>JAJHPF010000012.1:7194296-7561796 GCA_024447775.1 Carex cristatella
AAAATAACGAATTATTTTTAAATTATATCTACATTATATTTAAATAATGAATTTAGACCTAATTGAATTATTACAAAATTACTAACTTGTTACTTTGTTAACAACACACTGATTACAGTTGAGTTGAGTTTGAACTTTGAAATGCTACTATGAAAGATAAATGAAAAAAAAATAAAACCCCAATTCATGCCTGAAATGTCTATGAACCATTAACTGAGCACACATTGAGAATTACATTGAGAATCACAGTTTTAGTAGAATGGTCAAAGGTTTTGACACTCACCTAGGACTTTCCAAGTTCGATTCATGTCAGGCCCAAAAAAAATCATTTTCATCGGTTCACGGGCGCGGCTCACGGGTGCGGGTGCAGTTCATGAGCACTGATGCTGTATCCACACGTTTCAACGGAGTATCAACGATCGTATCGACTGAGTAAAGATACGTCGCCACGTAAGCGGATACGTCAACTAACGTATCGGATGCGTATCAGTGTCCGATACAAATACGAAGGTCAATCTAGAGTATCCAAGTAACATAGGTGGCCAAACAAATCAACTAGCCATTTGTAGTCGAAATTAAATCTGCTGCGATTTTTGAAGAGATGGAGCCTGCTGTTCTATATCTAACTTTTAAATGTTTTTGAGATTCTGTGGATAAAAATTAATTTTTTTAGAAATTTGTGCATTTTATAAAATTAAAAATTGAATATACAGAAACAGAATTCTGCAATCTCTAAGAATCACAGCAGATTTGTGAATAAACAGAATTCTATCCAAGTAACATAGAATTATGTCATAAGTTCTAGTCCCTTGTCGTGTTGTGTCGGCCAAAACTTAAAACTTCAAATTTTATAAAAAAAAAATCATCCTAATATGTTATCATAAACTTCAAATTTTATAAAAAAAAAAGCCATCCTAATATGTTATCATTTATGTATTAGTCAGACCAAACTGGTGCTTACAGCAAGCACCCACCTGTGCAGCAAGGTCTATCAAGCAAACAAACTCAAGAGATAAAAACAAAATTCTGTTTTTTGTTTCTAAATGAAAGGTAGGTCCAAGCCTACCAGCTTTTTTTTTCAAATTCAAATTTATATTAGAGATGATTTTTTCAATTATAAATTTCGAATTCATAATCTTCTATATGAAACACATGTGTTTCTATCACTAGATCAAAAACTGATTCTCAAAAATTCTGTTTTTGTATTGAGCATAAGAAAAACTTGAGTGAATAAAGAATCAATATTCATTATTGTACTCAAACTGGATATCCATTATTATACACAAACTAACTGATACGCATAGTTGCATAGGGTAAATACTGACAATCACGTTTCCATATCAGCAATGAATCTGCTTGCACAATTTTGTAAAATTATTTAATCATAACATCCTTTAAATTATGATTAATTTGTGTGAAGTTAAAAACTTATATAAGTCAATGAGAATTTTTTTTTTTTGAGGAATATTCTCAAGGATCATGATCCCTGATTTGTTCCCATTAAGATATTTATTTGACTGGATTCCGTACACTGCTAATAATATTTGACTTGTTAATTAAGGCACTAAATATATGCACCAGTGGAATTTTTTACTGGTAGAAATTATTAAATCTAAACGTACAGAAATAGATAGAGTATCTCATTTCTAACAAATATAGAAATATCTGACTCATTGAGTCCGATCCAAAATGTATGGATCTGACTCAATGGTGTAGATCCAAATATTATATATATTTTTTATGCTAGTATGGTGCTCGTGCATTGCAACGAAAACATATTATAAAATTGAATATAATATGAAGATATATTTTTGTTTGATATTCACACAAAATTAAGAAAAAAATTTTAAATGAAAATAAAAGGCACACATGAAAAAAAACAGAAGTTCAAATAATAAACAACAAATGGAAAAAATGGATCAAATATAACATGAAAATGAATCCATTTATTTCATAAGATGTGATATAAATGAATGAATAAGAGAAAATAAATAAATAAGGAAATAAATTAATTACATGAATCAAAAATAAATTTAATGGGGAATAAGAAAACAAATCGCTAAAGATTCATTCTTAATTGGGACAAACTATATAGCAGTATCAGTATGTGTGGCGAGTGTATTTTTAACTAAATTTAGATTTCTACACATAAAATAGATGCATTTAATCAAAAGAAGACATATTATATAATTGGAGGACTGATATTAAATATAGAAATTCAACTTTCAATCTAAACTGTTAGCAGATCAGGACAACTACGTGTATTATATAAAAATGGATATTATCTGTGCACCAAGGCTTGATTCTTCTTTAATCAAACGGTCTGAATCCAAACAAACAAAAAAAAGATCTAAATTATTGAGCCGATTCATAATTTTTGGATCGGACTTATAAATCTAATATTTCTATATTTGCTCCTAATTCAGTTCGTTTCGATGTGATATTTTTGTTTGCAGGATTTGTCACACATTCATGACAATGAGCTTATATTTCCTTATCTCTATTAAGAAATACACAAGAAAGTATCGATGATAGAAGAAACAACTAAAAAACAACAAAAGACAAAATAAACTAAGCAAAGTTAAGGTGTAATGTGCTCAGTAAGATGGATTGATGAACACACCTTCAAAAATCTATCGAATTGACTTCAAACTAGAGGTGTCCATCAGTTCGGTTCAATTCAAACCAAACCGAACTAGGTAAATCAAAGTTATAATTCGGTTTCAAAAATAGAACCGAACAGAAAATTAGTATTGCAACCGAACCAAAGTTTATTTCGGTTTGTTCGGTTCAAGCCGAAATATATCATGTTTTTAATTTAAAGCAATTGTTTTGTAATAAACCGAAGTACATTAAGAAATAAATTGGAGTATTAAGAAATAAATCGGGATATTAAGAAATAAACCGAAATATTTAAAGCAATTGATTAAGAAAAAAACCGGAATATTAAGAAATAAACCGGGCGGTCCGGACCAAATTCATAATATATAAAAGTTCGTTCGGTTCAGTTATTTCAGTTTTGAAAATTTCAAACCGAACCGAAGTTATAATTCGGTTTTAAAAAGCAAACCAAACCGAACCATTAAACCGAACCGTTTGAACCAATCTAATTCGGTTCGGTCCAAAACCGATTAAACCGGACCCAATGAACACCCCTACTTCAAACGACGAATTCAAACAGTTAAAATCCATCTGTGATGCATGTACATAAAAGTTTTTAGAAGCTTCAAATTTATTCAGAACAAAATCAAAAGGTAAAAAAATGAAAGTTATTTTATGTACTAAATGAATTCGAAACTTTCAAAAAAAAATCATCTACTCACTCATGAAATAGATAGATTTTAACATTTTAGATTTGCCGTTTAAAACTAATCTAATAGACTTTTGAAATTGTGCTTACCAAACTCTCTTAATGAGCACATCACATCCTAACTTTGCTGAAATGAACCTCCTTAATTATGTGTAATTGTGGGACCTTCTCTAATTGACCGGGCTTGTATATGTTCCCAATAAATTATATATGTGATTGATTAAAATTCTAAGGGCCTATTTGGCAGGCCATTGGGAATGTATATAAGCACTGAAATTGAACTGAAAAGTACTGTGCATGTGGGAAAAAAAAATTCAGTTGAATTGAATTTTTTTTTCCCACGGGAACAGTGGAGCAGCCGAACAAGCCCTGAATGTTTGATAGGAATCGGCTTTTAATCATGCAATATGATCAGAGATTAATACTGAAAGTTTATTGTTGGCTCGATAAGAAAAAATAAATCAGCACTTATAGTAATATTTTATGTATAAGAGGTCCTTTGTTTAAAATTTAAAAAAATTAATCCACTATTATCTCAAAAGCAAACTCCATAAAAAAAAAAAGTATACAACTTTGTAAAAGTTTGAATTTGACCTGAATTTCTCTTTACAATTGACGGGGACAACTTTTTAAAAACCACCATGGAGCAATTTAATTCCAACCATCAATTGAACACGATATATCCACACGGGATTCGATCCGACATTGCCTTTGACCAAGATATCAATTTAGAACCGGACCGAACTGACCGGTTGAGCCGGAATAAAATGGAACCGGAAGTCATTACGGGTTGGTTCAATAAATAGATGACATGTGTATCAAAACCGGGTTAATTGACTGGTTTTAACAAAAAAAAACTCAGTGAACCATGCAGTAAAAACCCGGCTCAGGTTAAAATGATTCTTTCTCTCTCCGCTTATCTCGTCTTTTTCAAATCTCCCGTCAGGTTAAAGATTGGGTTAGATCTTTGGAGCGTTTCTCTAAACTGTTCGATGAAAGTCTCCTGAGAAGAAGATTATCATATTTTTGGCTAACTCATGTAAAGTCTCTCGCAAAGTACACAGTTTTTTTTTTCTTTCGGTTCATTATTTCTCTCCAGCTAATGACTTTTCTAGATCTTGTAAAACCCTTCCTGACATTGGTGTCAACTCATTCAGAGGCGGAACTAGAAAATCATAATAGGAGATGCTAAAATTTAAAAGAAAAATATATTATTGGTGAAAATTGAATCCAAGTTCTCCACAACCATAAGATAAGTTATAATCACTAGACCACAAGTAAATATATTATATTTTATGAGGGAGGCTACACTATATAAATTTTTTAAAAAGAATAACTTTCAATTAAATTTCAATATATATAACTACAATTTTAAAATCATAGGATGATTTAGCACCTGTACGGGTGAATATAAATCCGTCCCGTTATGGAATCCTTTAATTAAACAAAATATATGAAAAACTTCTTTCTTATTTCACAAAAACAGAAGGCTATCGTTATAAAAAAAAAAAGTGTCACCGAAAAATAATAAAATATTTTCTGCCACTTGATACAATGTGTGGTACTGTGATTGGTCTGTTTCAAATTGAAAAATGCATGAAAAGGAGAGTCCCTTCTCTGATGCATAAAAGATCAAAAAGTAATATTTGTGGAATTTTCTTCTTGTCAACTATATTAATTAAAGTTCACAATTGACACTGGCTAGTACTAATTGGCTACATGATAAATAATCGATAGTGACAATGCTTTTAATTAAACTTTATCGCTATTAATTAAAATTGTTGTGACCTAAAGCCACCATTAGACAATTTCTAATGGTGAAATTCACAAACCCACCCACAGTTCTCTTTGCAAATACCGTTGACGATTTCTAAGCCATCCATTTTGGATTCATGAACTTAATGCAGTCCAATTAGATCCCACTTGTTTACTCTGAAGTGTGTATTTTATTTGCACCTTTCTTGTGGAGCCTTTTGAGAAAAGCTGATGGTGCTGTTTAACGAATTTTCTTTTATAAACTATAAATAAAAACATAATATTAGAGAACTAATTTGATTGGTTGATTTTTTTTTTTTCAAAAATAATAAGTGTTTCACTGATTTTCAACATGAATTGTAACACAAAATAATTTTGGTGCCGAATAGACCATTCAGTACTTATATCTTTTTTTTCTTTTTTTGTTAAAAATCAACAAATTAAGTTGATTCTCTAAAATTTTGTTTTTCTTATTTATGGTTTAAAAATAAATTCGTTGTTTGACAGTAGTAGCGGCCGTGCGGTCGCATTGATAATAACAATAATTATAATAATTAGATGATGATGATGATGATCATCATCATCATCGCCATAATAGTTATTACTGTCATACTACTACTAATAATACTGTCATACAATAATGTATTTATGTTCTTAAAAAAATGTTAGAAAACATAGTGAAAGAAAATGAGGGAGATAATAAGAAGGATTAATTTCGTTGGAGGTCACTAAACTTTGTCATTTGTTACGAATTGGCCACTCAAATTTGATATCTCATTTTAGTCAATTTTATCATTTGTCACAATCACGTAACTCTATATTTTTTTATCTAAAATGCTAAAAAAATATGCTCATTCTGTCAGCATTTTTGAACAAAATAAATATATTCTGTTAATATTTTGAACGGAATATCTCCAATCTAATACAGAGACCAGACAGAATTTTGAAATAAAAATATGTTTTCTTTCGTTGTTGTACTTTCTCCCATTTTTTTTTAAAATTAAACCGGCTATATATATATATATATAGGCAGATGTCAAGATCTACATAAAACATAAAAAACATTTTTCATATAGTGGCATAAATAAATATGGCTGGAACCTGAAAGATTCCTGAGATGAGATCATGAGAAGGGACTTGGTTTGATGCTTTTTAAGATTTCAGATAGCCAAAAAGTTGATATGATTGCACGTGGATACCAGTACATCATACCTTTTTCTATAGTGACTATACCTAATCTAATCTAATCTCTTTTTATTATTAACACAGATTTATTTCCTACACAACGCATACACTCAATAAATGGAAATAAATAAATAGGTAGGTGAAATCAAATCGTCACATTGCACAAAACACCATAAAATCAAAAGAAAAAGGCCGCCAGTGCACGCGTTAGGAGTAGGGGTGAAGATGGGTCGGATATTATCCGACTATATCCGGATTTGTATTCGAAAATTAAATACGGATATTCGATATTTGAATCTTCGTGCAGATACGGATACATATACGAATATGGTTTTAAATTTTAATTATCCGTATCTGAATAGTAGATATATATCATATAATTTAATATATATTATGAAAAATTTATTTTATTTACCATTATAATTAGATAAATATTATGGATTTTGGTATTTTTAATAATATTTATATTTTTTTAATAAATATCCGATCCGATCCGATCTGTATCTATCCGGAAAAAAAAGAAGATACAAATATGATTTTATCACTATCCGAACCGTATCCGATCCGTTTTCACCCCTAGTTAGGAGAATATAAGAGAAGAAAACGAAGAAAATTTTTAGTCCAATAATCACATTTGATATGAATGATTGTTTTAAATAAAAAATAACAACTTTATTACATTTGTTGTTATATTTTAATCTTTCAATTTCTGGTGGAATCACAAGAGCTGAGCACCATTTAGAAAAGTAATGATTTTGTTCATTTGGAGCATAATTGTCAATTTCATTCAAATCGCTTGAATCATGTACATTTAAAAGAGAGACGAATTTTTTTTTTCTTTATAAATTACAATTTTTAATTTTTTTATAATTTTAATTCCACTTGTAAAATAAAATTATGCTATAATAATTTATTCAGCCTCAATAATTTTTTTTTTATAAAAAGGCTGTGAAGCCCATTTCATTAGCATGAAATCGGATTTAAGTCACACTCAGCCTCAATAATTAACACTCTCAGTACCCAAATGGGCCGAGTTGATGGCCCGTAATTTGTAAAATCTAAACGGAGGAAACAATGAAAGCAAACTTTCACCCCAGCCCATTCAATAAACACAATTTCGCGCTTGATCCACCGCAGGCGCCGGTACTGCATCAAACCAAACCTTCTTCTCCGACTCTCCGCCTACAGGATCTCTGAATTTGTTTCCAGAAAAGACTGAAAGCGGGAGGAGATGAGCGACAGGTCGAAGCAATGGCAGCTTATCGTCGCTGGCGTTGTCTTTGGCTCTCTCTCCACTGTAGCTTTGCTCAAACTTTTCAATAGGTTCTAGTCTAAATCCCTACCACGTCTCCCTCCTCCTTCCTCCTCTGGTTACGTCCTTCTTTTCTCTCTGATAGTCTTAGCTTGTTTGCAATTGATATTTACTAAGTTGATTCAGGTATCATGTTAAGCAGCATGGAAAGAGTAGGGGTTTGACTGAAGATGGCACTAATGGTAATCTTTTAGTATCTTTAGGGGTTCGAACTACTCTTTGAACCTCATTATAGACAATATATGATGGAGCACATTCGGCCAAAAAATGAAGAAAAATTATCAGTAAATAAATAAGATATTTGACTAATTAAAAACAGAAAGATAAAGTTGGGATCACCTGTTGAGTAAATTGTCTTGTTAAAACACTGATTGATAGGTCCTGGACACGAGTGGTGCTTACTGTAGCTATGTATTGTAATTTTTCGGGCTGCTAATTGAATATTTATTATTCATGAAACATGAAATTCTTTAATGATTATTCTTCAATAGGTAAGGCTAGCTATGAGGATCTGACGAGAAATTTTGTTGGTTCTGATCTGTTGGCTGATGAGATTGTCTCCGAGCAGCTTACGAGGTAGTAATCATTATAGTTGATCTGTTAATCTTAACTTTCCGTCATGGGTAATACTATAAAAGGTACAATTCTTTGCATCTTACGTTTTTTTTTTATTTCTGCGATAGGAATATACAGTTTTTTGGCTCAGAGTCACAGAGAAAAGTGACTCAGTCATTTGTGGTAATCATTGGACTTGGAGGAGTTGGCAGCCATGCTGCTTCAATGCTGCTACGTTCAGGGGTTGGTCGGCTTCTACTTGTGGATTTCGATCAGGTATGTTTAAAAGTTCTCTTATTGATAATACAATTTTGTTTATTGCTTTAAATATTTGGTGATTTAATAACTGTAGTTCGTGAAAAAATAAAGTGCATGTCAATTAGTACACTAAAACTTCAACCAATTCATACAAGTTTCAGGGCCGTACTGACATTACTGATTACCTTGAATTTTTTAAATTTTAATTATGCATAAATTAATTCCAATTGTGCTGTAAACCTGTGATAAAGCTTGAATAAAGGATTTTGCCTGTCTTAACTCTCAGATTAATTACCAATTTAACTTTGTTGGGCTTCAACTTATCTTTAATTGTGTAATTAAGTTCTAGACTAGCTCAGAACATGGGCAAAAGAAATATACCAGGCAGGGAATGGCACCACACTGGCAGGTTCATAGTGACTATTAATTTAGGTTTTTTGCAACCTGGCCAGTATGACAAATATAAATTATAGTTTCAGCTTAATGGAAACTCTTCATATTATGAAAGGTATCTCTCTCATCCCTAAACCGGCATGCTGTGGCCACTAGAGAAGATGTGGGGCTTCCTAAAGCTTTGTGCCTCAAAAAACATTTTTCTTCAATTTATCCTGAGTGTCAAATAGAAGCTAGAGTGCAGCTGTATGATTCTTCATCTGAGGAGGAGATTCTTTCTGGAAATCCTGACTTTGTTCTTGATTGCATCGATAATATTGACACTAAGGTATATTACATAGGTTGTTACTTATCTTGATGATGCATTGTATTTGTTGCCATCACGGTAACTTGCTGTTGTTTCTTCAAGTTTCACTATTTGTCAGTAAAAATAGAGTTTAACAAAACATAATTTGGGGGGTAAAAAGAAAGATGACATTTACAGGCAATTATTTTTCTTCTTTCATTAACATGTGATCTTATAATTAATAATCCTGATATATTCGTACATTTCAATTCTCTTTTGGCTGTTAATAGTTTGTTACTAATTTTTTTTTATCATTTTATTCAGGTAGCACTTCTTGCTGCATGTGTACGTAGAGGCTTGAAGGTGCTCTCTGCCATGGGAGCCGGTGCTAGAGCGGACCCCACAAGAATTCGTATTGCAGATTTGAGAGAATCAACTAACGACCCCCTTTCTCGTGCAGTATTTTACCTTTTGTCCTATTATTTGTTTCATATTTCAACAGACGTGATCTTATTTTGTCCCCATGCTTTTCTCCAATTCTCTTATTTGTCCTGTTATAGGTTAGATATCGCTTGAGAAAAGATTATGGAATTAATGGTGGGTTTCCGGTAGTATTTTCTATGGAGAAGCCCAAAGCAAAGCTTCTCCCTTTTCAAACTTCAAAAGAGGAAGAAAATCCACTAGATTATCAGGTGTTTATCTTCAGTCTATTACCTATTTTTTTATCCTTTGTTGTTCATTCTTCCATAATTATAAAATTATGATGCATGCTATTCGCTATTTAAGAAGACGTTGCAAGTTATATCAAGAGTAACCTTTTGAGGCTCGATATGATTACTAAGTGTAGTGTTGCTCTGCTAAGATTTAAAAATTATTCTATTATAGATTGTACCAGGTTTCAGGGTCCGAATAATACCGGTATTGGGTACCATTCCTGCAATATTTGGGCAAGTAATGGCCACTTATGTGGCAACTCAACTAGCAGAATTTTCGATTCAAACTGAACCAGTGGTCAATTTGGATTTAGACCACTATCGTATTCTTCATCAGCGCCTAATCGAGCATGAGGAGATATTGTATGGATCAGCCGATCAAGTGCTGGTATGGTGTTATCCTGCTTGGCTTTTTCTTTTTTTGTTGTTTGGGAAGGTTTATGCAGGCATCAAGAATTGAGACTTGATTTCAGGTAGATATTGAAGAAATAGTGTACATTGTCAAAGAATTATGGCGTGGGAGAAGCGCCAGAGATCAAAATCAGAAGGATGTTGGCCGTAAAATGTGGAGGTCTGTCAATGAAATGATGCTTGTTAGGTAAAAATCCTTCATTTATCAGAATCGATTTTATTTTTAAAAGGATTTCTGTAAGTTCCTCTGCCAAAATTATGTAAAAATCTTTACCTCTATCTTCTGACAAATATCTTGATTCTCTTGAACATGTAGACCTTAGCCAAAATTATATATTTTTTTTATTTATTTTTTAGTTCTGAAAGTATGAAACTAAAAGTGGTATTTGTATTGTCCCAATGATGTAGACAGTGGTACCTGATAGTTGATACCATTTTTTGTTTTATAAAAAAGAAACAAAAATAGAAAGATCTCTTGAAATAATACAATATCATGCTCCTTTGTAAGAATTGTTTTCTTTTGAATTCTTGCTAGTTAATTTTTCCTTTTTTACCCCTGCTTATAAAGTTCTCTAACTTGCTTCCTTTTATCATTCCAGGTGGGACAAATCGAAACCGGCCACTGTTTCTAACCTGATACTTCTTAAATTTACTGAGGTAACAATCTATCCAAATCATGATGCTTAAAAAAAAGCCTTTTGCTTTACAGTTGTGAGATGCTGTTTCATCACTTCTAGTGCAGAACCCTTCTAGGAGAGACCTTTCTGTATTATTTACTATTTTAAAATAATACATTGTTTGTTTCTTCAGGCAGATGCACATGAGTCAACTACTCTTGACCAGATAAAGGAAGAAGAACCAGAATTTTATACTATGGTGATTCGTGTTCTGAATCGGGCTGAAATAGACTTTGCGCTATGAAGTATGTTTTTCTAATTATTTATGCTTTTCTTTTCTTTTTGCACAAAGATGGATTTAAAATATTTCAGGTTCTGTTTGCAACACATTTTTCGTAGTTTGTAAAACAATTCAAATTTTGAGTTTTTTTTTTTTTAAATTTCCTACACTGAGAGTCAACTAAATCAAGAAAACTGAATCTAAGTGCTACACAAAATTTAAGAAAGGGTTCGTTGTAATTCTTTCCTCTGACATAACCTTGTTTTTGATGATTGGGTTTCCCCATTGCAATTATCGAGAAATAATGGTTTGTGTTAAGTGTAAAATTGGATCATGGTTGGGTGTGGTTTGATTAAGGTAAAATAAATTGATGAATATTGCCCAAAAACTAAAAGCATTCTCTAACCAGTTTCTTTTATTGCAGTAGCTTTAGAGAGCAGTAAAGCATCTACCGGCTGCCCATTTGCCTGTGTGGATTTTGAGTTGCAATTGCTGATTAGTTGAGGGGAAATTAATGGCTAGAAGATTACATTTTTTGACAGTAGGTTGAGTTTCTTAATTAATTATTCTTTTTGTTGCATTTTCTTTTCCATTGTCGAATCAATTTATTCCTATGCCAATAGTACTATAACACAGGACTTGAATAATTATATCCCTCGCCTTTTTTTAGGAGAGAGACAGTTTGATTCATGTTTTATCGTAAAATAGATGTTGGGATGTCAATATATAAAGCATCATCAACTTAGATCTTATTCTCCTATCAGTTTTTCAAAAAGAAAAAAAAAAAAACTTAGATCTTATTGGGCTTCGGCAAAGGAGAATTTCATCTGTAACATATAGGAGTAGGTCCGATGGGCATTGGACCTATTTTTAGGTCCAATTAGCTCTAGCACTGTACGATTAGCATTACGATATGTGCGCACAAATTTTAAAACAGATCTGCATAGATTTTAATATAGTTTGCACAAATCTTAATATACTAAACACCCATCTAACCAAAGTAGGTCCGATGGGCATCGGAGTTCATATACTAAACTCCAGCTTAAGAAGCCTTCTGGCAATGTGTTCGTAAGTTCATATGCACTGTAATGTTAAATTGATACCATCTTAACCGAACAGCTACTTTTATTACACTACAATTCATCAGTGGCATCAGATAAATTAATAAAACAAACCTTATGCAACAGTAACTCCCTCTCAATAGGAAAGAAAACTAATATGAATAATAGAATAAATAAAATGAAAACGAACTAACGAGCATGAGCGCTTGTGCTCGAGGATAAAGTCCAGAATTAAGGGCCCAATGGGCCTATAAATATCTTGAATTTAGATTCCTTTATAATAATTTGTTGGATTGTGATTCTGTGTGAATATATCATAGCCCAACAATTAAGGGAAAAAAGAGAGAAAAAAAGAATAAGGAATAGTCTCTTCCACGATCGTCAAAAGCCGCGCCGAGTCTTTATTTCCAATCGGACTAAACAGCTTCGGCTTTTCTCCCCATACTCTGATCGGGGCGAGGTAGGATCCCATTTTTCATGGGTACATCTAGGGTTTTTCTCGCCGTACACTTCCTTCTCATCGCTGTTGCTCATATCTATGGCTCAGTCAATGGTTAGTTGTTTGATTTAGCTTGAAGTTCGTTATGTTTGCGAAACCAGTAACATTTGATTTAGTGCTTCCTGAGGAAAAATGGAAGTAAGAGATTATTGTTTGAAGTAAGGGGTATTGCCGTGTTGGGAATTGACACTCAATTTTGATACAAAAACATTAAATTAACTGTACCAAAACTTAGTGGTACTGGTAGGTTCCACTGAATCTATTTTGGTGTAATTAGTTCCATTTAGACCTGGGAAAGGATTTATTGCATAATTTTTTTTTACATCTTTAGTAAACAGTTGTTTGAATTTGACATTCTCAGTTTGTTTAAGTGAACTATACGCACCAACACCTTTTTATGTTGTTAACAGGAGCCGATAGTACATTGGAGTCAGTTCCAGATCTAGAGAAGGTTATGTACTTGAATGTAGAAAGCTATCCTTGTGTGCGGCTCTTGAATCTCTCTGGTGAAATTGGTTGCTCTAGTAAGTCTCTATAATGGTATCGCTATTTCTGTGTAGATTTTGGAATCTGATGGTATTTCAAAAGAAATACTGTACCAGTGACATCCTTACTATGGTGTGATTGAGTG
Organism: Carex cristatella; assembly: GCA_024447775.1. Taxonomy (NCBI): domain Eukaryota; kingdom Viridiplantae; phylum Streptophyta; class Magnoliopsida; order Poales; family Cyperaceae; genus Carex; species Carex cristatella. The sequence goes on from JAJHPF010000012.1 coordinate 7,207,563, forward strand.
GTTTTCTTATAACATCACGTGCTTGTACCCATGGATTGAAGTATCAACAAACAGTTAAATTTGTCCTTGATACATTGTACAGGCTGTACTATGCTACAAGAATACTTGGTATAATATGGAATAGCTGACTGTGATCTCTTGTCAGATCCAGGTACTGATAAAATTAGTGCACCAATTGTTAGACTGAAGAGTAGCACCAGTCCTTTGGCTCATCCATCTACAGTTCTCCTCCAGTCAGAACAAATGGAAGATTTCTTTTTGAGGTGTAGCATCTCTTTTTTCCTCACACCATAGTTATTACTTGTCATGATTTATAACTTCCCTATGTCAAAACTTTCCTTTAAAAGGGACAATCTAGATGCTGAAAGTACCATTTGATTGGCTTGAAGGAAGGGTTACTTGAAATATTTTCTGAAACATGTTGCCCGCTTTGTAGGATTCTGTGAATTATTTTGGTTTTTTATGTTTTATTTATAATTCCTTTGTACGGAAAATAAAGTTAATACTAATAGTTATTAGCTTGCTTTAAAAAGATTCAACATTATACAAGAAATCTGATGAAACTGCACCTGGTGCATTTAGGGTCTCCAATGATCCAGAATTCTCCAAGAATATTTCTGGAGTATTGTTCGAGCCAAGTGAAACAGTAAACATGTCTTCAGGTTACGCTTGTATTTCAAGGTTATTTATTACTGCCAGTAACTTTGTTTAGTTCTATCAAATCCTAATGATATTTTTTTCTTTTCAACCATACAGGGTTTTCTCCAGCTGAGAAGTTCCCACAAGCAGCTTTTGCACCTTATAGCAATACAAGTTATGAATGGAATCTCCCTGTGAGTTTCAAATGAATTCTGATATCATAATTTTAGAGGGTACGAAGAAAGCTTCATTTGTCTAATTCTGCTATTGTGCAGGGCTCTGGTATCATGTTGAACAGATACGACTTTCCAGTATTTTTGCTCACAAAGGAGAGCTCTTCAACCCTTAAAGAGGTAAGGTCTTCATTTCTTCCTTTTCCAAAGATAAACAATGGTAATTTGATTAACTTCATCAGATTTATAACATGTTATGCCATATTGATCACAGATTGTCAGTAATATAAATGAGGGAAGCCCAGAGAATGTTGCGGAGTTTGATCTGGTCATGCAGGTTTGCCTTCTAGTTTCTACCATATATTTCATGTAATCTAACTAAGGAATAAATGTGAGATTGTGACAAGTTCTAAATGATGCTTCTTAATTCTATCTCAGACAACAAAAGTTGGAACTCATGATTCAGAGACTTGTCTCAAAGAGCACACGTGCCTACCATTAGGTGGATACAGGTTCTACCTGTTTCTCAATAATCATTTATGCAGTGTTGCTTAGCATCATTTGTCCTATAATATGGGCAGCATTTATAAGATATCTGAATATGAAACTTAGGCTTCTCTGAGATTTAATTTCTTTTCTGATTCCCATGTGTGAAGGGCAGTGTATGGTCTTCGCTACCACCAATAAACATATCGTCTGTACCCACCAAGCCTATAATATTGGCTGTTGCATCACTCGACTCTGCCTCCTTTTTTCGTGACCGAAGTCTTGGTGCTGATTCTCCAATATCTGTATGTTTTTTTATCTCCACCATTCTCTAATTAGTATGTATTATACATCTTCAGAATGAGTAATAAATACTTTTGGTGTTTTATAGGGATTAATTGCATTACTGACTGCGGTTGATGCTCTTTCCCATGTTAATCATTTAAAGAAGCTTAAGAAACAGGTATGCACTGTTAAGATGTATTTTCATTTATTTGAAATTCTTAAAACTCAGCTAAGCCATAGTACGCCTTATCGATGGGGTATAAAACTGAAATAGATTATGTGCCACTCAGTTATGAGTTATGACACCGAACCTTACCATGTATAAAAGAGATATGTATCGGTCGTTCCATTTCTGATGGAAGCGGTGGTGTCATATCATGTAACAAGGTGACCTGATATGGAGAACTGCTATTTGGTTTCGGATGCAGTCAGCTATGACTCTGTTTCCCATGACAGTTCTTTTCTTTTCTTTTTTGCCCCTTGTATGCAGATTGTTTTTGCTGCTTTCACTGGTGAGGCTTGGGGTTACCTCGGCAGCAGAAAATTCTTGCAGGAATTAGATTTGGGCTCAGATTCTGTTAAAGGCCTTGGCAGCTCAATGATTGAACAGGTAATAATTAGTTTCACCTTCTTTCCTTTTTCAGTTGAAGGTATTCCTAGGTGGTATTTTACTTTTTAGACCTCGCACTCAGATAAATGAACTTATTTTGGTTAGCATTACATTGTTTTTGTTTATAACACCTCAAAATCTATGATGACAGATGCTTCATTAATATGATGATTTATTTTATTTTTTTTATTAAAAATACGGTAACTTTATTTATATAAAAAAAATTGAAGCTTGATCATTTTTTTTAGTTATTTATTTTATCTTATAAATTAACTATCAAAGCTTTTGCTAAAATTGATTATATTTCTTTTTTCAATCTGTGGAGAAGGAAACTAGTTCCTATATCATGAACTTTAATATAAGTTGATTTTTGTTACATTTATTTTCCTTTTGTAGCTCTCTAAGCTTAATGCTAGATCTTACATACTATAGATGTTGAAAGGAGTCCATATTTGCCAGACTGCTTTCAAAATAATTACATGTACCTTTCAGATAGTTTATTGCTTTATTGTGTTGTTTGTTCCTCAGATACTAGAAATTGGTTCTGTCGGGAAAGGCTTAGTTGAAAGTGGCACCTTGTTCTATGCTCATGCAGCAGGGGTGAGTTCTCAGTTATTGCATTTTTCTCTTGTAACTAAATATTTTTCTATTAGTTAATAGATTTCAAACTGAGACGATGGTCTTCTTTTCATTATTATTTATTTATTGTCATTTCCTTAGGAATCAACTGGCACAAAAGGAACTCTTAAAGCATTGGAGGACGCCAGTGAGTCACTTGGCTCTGACAATGTCAAAGTGAAAAGGGCATCAACTTTGAATCCTGGCATCCCACCTTCTTCCCTTATGACATTTATAAGAAAGGTTGGCAGAAGTAATTTAATTTTCTTTTTTCCTCTTTGTTCTTTTCTTTTTAAATGTTTGGGACTAAAGGCTTGGTTGTTGTTGTTGTTCTTTTCTTTTTAAACTTGTTTTGAGCATTGTATATCATGCAAATGTGCTCTTCCATCTTACCAGAATACATCGACTTCTGGTGTTGTTCTTGGGGACTTTGATTCGCATTTTACTAACAAATTTTACCACAGCCATCTGGACAATGCGTGTAAGTAAAAAATATTAATAAAAGAAAGCAAAAAAGTAGCGTAGCAACTGCATTATTTTACAGTGTTATATTTTGTTCAATTACAGCAAATATCAAGACTTCGTCAGTGGCAGCAGCAGCTGCATTGGTAGCACGTGCCTTGTACATTCTTGCCAATGGTGATGCCACACTCGACCTAATGACACTAAATGACATAAAAGTGAACGTCTCTTTGGTCGAAGAGTTGGTTGGGTGCCTTTTGACTTGTGAGCCTGGTCTGTCTTGTGAATTAGTTAGGAGATATATATCTCCAATCTATGGCGACTGTCCAAGCCATTATGTTGGTGTCTTTCAGGACACACCATCAGCAACAGAGAAACCATCATATGTTGATGATACTTCTCGTTTTCTGTGGAATTTTCTGGCTGATATGACTTCTGATTCGAGAGATGGTACAGGTTCATGTACTGGAGAGTGTGGTAATGTTGGTGACATATGCATTGGTGCTGAAATTGAAGGTGGTGGTAAATGTGTCGTCTCTACAACCAGGTATATTATTTTTCCATAAGCTGAAGAAGGTTTGAGGACTGGGTACCAGTATAGACATACACTTTTTGTCCCAGTAAGCACCGATAATGTCCTTTCCCCCTCTTTTGTATTTACTGGGGTTTTATTTTCCTTTAACTAAACTGTTTTAACTGTTTCCAATTTAGTTTGTTAATTATTGCCTGGGCATTGTATAACTGTGCAGACATAAGATAGAATTGGAATTGATCATTTTTCAGGTATGTCCCTGCATATTCTACCAGGCTGAGGTACGAGAACAACATTTGGCATGTGCTTCCTGCCAACCCAACAGATTCAATGGAATCTGTAGACCCAGTGTGGACCGAGAGTTTTTGGAATACCATTGGTTTGAGAGTGTATAAAGTGGAGAGTGCTTTGTATGACCGCCTTGTTTTAGCCGGTGGTGTTTTTGTCACATTTGCTTCTTACCTAGCCGTAGTGGTAACCAGGACATACCTAGCCAAGGCCATTAAGCGCGATTAAAACCATTCGGAGTACTGATTAGAAATAGCGGAGTCTTGGGTGGTCACATGGAGTTTGCATCTCCGTTTTATTTTTTCAGTTCTGTGCATGGGATTTTATTTTGTCCTCCTCTTAATTTGCTAAATAAAATGTATGACTTATTTATTTTTACTAGGATATATAGATCAGATTACTCATGGTAAATTTTGACAGTTCTTTGGCCTTCAAAATACTGCTATCTTTGAATAGGTGAGATGACAGCAGCCATTATTCCTGCTTATATTTTTTTGCTGTAGGCATAACATCTATTCAATTTCTCCAGAAAGATTAGATGAATTTTTTATCTGTTTAAGAAAGAAAAAAAGAAATATAGAAAAGAAACCAGAAACAAAAAGCAAAAGGGAATGTTACAAAAAGGGTTAAGGTTTGGTCCAAATGGCTTTGGACCGGACAACCTCCAAAACTTCTAAAAATCGTACGATTATAGTCCAAACAGTCAATTTGAACCGCTCAACATGATTTTCATATTAAAATGTGTTTAGAGACCAAATTTTATATTTTTTGGAAATCTTTTACTATTTTTTTATATACGTACAAAATCATTGTTTTTGAACCGTTCAGAAATAGTGATGTTGTATGCATCTAAAAAAATAGTAAATAATTTCTAAAAAAATATAAAATTTGGTCTCTTAGTATATTTTAATATGAAAATCATGTTGAGCGGTTCGTTTCGACCGTTCGGACTTTAATCGTACGATTTTTAGAGTCTTTGGACGGTGTCCGGTCCAAAGTCATTTGGACCAAATTTTATTCCTTACAAAAAAAAAAATCATAGACTGAAACTGTAAAATATCTAAAATAGAATTCTAGTCTCGGAATTATACATGTAGCTCCTCAGTATAAGGATGATAGGTATGGATTAGATGCGGTAAAGTAAATCATATTTAAAGAACGAATTCATGATTTTAAGACAGACTTTAGAAGGGCAGAAAAAAAGGAAATAGCAACCGGGAGCAGCTTGGGTCTGATGCTCATCGGATTCAAACTAAGTGCGATGGGTTCTATAACCGTCCGATCTTCTTTAAGATCCGTGTGCACATATTTTAAAACAGATCAGACGGTTATGGATTCCATCGGACTCAGTTTGAATCCAATGGGCATCAAAATATGAAAGGGTGTGCTTGGATTATCAAGAAAGGAAATAAATCTGCTGTGATCTAAAGTTGGGAACAATTGTTCCTAAAATTTTTGGTTGTTCAAATCTAGCCATCCAATATTTTCTGTGTATGTATCTCGAAACATTTTATTTTTCTGTGCATGAATCTCAAAACAATTCAATAGTTGAATTTAGAAAAGCAGCAATTCAACAGTTGAATTTAGAAAATGAGAGATTTTGAAGTAGTCTTCACAAGCGAAGAATCGCAACAGATTCAGATCCATCAAGAAATAGTACTATTTTTAAGGGAGCGGAATTGGTCCGAAGCTCTTTGGACCATATCCGTCCAAAAGGCTATTTAAACCGTGCGATACAATTATTTGAATGGCGATGTATTAAATGTGCTCATATAGAAAGAATATTTCTTGTTGTTTCTGCTAAGTAGAAATCTAGCTAACAATTTCCTTTTCAAATCTCCAATAAATTTATAAATGGAGATCTCCAATACCTCTTCCATTTGTTTAATCTTTCAATCGTTACAAACGCAAACCAGTTAGTAATTGTTACTAATTGACAGATTAAGTTGATTAATTTACACGACTCTTTACTTAAAACTAAGTGAAAATATCATTGAAGTTAGAAATTAAAGAAAAGAAAAAACAAAGAGTCTAATTCATCGAAAAATTTGATAAATACGTATGAAAATGAGATCAAAATATTAAATATGTACTGTTTTGGAATTATCTATATACTTTTATGATTTCAAATTACTATTTTTAAAACGTGAATTAATGGAGACTAGCAATTCATAAAGCTCAATTCTTAATGAATGGCGGAAGGAACTGGAAGGTTCCAGTTCTGCTGTAAGGTCCACCTAATAAATATAGCCAAAATATTTCCATTTTAGTTAAAACGGGAATCGAAGCATCATCATCGATTAAAATATAAAATGAATCAGACGGTTTAGTGATATCTTTGGACAGAGATGGTCCAAAGGGCTTTGGACCAATTCTGCTCTCTATTTTTAAATGCAATCTAAATGTATTTTCTCTCTAAAAGTGTACTATGTCAACAGTCAACTTTATTTCGTAAACTTGAATCTTTTATAAACATAAAAAAAAAAAAAACATTTGGACTTTTCAAATAGCATAAAATTAACACTCTTTCAACAATATCCGAATTAGTGCTCTTTCGACATTATTTCTTTCGCACTAAACGAAATAAAATTATTCATACACAAATAGTAGTCATGTATGTATGCTTTAGTATAACATTCCTCACAGCCTCTTTCGTTTGCAAGTTGAAGCTAAATTTATTTTTATATCATACATTCTATTTAGAAAATATGAGTTAAGATCTTTATTATTTGGAGAACAACAAAAGTATATCTATAATTTCAATTTTAATGCATGTATTTAGAAGTTGAACATAAGAACGAATTCGTATCCTCTGCATTAAAGGAACATACGGTAATAGATCTGGACCGTCTGATTGAGAACCACACTAATATTAGAGAACTATGTGTGTCATAAGCATGAGTCGGATTGACTTTGATTCTGATCAAATAGCCGAGATACATTGAACTCAAAAAATGTTTATTTGAGTTGATGCAGAAGAGACGGTAAGTTAAACCATATGATTGGAGAACACGTATCATTTGCATTAATTCAAAAGAGAATCTTTTGAGTTAACGCATTTCGGCTGTCTCATTTTAAACGGAGTCAAATTACACGGATCTTAAAGTGGATCAGATGCATTAACTAAAAAATGTGTCAAATGTAACTAAGGGTGAGTAAATTACTTATAACTCGTGACTCACTCATAACTCGCTTATTAATAACTCATTAACAACTCGTTCATTATCGCTCATTAACTTAACGAGCCGAGCATGAGCATAACCCAACTCGCTCATTAAGGAACTGCCACATCTGATCCTGCCATATTTAATCCCAATTCCTTTAATTAAAATTAAAATTGAATAAATAAATAAATAAAATCTCTTAACCTAAATTTACGCTCCAGACTCAGTCCAAAAATTAAAATTGATAAATGACGTTCTAGTGCTCCACTACTTCAACCTAAATTAAAATTGATAAATTTACTTATGGATATTTTTATGTTAAATTATGTAATGTTTAATTAGATTGGATTATTACAATTTGTTAAATTCTATAAATAAAAAAATAATTTTTGATTTCTTAACTTGCTCATAATTCGTGACTCGCTCAGTTACTCATAACTCGCTCAATAACAACCCGCTCATTATCAACTCGCATATTAACAACTCGCTCATTATCGCTCATTAACTAAATGAGCCAAGTATGACTATATCCAACTTACTCGTGATAGCTCATTAATCAACTCTACATGTAACATGTAACTTAAATAATTAGAAGCAATTAAATAATTAGAAGCAAGCTATTGTCCTGTAGTGACTTAAATAATGTGTCACATGTAACATGCCTATGGGCCTTTCCCTCGAATAAAATAAAAAATAATAATGTGTCACTTTATTTCCCTCTGAAGTATAAAAAACCTTCTTCAGTAGATCCCTTCATTTTATCCGACAAAACCATTCACTTTCTAGTCTGATGAAAGCAAGTTCTTCTGTTACCTATTCCATAAAATAATTCCTGTAACAAGTCCCTGAAGACAGAGGACGGAGCTTTATCATACATGTTATTGCCCTCTTCTTTTGTGGGACCCACATAACAGTGGTTTGTGACAGAGACTGCCTCAAGGAACTTGTAACGGAGGATTTGGATTCATCCAGAATTCGATGCTTGTGGGGACTTCTTTCCTTTTGCGATCTTTTACGGTTTGTAAAGGAATTTTTATATGGAAGGAAAGTTTTTTACTTTCACAATAAGAGATACTGCTGAGGCGACAGCAGTTTGGGTCCGATAGATTTCATAACCGTCCGATTAATTTTAAAATCCGTGTGCACGGATATTAATGCACCATGCACAGATCTTAAAAGGGATCGGACGGTTATGGAATCCATCAAACTCAGTTTGAGTCCAATGGACATCGGACCCAACCTGCTCTCACCGGTGAGATGGATTATTCGGTGCCAGCTGGAGATCGTTAACAAATCCAAACTCCTAATCCTCTCTTAGTTGTTGCATTGTAACGGGTCCTCTAATAAATACCCCGTATATCATAATAGTGGTTTCGATTTAAATATAGCTTTACAAGAAATAATTATTTATGTCATAGATATTATTGTGTTATTTACTAAGTTTTAATAAATATGTGATGACTTAAAAAAAAATTCGTTGACTTTATAATATAAAATAAAAGTATGGTCTGGTATCTATAGAATCTTTTCATTTTTATTGAGCTATCAATATAAAATAAATTAAATATTTTAACAATAACAAAACAAAAAAAATTGATAATCATAGTTGTTTTATTAACAAGTTGTTCTTCTTGATAAAAATAGTTTGTCTAAGAATAAAATATTAAGAAAATATCTGATCTTGTTACATAAATACATATTACAATATATCATTTGACTAACTAATTATTAGTGACTGAATTAGATCTCAACCTTTGACTTCCTTTGTTGCTCTCAAGTTTATGAATAAATTATGGTATTTAAAATGTCATTTTTAATTTTTATCTTTTTATTTTTTATTTTGTATTCAACTGGCAAAATTCAATAATAAAATATGTTTTCCGAAAAAATTGAAACAAGATACTTATAAGTATTATTTGGCTTAAGATACCTTTTTAATAATAAATTGGCTTAAATAAATAGACGCATACTATAAATACCAAATTTTGTTATTAATATCATTAAAATCAATCAAATTAAAGAAAATAACATGACTATATGAGAAAAAAAAAATCCAAATATGACATTTCTACTGGATTATCCAGTAGAAATTATGGGACAGAGATCACCTGCTCCCCGGGGGGCAAGATTTTCCTACCCCAGTGAGACTGACAGGTGGGTTTAGACGGGTTTATAAATTTAAATATTGGTTTTTAGTTTTGGTGTGGCCCACATGTCAGTGACTCAGGGGCAGGAAAATCCTGCCCCTTGGGGGGCAGAGAATTTGGTCTCGAAATTATGACCAATTCTTTTGAATTATTCAGCAGAATTGTGTGGGGCCAATTATGCTGGATTATTCAGTGGAATTTTTTTTTTTTTTTGCTTAATTTCATTGAATTATCCTACCCTTGAAAAAAAACTAATTCTGCTGAATAATCAAATGAAATTAGGATAAAATAATAAAAAAGCTAGTTACGCTCAATAATCTCCCAATTCCGCGGAATAATCTAAAGATATTTCTAGAAATTTAAGAAAAATGATATTATTTTCTTTAATTTGATTGATAAAAATTTCGACTATAAATGCATAATTAACTTTGTACAAGAACTTCTCCTTAAAAAAAAAAAAAAAAAATTGTACAAGAACAAATACACCCGGCGTACCCGTAGCATTTCTATTCACCGTCTCTTTGCCACGTTCGACCCGGAAAGAGAATAGATAAAAATAAGAGTATTAAATATGAACAAATCATCACTACTCTCCTTCTTCTCTCCACCAGCTATAAACCAAGTACCGCCATTTTGAGTTACCTTCCCTGCTTCCCTACCATAATTCTCTTCTTTCATAGAGAGGTGTTTGATCGTTTGAATTGTCATGGACTCGTTGTCGCTAAAGAGTTCAGTCTTTGAGGTGGCGCGGCCTCGCCTCGCCGGACTCCGACGACGCAGGTCGGTATCTCTACGCGTTGCGGCTCAGGCAGAGCCAGACCTGAGCGTCAAGGTTAACGGGTTGGAGATGCCAAATCCGTTTGTTATCGGATCGGGTCCACCAGGGACCAACTATACTGTTATGAAAAGGGCCTTCGATGAAGGATGGGGCGCTGTCATCGCTAAGACCGTACAATTTTTTTTTATCTGATTTTTCTATAAATTTTCTTTATTTTTGGTGTAAAATTTTGTTCTCAGTGGAAATAGTCAAAGCAAAGTGATCTCTACAATTTTCATGCGAATTTGGATCTTATTAAGTATTTGGGGAAGAATTCTATATTTCTATGGGACTTAAAGTACAATTTAAAGTGGATATGGTCATATGGAAATATGCAAATTTATTGAGAATTGGATATCAATAAGAATTTGGATCCAGTTATCTTTAGATGCAAATTGTCATTATTTAGTTTCATCATGTGATCTAGATGGAAAAACATTGAGAAGAGTTTGATCATAGCAGGAAATGAAAAATTTGTAATTTATTTTGGAAAATTTTTGCTCAATATTATTCTATTTTGTAATAGGTGTCTTTGGATGCTTCAAAAGTAATCAATGTGACTCCTCGGTATGCACGGCTACGTGCTGCTGGGTCAAACGGGTCAGCCAAGGGACCCATTATTGGCTGGGAGAATATCGAACTAATCAGTGATCGACCCCTTGAGACTATGTTAAATGATTTTAAAAAGTTGAAGGAGGAATTTCCTGATAGGATATTGATAGCTTCTATAATGGAGGAGTATAATAAAGCTGCTTGGCAAGAGCTCATTGAACGGGTGGAAGAAACTGGAGTGGTACATATTGCTTCCAACATTATCTTCTCATTTTTTTACTTAATCAAGAGTATGTTAATAAGGTCCTGTAAGGTAGCAATATCTGAATAATATCCATTGAAAAAACTAAAACTATTCTCGTTTGTCTTTTTCCCGAATTGTAGCTCCTGATTGATAATAGACATGACAGCTGATATAGAATTTGGTTCAACTAATCTTGAAATAAATGATTCTGATACAGATCATTATATCACTGGAAGGTTCAATAAAATTCAATAAAATCTCTGCTACTTAAAATTACTATTTTTGTGTAACCAGGATGCTTTTGAGATAAATTTCTCATGCCCACATGGCATGCCAGAGAGGAAAATGGGTGCAGCTGTGGGGCAAGACTGTGACCTATTGGAGGAAATATGTGGCTGGATCAATGAGAAGGCCACCATACCAGTCTGGGCAAAGATGACCCCCAACATAACTGACATTACACAGGTAAGGATAAGAATTTCATATTTTTAGGTCATAAAAAAAGTTCATATCTGTGGTTGGTCTTTGTCATTTGGCTTTTTGATTAATTGGTTTGTTTTTTCTGTTGTTTAGCCAGCAAGGGTCGCTTTGAAATCAGGATGTGAAGGCATTGCTGCTATCAACACCATCATGAGTGTCATGGGTATCAATCTTGACACTTTAAGACCTGAACCTTCTGTTGAAGGGTTAGTGCTGTAATTTTTCTCAAGATCATAGCCTTATTCCATCTGGTAAATGTAGTCTTGTGTTGAATTTGACTGATGTGTTGCATAATAACAAAATATTTACACGTCATTATTGACATTTTGGCTATAGCTTGGTTTTGAAGCTGCAATTAAGCCTTGACCTCCTTATAAACCCATGTTATTATCATTGAAGCAATAAAAGCATGAGATATTATAAAGAAGATAGTGTATTCTATTTGAGATCAAAATTATACTAAAGTAGTAAAACTTCAATCGAATCAGAAAAAAGAAGCCATAACAATTGCAACTGCAGTGTGGAAAAGACAGATCAATCTATTGGATGGTCATCGTTACATTAGGCAATTATGATTTATGAACATTAAAATCATCCAAATTTTGTCCATTCAGATACTCTACTCCTGGTGGGTACTCTGCAAGAGCAGTACATCCAATTGCACTTGGTAAAGTAATGCAAATTGCAAGGATGATGAAAGAAGAATTTAATGAGGGGCAATCTCTTTCTGGAATTGGAGGGGTTGAAACCGGCAACGATGCAGCCGAATTTCTTCTACTCGGTGCAAATACTGTTCAGGTGAACTCCTAAATGTGAAAAATAGTTTCCCTTTTAGCTGATTCAGTTATTTTTTCTTCTGGAATAATGAAATAATTAAACACCTTGTTTATATCTGGTTGTGATAGGTGTGCACTGGAGTGATGATGCACGGTTACCCTCTTGTAAAGAAGCTCTGTGATGAACTCAAGGATTTCATGAGGAAGCATAATTTCTCCTCTATTGAAGATTTCAGGGGGTATGACTTGTGCCATATTTTTACAATTTTGTTTCCAATTACAAAGAGAAAAATGATGATCGGAATTGGAAAGCATTAGGAAATTACTCCATAAATCCTGCAGACACTAATTGATATCAAGAGTTGATTCTCTTTTCAATTAAAAAAAAAAAAAACCATTGATTCTCTTTTTTGTGCCAGACTGGCTTAATATATATTTGTTAGCATAATTTGTGATATCACTTAACAGTTGTCATATATAGATGCTGACAGCTTAGAGATATATGCTGGTATTAAAAAAGGAACCAAATCTCCTGCCCACAGACATTGTCTTTCTTTACACTGTTTTTTTTTCTTCTTAATTCATGTTCCTATTTCAGGGCATCGCTTCCATATTTTACTACTCATACTGATCTGGTGAAGAGGCAACAGGAGGCGATTAAACAGAGAAAGGCTATCAAACAGGGCCTCCAGTCTGACAGAGACTGGACAGGAGATGGCTTTGTCAAGGAGTCTGAGAGCATGGTTTCTAATTGATCTTCACCGTTCAGTCTTAACCTCTTCTCTACTTTCTTCAAAGATAAAATTGTTCAAGCTGAATAACGAAATGGGTATCTTTTTTTATGGTTGTTTATAAACTATGAATACTTTTTCCTCACGTTGCTCTACTTTGCTCTTGATTGTTTTGGTCAATGTGTAGTATGTTTATAATTAATATAATCCATGGTACATTGAACTATACCATAAATAAAAAATAGAAGATACAAATCTTGCATTCTTTTACAGTAAAAAGATGGTAGTAAGCTAGCATTATTTTAAGACTTTAAGCCATCAAGGATATTTGTTAGCTTAATTTAAAAATTTGTTGGATTAGTTCGAATAATGGTTATGAATCATTGATCTTAATTTACTTGAAGAACCAACAATATATATTCGGATTTTGATCTTAATTCACTATGCATGATCTTATTAAAGTTAAAAGTATAATTAGTTCAATCATTTGAATTGTCTTTCCAAATTAATACGATGTGAACTGGGAAGTACATAGTCATTATTTTAATTTTGGGCTTCCTGATTTATCTGGGCTACTAATTAAAAGGAGGCCTGAAATTGATCTTCATACCGCTATTTGTGAGATCTCTATTTTTTTTCCTTTCTTTCAAAGTATTGATTGTTGAGGAGGATTTAAATGTTTTTAACCTTTTAAGCTTCCATTATATCTTTATTTCTACAATTTTAAGTACTTCAAATTTAAAATTCACATATCAAAATAAAATAATTATATATGATTATATCATTTTTCTTTATACATATGTAAACTATTACAATATTTTGATTTATTTTAATTGAATTAAGAGCTTGTAAAAATATACTGATGTAAATAATTTCTTCAAGTTAATTTTTTAACTTATTAATATATATATATGAGTAAAACTAGGGTGCTCCTAAGTTTACCAAACCTCTTGTGAACTTGACTCTAAAATATGTCAAATTAATTTTAAACGATAAATTCAAACCGTTGAAACCCTTCTACCTAATGAGTGATGTGTCTACATGTGAAAATTTTAAAGTTTCAAATTAATTTAATATAAAGTCAAGTGGTCAAAAGTTTAAGGTTTATAAATTAATTTTAATGCACTCATTTTTTGGACTCCTTTGACCACTTGACTCTATATTAAATTAATTCGAAACTTTAAAATTTTCACATGTAGATGCATCAATCATTAGGTAGAAGGATTTCAACGTTTGGATTCATTATTTAAAGTCGATTCGATATATTTTAGAGTCAAGTTCACAAGAGGTTGGATGAACTTAGGAGCACCATAGTTCTACTCATATATATATATATATAGAGAGAGAGAGAGAGAGAGAGAGAGAGCTTGGTACCGCTACCAAGTCATTTTAAAAAAACGAGAGAGAGAGAGAGGAGTTGGCTAATATCAAAACTTTTGTTATGGAGTTGTGGTGCAACCAATTGGTTTTCCGATTTTCAAAGTTTAACGGTTGATCCAAATCGTTAGATGTGATTTCTATATTAAAATGTGATTGGAGAATGGAGACCAAATTTTATAATTTTAGGAATTTTATTATTATTTATTAAGTCAGTTTTAAAATCGCTTATTTATTAAGTGAAAATTTTATGGATCATTGTTTTCAATGATTTTAAAAATAGCTTAATAAAAAATGAAAAAAACATAAAAAATTTAGTCACCAAGCACATTTTATTATAGATTAATGTTGAACGGGTTGGATCGAGCGTTTAGACTTTGAAAATGTAAAAAACCGAAGCATTTGTTTTACGGTCTAAGAATAAATGTTTTGATATTTGCAAACCCCTCTCTCTCTATATATATATATATGAAAACAAAACAAAATCAAAAGATGATACTATTTTTGCATGGAGAAAAAATAATACGGATCACATCAAATAATTTTATTTTAACATTTACAAAAAAAAAAAAAACTTTTGACCAATCAAAAGCATTTTCCCAGCATATATGCGTTTACACTGGCCTGACTGATGGAATTAGTTAAATTATTGGAACGATTGACAGACTTTGACATTACATGAATTTCGACGAAGTTGGTAGTCAAGAATCAAGATGCCTCTCTTTCACATGATAACATCTCTCCAACTATTTACCGATAGATCTTCACTATCACTGTCACTATCACACATCAAATATTTTTATGAAACCCATCGGACCCAGTTTGAATCCGATGGTCATCGGACCCAAGCTGCTTTTGTTTCTTCTACGTGGTTCTTACTTGGAAAAATCCAAATTTAGTATTCTAAGTTTCAAACTTAAAATAAAAAATAAAACTAGGAATAAAACTAGGGTGCTCTTAACATCTTGTTTGGATGGAGAGTAGACGAAGGAAGGGAATGGGAAGAATAAAATGAAATGGAATGGAATATAAATAAAGATTAACATATTTAACTTTTTTATGCTTGGATAATTAATGAGGGAAAATAAATTTAATTTTCATTTCCGTCTTATTTCTTGTTTGGTTGATTAAAATTTAGAAGGTTAATGAGAAATTCGGTAGCTGTTGTAGGTTTGTAATAAAAAAAACTTGTATAAGAATTATATAGGTAAGATATAGAGGTGGGCATTTGTATTATTTTTTCTAACAATATTTACAACAAAATTTATTTCCATCCGTTACACCCCAAATCAGGAGGGAAACTAATTCTATTAATTTTAGTGATACAAGGTTAAACCTTTCACCTCTTGTATCCTTCAATTCTTGACATAATTTTGTCAACCAAACACGATTCGGCGGAAAATTTTATTTTCTTTCCATTCTCTGCCTTCCTCTACTCCATCCAAACAAGGTGTAAGTTTACCAAGCCTTTTTCTGAACTTAACTCTAAAATTTATCGGATTGACTTCAAATATATGACGATTCCAAACCGTTGAAACTCTTATATCTCATGAGTGATACGTCTACATGCAAAAATTTCAAAATTTTGAATTAATTATGTATAGAGTCAAGTGGTAAAAAATTATTTCTCCTTTTTAATTTATTGCTGACGTGGTTTAATAGAAACTCTAAAATTAATTTCAAAGATGTGAGAGTTAGAAATTTTGGAGATCTTAATTTCTAAAAGTAATTAACAGTTATTTAAAAACTCATTTGAGTTGCTAAGATGTTGATGCTCTAATCTCATTAAATATTTCAACTAACATATTTGGGTGTTTAATTAACAAGTTCGTACTTATCAGATTTATAATCCTCTAATCTTGACACATCATTGGAGCATTATGGTGTTTAACAAATAAGATTTTGATTAAATGAGTATCAAACTCAAGTCTCCAAGATATGATTCTTCAGCAATTATGGATAGTGATTGCGTTAAACATTGTTCTTATAGAGAAATGAAAAATGTAATTTTATATCTTTATCTGCATCTTAGATGGATTTTTGAAAAAAACAATACTTATATTTAGGGTTGCACAAAAAATTCGTAGTTTGTAATTCGATTCGAGTTTGATTCGAAAAAGTTTATAAAAAATTCAATTCAAAATAGTTTGAAATTAATTCAAACCAAACTCAAACTAGACTTGGTTCGTTCGAAATAGATTTGTAAACTATTATAGTTTGAATCTCAAAGTAACGTGAACCATTGATTTCCGCTGATGACTTAAAAGTTAAAACATAAGATTGTCTAGCCATAAGTCTGTAAGTCGTAACTCTCGCTCTCAATTTTGAAACCCTAGACGACTTTCATCTCTCACTTTCGGCGACTATGATCACTCTTCCTTGTCGTAAAAAAATTCGTAAAAGATTCAAAATTGAGTTTATAGAAAATTCGATTCGAAATTAATTCAAATCAAACTCAAATTGGGGTCAGTTCGATTTGATTCGATTCGTTTGCAGCCCTACTTATATCTGATGATAAGAACACTGGAGATGGCGTCCTTAGAAGAGAGAAACCCAGAAGCGACGAGAAAGGCGATAACTGAAGAAAATGAGAAGACACCAACTGCTCCCTCTCCACCTCCACTCCACATAGATCAGATTCACCTAGAGCAGGAGCAGCGCATTAATGCAACAAGGGAACCAGTCCAACAAACTCAACCTAAGGGAGATTCGACCATTAATGCACAGCTCAACCACATTGAAGGATGGTGTATGGTAACTTACAAGAAAAGGCGAAACTACCAGAACCAGGGTGATTTTGGCTTTCGCTTTAGACACAGAGAAAACTGGCGAGCGAGGCCAAGACAGGGCATGGGGAAGGCAATATCGCCACAAAGGGGGATTTTTCTCAGAAGAAGTAAAGACGATGTACCAAATTGCATTCAAGGAGAAACGTTGCCTCAAGTGTCTAGCCAAAGGACATAAAAAAGCTCAATGTAGAGAGCCAATTAGGTGCTTTCAATGCAAGGCTCTAGGCCATTACTCTGGCAGGTGCAGCAATTTCAAACCAAAAACACCCATTGAGAGTATAAAACTGAGACCTACACCCCATTAATTGGTTGCAGCACCACCCAAACAGACAAGAACTTACGCAGAAATAGTAAGAAACAAAGCCCAAACGGAAGGCAAGATCACAAACCCTGAAGAAATGGAGAACCTAGAACCTTTCTTCAATGAAAGACCAGACCAAAGCTAAGTGTTCACTGCTGCAAGGGAGCAACTCAGGCCTCAAAATGAATATTTGAACAGCATGGCGATGATCATCATGGTCCAGGGAGCACCAACCCCTGACCTTCCCAGAGAAATAACTAGAACATTCGCGAGACGCTTTGGCTGGTTATGGCAAGACTATGAAGTCTCACTGGCATATGAAGCCCCATTTCTAGTCATATGCCCGGGGCCAAACTTAAAGGATGCCATAGTGAGAGGCGGAGTGTACACAATCAGACCTGCTATACAAGTCAGGGCAATTGAGTGGGGGGGGGGGGGTCGGCATAAGCATGGCATACGACCCTCTCCCATTTGAAGCATGGATCTGCCTGACGGGCCTCCCATACTAGGCATGGAATGACCATGACTTGAGGAAGGCCACCACTGAACAAGGTCACATAACGGGTGTGGTGCCATATGGTAGAGCAGCTGGGCATTTCTGCTTCATCGTCGTACGCATCAACTGTGAAGACCCAATGGAGATCCCAATGCATTTCCAATACCACGAGGGAGACCTGGCAATAAGGGTAAGAGTTCGACTGTTGAGGTGGAGACCATATGAAGATGCTCCGTTCCCTCTCAATCCACCATGGCAAGGAAACAACAACCAACAACATCAACACCCAAACCTACCACAGCCGCCCCAGCAACAACCCAACAACCTGCACCAGCCACAATCGCCAATCTCAGGTATGACCTTCTCCCCAGTTAATACTGACAATACAAGTAGTGGGGGATCAAACACCAACCAGGGAGAAAGTGGCAAGAGATTCAAGGTCCTGCCAAAACCAAAAATGGGGGGGGGGGGGTCTTGGGCAAACTCCTTCGTCGCAACAAAAAAATCAGGGAGCTGGAAACACAGACGGCAACAAAAGGCCGGTCACAACCAACCCTACACCTAGAAATTGGGATGGACGTACTTCATAATCTGGTAAGTGGGCCCATCGATGAAAACTTGGTGAAACAGCTAATACAGTTGGCAAAGGGCATTAAGGAAGCAACAAAGGACAATGCGCAGGGAATGATCACTGCAAAAATAACGGTGTCAGTGTTAGTTTGTAATAATCTAGAAGTCAATAATACGATAAATTATCATAAAGCTTTGTTCATGAATTGAGTGATTAATAAACTGTCATTTTGTTACCTTGAGTATTATTGAATTTATGGATCATTCATTTATATGAACTAGAGTCAATAGTTTGAATTGTGAAACTCCATAATATTAAATGATATATATACTCTTAAAAGTCTCTAACCGAGGTAATTAATAGGAACACTAATTTACCATTACAAGGTTAGAATGTGGATTAAAAGATGGTCAAGTTTTACAGACCATTGACATGAGATGTCATTTTAATCACATAGATACATGTTCTAGGAACATGGTATTTGACAGATCCCGAATGAAACATTAAATAGAGTTGTGTACGTGTCATTAATGTTTTCATTCAGTGTTAAGTTCTAAAGTATGAGGTATTCATCTTTCCTACTAAGAGATGTGTATGTGTGATTGTTACTTAACGTTGTCGGTAAAACGCAGTCATAACGGTAGCTTTTCGGTATACATAGCTTAGCTGAGGTAGTGATGATTTACCAAAAGTACTATTGTCCCTCGTATCTCTATACGAGTTACGGTATCACTAGTTCCTTGATAGAGTAGGATTATCTGCATGCAGTATAATTACAAGAGTAATTATATTTGATAATCTGCTCAAGATCGAGAAAAGATTATGTTTGCAAGGATGACACACACCTACCTTGAAACTGATCTGATACTGTAAGACATAAGAATTAACACGACTAAAATAGTTTACTGGATCGTGGTATTGTATAGTACAACATCATCTGTGTAATTGGATGGTCATAGTGTAGATGTCAGATGCCTCCTATGATTATAGAAGTTAAAATGGTTTTAATTATATTTACCAACATAACACAGATCCTATTGGGTCACACCGCAAAGAAGACTTATTAGAGAATCTTATAATTAATTATAGATAGTTATAATTAATAATAAGATATTTATGATTAATTATAAAAGCTATAATTAATATAAATGTCATAAAGATGACAAGCTTAAACATATTCAATTTACAAATGTGTACGACACGTGTAAAAGCTATCGCAACAACAGTCGCAAAAAGTTATAACTGATCAGATCAGTTATAACATGGATTATAAACATTAATCATGAATTAATATTTTGGGCTCAAAGCCCATTTGAATTTTGGGCCTAAGTTAAAAATATATTTTGCGCGAGACATAGTCAGTTTTTACGATCCTCGTGAATAGTGTTTTTACGGTTGTCGTGAATAGTGTTTTCGTGAAGTTTCGTGAATCTGATTTTGCGCGAGACGCAGTTAGTTTTTACGATCCTCGTGAATAGTGTTTTCACGCCTCCCGTGAATAGTGTTTTCACGGTTTGTCGTGAATAGTGTTTTCGCGAAGTTTCGTGAATCTAATTTTGTGCAAGACGCAGTCAGTTTTTTCGATCCTCGTGAATAGTGTTTTCACACCTTCCGTGAATAGTGTTTACGGGATTAGGAAATAATATATTTGCGAAAGTCGCGGTATATTTATTTTGTCCTTTTCCCGGTGAATAGTGTTTTCACGCCTTCCGTGAATAGTGTTTACGGGATTAGAAAATAATATATTTGCGAAAGTCGCGGTATATTTATTTTTTCCTTTTCTCGGTGAATAGTGTTTTTGCGAATCCCGCTGGTCAGTATTACTGGCAGTAGAAAGCCGCTCTGGTGGTTCCTGGTGGACGACCGATAGAGGCATCAGACGTCTGGTGCTCCTGTTGTGAGTCAGACTGCAATCCAACTCGAATTTGGATCAAGGTATAAATATGTTATATTAATCTATTTAATTTGTAAATAGGTTAAAGCTTTAGAAATCAATTATGGAGTAGATCTGTAAAATGATTAAATTGGGTTTTGATGCCAAGGAATACTGAAGGTGGATCGCCTTGGAAAGTATTCTGACATACCTCATTTAATTCTTGGCTTAAGTTAGAAGTAAAAATTTTTGTTTTACTTTCTTTCCGTAGCTTAAGCTAATCAATGGGTTTGGACCGTCCGTGACCCAACAGTTAGAACCTAGACCTAGGATGCTAGTACATGAGGTACAGAGGCAGGACAGAGAGCCATTTAATGAAGGCACGATGTTGGATGGGATAGTGGAAGAGACAAGGGACAAAGGGTCTCACCATAGAGTAACCTCACAAAAGGAGGTGCCCCACCTGTTGGGCTTTACTAAAGAAACCTATAATACGGCGAGCCAATTAACTGATGAAAGTGATCTCCCACATCCACCGGGCTTTCCAAGCCCAATATACAAAGAGCATAAACAACTTAAGAAGAAAAAATCAAAAGCCCAGGACATAGATATAATGGCCTTATCTTAAGTGAGGCGAAGTGCCAGGATTGAAGAAAAGAAGAAAAAGATGATCAACTTGGGCAAGGAAGGAGAAGGAAAAGAAAAAGAAAGGGCGAAATCCAAACCCAGGATGAAAATCGACTTTTAGAACAAGGTGGGCGACATTCAAGAGGAGGAGGCGATAGCAATACTGGTGGAGACGGGTGTCAAAGTCACCAAGTCGCTGATGGAGGCTTTTGGGGCAACAACTAAGGCGGATCAGGTAACACCTGGCCAAATTTGTCAGGTAACCGAGACAGGGGCTGGCCGAGTTTTGGCATCAGTAATTGGAGTTTGCAATGACTACGGATTGTGGTTTTTTTTTAGTTTTTTTATGTATCAGTTATTACAATTACCAGCAGGGGAGGGGTATTTTGGGAACTTTTATCTATTGGGGAGATTTTTTTGGCTATGCAGTTTGAATATCCCGTCTCCTGCTAGGCCAAGGATAGTTATATTATTTTAGATCATTTCTTCTTTCTTTTCTTCTTTCTTTTTATCTTGTAGTGTTACAAAGGGAAGATGCATTAGGAGGGCATGGGTTACGAAGGAAATGTATGAAGAAGAGGTGTATTACTATTTCTATTAATGACTACAGTTAAATCTATAAAATTTCTGTCATGGAATGTTAGAGGTTTAAATGACAAAAATAAGAGAGTTAATGTCAAGAAAACAATTCTAGATGAGGCACCACAAATTGTTTGCTTACAAGAAACTAAGTGGTCATCAATAAATGAGAATTATATCAAACAAACAACTGGAACAAGGTTGGACCAGAATTTACAAATATTGGCACAAGGTTCAGCAGGGGGGTTGCTTTTGGCATGGAATACAATCATGTTCACAAAGATAGGGCAGCAAATTGATAGATACTGCCTATCTGTGGACCTGGCAAACAATTTGGATGACTCAATTTTTAGAGTAACGGACACTTATGGACCATCCACCCAATCAGAAAAACAGGCTTTTTTTAGTGAAATAAGGGCAGCACAACCTCCAAATGACCTCCCTTGGCTACTGTTTGGAGATTTTAATGTGACACTGTGGCAACAAGATAGATCGAATCAGGGACAACACCAATACCAGTCGGCGCGATTCAGAGCAACTATAAACCACCTTCAACTAATTGACCTAAGATTACAAGGCCGAGCTTACACATGGTCCAATGGCAGAGATAACCCAACATTTGTGAGACTATATAGATTCCTTGTATCCACATCATGGTCAACAATTTTTCCTCACACTTCGCAACTAGCCTTGCCAAACACCACCTCTGACCACTGCTCCATAATATGTCAAGCCCAAACAAAATTTCCTAGCTCAAACACCTTCAGAATGGAAAACCACTGGCTAAAACACAATAGCTTCAAGGAACTGGTCAACCAAGTCTGGACTGAGAAAGCCACAGCTCAAAACGCAAATCAGTTATAAAGTAAACTAGTATCGTTGAGAAGAGCAATTATAGATTTGAAGAAGAAATATACACAGGACAAGAAACTACAAACCACCACATGCAAAGAAGCCCTACATTGGATAGCACCGCAGTCAGAAATCAAGAAACCTAACTCAGGTTGAGAAATTATTGAGAGAAAAAATCACAGACAGATTTTCCACCATCTGTCAAGAGGAAGAGGACAAATGGCATCAAAGGGCGAAGAGAACATGGGTTAAACAAGGTGATAAAAATACTAGATATTTCCACTTACTGGCAACAAAAAGGAAAAATGTCAACTGGATAGATGTGCTGCAAGAGGAAGGCTCCCACCTAACTCAACACAACCAGAAAGCGGCAGCATTGCACAAGTACTTTATTAAACTCACGGGCACAACACACACATCAGCTATAAACTTTGATATGCATAGATTGTTTCAGCCCCAACCTGACAAACTCCAAGGTCTGGCCGATCCAGTAACTACTGCAGAAATACAGCAGGTTCTCAAGGGCTGGAAAAATAATAAAGCACCGTGCCCGGATGGACTTACAGGGGAATTTTATAAGTGTTTCTCTAATCTGATCGTATCGGATCTGTTGGCAGTCTACAACCACATTATCACAGATCCGCAAGCTACTCTACACCCGCTAAATGATTCTCACATAGTCCTCATACCAAAGAAGGAGGGAGCCAACATACCAACTGAATTCAGACCCATAAGCCTTATCAACTCCATACAAAAGATCTTCTCCAAAATCATGGTCAATAGACTCCAACCGATCATCTCTGACTTTGTCCAACAAGAACAAACGAGATTCTTGAAGGGTAGGCATATTAGTGAAGGCTTTCTATATGCTTAAGAGGTTGTCACAGTGGCAACAAAACAGAAACAATAGTTGGGAATATTCAAAGCGGATGTGTTTAAGGCCTTCGACACATTATCTTGGAATTTTTTACAATCAGTGCTAGAGGCAAAGGGCTTTACACAACGGTGGATATCAATAATAAGAAGAGCAATTCTAGAAGGAACAACAAAGGTGTTACTCAACTCGGTCGCTGGTAAGAATATCTGATTAAAGAGAGGAGTCAGACAGGACGACCCAATGGCACCTTTCTTGTTCATACTGGCAATGGACTTTTTAACATCATGGTTCTGAAACCTGGTGCAAAGAGGCCTCTTCTCCTCGCCCTTTCCGTAATGCAAACAATGCCTTTTGTATGCAGATGATACATTGTTCATTGTTCAACCTCAAGAGCAGCAGCTAAGGTTTCTCAAAGGGATATTGGACATATTTGGGGAGCTATTGGGCCTCCGGATCAACATGCAAAAATCTGAATTCCTCATGCCCTCAGTATCAATTCAAAGCCTTAATCATAGGGTGTATAGCCTCTGAATTCCCACTAAAATACCTGGGGTTACCACTCTCCAACAAAAAACTAAATAAAGCGCAATATCAACCCCTTATCGACAGAATACAGAAAAAACTGGGAAAATGGAAGGCCGGTACACTCTCAATCGGGGGAAGAGTGACTCTCATCAACTCCACACTCTCAGCAATGCCTATATACATGATGTCAACATTCATGTTATCCAAATGGGTAATCAAGAAAATAGATAAAATCAGAAGGGCATTTTTGTGGCATGGACACAAACAGCAATCACCTATGGCAAGATATATGAGCTTAATCGCCTGGGAGACAGTGATAATGCCAAAAAAACAGGGAGGGTTGGGGATAAAGAATCTTACTGTCATGAATATGGCTTTGTTAGCCAAAATACTGTGGCAATGGATGCAGCCGGACAAACCGTGGTGGATGCATATCCTGCCACAACACCAGAGGCCGTGGGAAGTACACATGCCAACAGAACTTTGGAAAACTATGATCATTCTCAAGGATATCATGGCAGCCTCAATGTCATTTGTTATGGGAAATGGCGAAAATATACGTTTCTGGCAAGACAGATTGCTAGACCATGTACTTGGTACCAAATACCAGGCGCTGTACCAGCAGGTCACCAACCAACAAATACTTATCTCCCAATTGAACCTTGATGGTGTTTGAAATCTCAACCTGGAACCACAGCTAACAGCACAGGCTCAAGAGGAAGAACAAGATCTTAGACAACAGTTACATGTGCTCGGCATTCACAGTAACCAGAGAGACACACTAATGTGGAAATGGACGGCATAAAAAATTTACACTGTCAGTAGCTTCTACAAGTTATATACACAACACCCAACCATTCGGGATGAAACGGCTACTATATGGGAGCTAAGGGCACCACACAGAGTTCTCATATTTACATGGCCCATGCTAAAAAATAGAATACTCACAGTGGATAACCTGGTCAGAAGAGGATGGCACATACCAAATAGATGCAGTCTATGAAAGAGCGAAGAGGAGACAGTCAAGCATCTGTTCAGCTACTGTGCCTTCACAAAAGAACTCATAGCAAAGATACAAAGGGAAATGCAGCTTCCAAACTGTGCAAAATTCAGATCAGGTCAGTACAGAGAGGCAATGCTATCTTCACAGCATACTCAAATCAAGAAAATGCAGGTAACTTCATGTTTTGTTATTTGGCGAGAGAGGTGCAGAAAAATTTTCAGAGAAGAAGAAAAGAACACATCCCTACTGGTACAAGAAATTATGTCAGAACACAGCAGCTGGTACACTTAGCGAAAATAACATATGGTCAAAAGCATTATGTTTTAAGTTTACATTGCATATGTATGTTTTTTTTTTTTCCAGAACTTATATGCTTGTAATAATTTTCTTTTTGGATCATAATGTCACTGTAAGACAGTAAGGTTTTTGTATTTTCAAACTTGACACCGCTGGTGTCCCATTAATGAAACTTGGGAGCTTGATTCCCAATTTTTCTCTCAAAAAAAAAATATATATATATATCTGACGATAAATTATTTATAAGTTACTTATATTTGATGAACGCTTTGCATATTAAACACATACAAATTAAAAAAAATAAACAACTTAAATATCAATATAATCATTTATAGAATGCAAATAAGAGAAAAAAATAATAATTCTATTAGTGGTTCATCTGACCTTATTACGTGTATTACAATTCGGTCACAAAATAATTCATTGTTTTGATCGGAAAAAAAAAATAATAGTCTATTGTGGTTAGCACAAAACATTAAGAGGGTTGACCATGTTCCAATTACAAGCCCACAAGTGTTATACATTTAGTCCATGTATTAATTAAAATAAACTAATTCATAAATTACATGGTAGACTACTTCAAAACGAATAATCCCTTTTAAAAATTGTAAATTGCTAGGTTGATGGCACTTGTACCAACTAATCATATAATGTATGCATAAGAAGTCTTCTTGGTATTAAATAACTTTATCTAATTTACAAATATTTTGATGTTAATGCGGTGGCTTTTTAAAACTATTCAAATACTTGAACAGGAACGGACTCTTTAACACCAAAATGTGATTTAAATTTTCCAAATTTTTTATTTATACCATATTAAAAGAAAACTAATTAACCACTTTTACCGGAGAATTTTTTTAAAAAAAAGAGATCCGCCAATTAAAATAGAGTGCAAAAAAAAAGGATCCACCGATTGAATTAGCGGAAGTGGTATATACGGAATTCTCTAAAAAAAAGTGGCAAAATAGTTTATTTTTTTAATATGATATAAATTAAAATTTCAGTTAAATCTTCTTTCAAAATAAATATTCAATATTTTCGAAATAATTTGACGGCTGAATCTCAGATTTCAGAAATTTTAGGAGATCTCATATTTTATCAGATTCTCTTCCATTTATCCTTGGGTTGAACAGTTCAAGTGTAGATATGAATTTCCCGGATTCGGTATTTTTTTATAAAATAATATCATAATATGAAATTATATCTATGCAACTTGAGATAGGAGTAGGTTGGATGGCATCGGACTTATTTTTATTTTTATGTTCAATTAGCTTAACACCGTATAATTAGCATTAAAATTAGTGCTCATGAAAATTGAAACATATGTGCACAAAATTTAATATACTTAATACGGATCTTGATGCAACCGAATGGTCATTTCAGCCATCAAACCAAAGTAGATCTGATGGCCATCGGACTTACTCTGTATTCATGCAACTTAACAGAAAAAATTAACACGACCGTTGACAATCGTAGCAATACCGTACAAGGAATGTCATGGTGATTCATCATTAATTCATGCATGGTGTCTGATGGAGCGCGACCAATGGCAATGGCGATTTTTGTTAATTGCATCGTTAACAGTGCAAGTCCACATGATGTCTGGTTCCCATCTAATAATAAATCAAATTAAAATGTCAAAAAAAATAGAGTACACATAATATAGTTGACTGTACATGTCTACAACGGACCTACATTGATTTAATTTAATGGGTGAAATAATCAATTCGATCTGCATCTAAGATTTATGCGAAAATCTGTATAGATCTGTTTCATTTTTTGTATCAAAATATTGTGATTTAAGATGTATACATAGAAAAAATAATATAGATTTTATCTAAAAATTTTATTTTGACATTTTAAATTATTGTAGTTTTAAAAATAAAAACATGCTGGAGACATAAAAAATAAAGACATGTGAATCCTCATTTCTAATTGTTATGATACACATTATTATCTTTGCCAAACAATTTGTAACCGTTATTAGAGAAGAAATTTGTCACAGCGTGACTAGTTACGTCACGTGTGTTGATTACGTGATGTGAATCGCATATTGCGTGATGTGATCATTCGCGTGGCGTGACCGTTTTTAAGTGAAAATTACATGTCATATCACATCACGCAAACCAGCCATGTTACGGTATAAAACATAGAGTATCCAATTTTTTTGTATATATAAAGTATTTAGGTTTTCTTTATAGTGTAGGTTCAGTGACATTGGTACTCATGTAGTATTTGAATTTTATTTTCTCTAGTTTAGTCTAATGAATATTTGTAATTTGAATTTTTAAATTAATGTCAGATGCCAAACAGTCTTTTCTTAAAAAAATAACTTTGCAACATTATTTACTTATTTTAGATTGTTTTCATTTTTTTTTTTCTAAATTTTCAATAATTTAAATTAAAATATAAAAAAATTGACGTGACTAATTTACGTCATGACACGTCACGTCACGTATGATCACGACATGATTACATGTGACGTGACAATTCGCGGATGTGACCATCCGCCACTATTTTTGTTATGTCACGTGAAAAAAAATATTTATCACGTCACATCACGTCACGACGTGTCACGTATTTTCTTCTCTAACCGTTATGGTGCATCTTAATTATTACCGCTTTTAATCATTTAATAATCATAGTGCAACCTTATTATTACATAATAATACATTTACATATTTAGTCCTGATAATATAGTAGGATATTATCTTTATAATTTGTAAGATTTAATCCTGATTACAGTTGACTTTTTATTTATGAGTCACATATAAAAGATATTTTGTGCAAGGAACGCACAAACTAAAAGTTTTAAATTTGAGATTTTGATCATGAGAAAAATTGTTAGGAACAAAGTAACAATATCATGAGATTTTGATCATGGGGGGAATTCAAATCCGTCCGATTAAACTCTGACAAGAATCAGTTCTTCTTTTTTGTTAGATTTGCAGCGTTGGTCTAAGACTCCGACTATACAGGTAACTGTGTGGCATAATTTTATGGACTTAATTTGCTACAGTATTTGCAAATAATTTGTTTTATTGGTGATGACGAACGAAATGACGAATTATTTGGTTGACCGAATTATTTGCAAATAATTTACGAAATTTTTTTTTTTGCTCTCTTGTGAGACTAAGATCTCCGGTCCGGATAATTCCTAATTATTACGGAATTATACACGAATTATAAAGTATTATGTTCTTAAATTTTTGTACAAATCATTGATGCTTTATCTAATTCTCTAGAATTATCTTGTTTTGTGTTTCCCGAAATTAATTTATTATACAATAAATCTAGCCTATTTTTTTTTTAATAATTAGATAAAAAAAAAATATCATGAGTCTTATAAATTTTATGATTCTTATTAAGATATACGTTACCATAAAAATTGAAATTGTGAATTTATATAAGTTACTTGAACTTTTAAAAATATAATATGACGCAGTAAAAAACCTCCATTTATCATTTTTGTTTGCTGGCAGTGACTAGCGTAATGTGTGTATATATATGAGGAGGATCTAATGCACTCAAAATTCTATACTCTCATTTGCATCTAATCATTTATTTTCATTTTTAAAGTCCGAATAATTGATCCGAACCGATCAACATGACCTTCATAATAAAATATGCTTGGAGACCAAATTTTATATTTTTTAGAATTTTATTACTATTTTTTAAGATAGGTACAAAATCACTTTATCGGATGGTCCAGAATCTCCTTAAAATAATAATTTTGTATCTATTTTAAAAAATAGTAAAAAAAAATCTAAAAAATATAAAATTTGGTCTCCATGCATATTTTATTATGAAGATCATGTTGAGTGGTTCGGATCCGAACTTTGAAAATGAAGATAAAGGAGATAAAAAAAAATTGAATGCAAATGAGAGCATAGAATTTTGAGTGCATTGGAACCCTCCTCTATATATATAGTATATACTAATAAAGAATTATTATTCAGTAATAGTTGTTTTTTTTTATAAAAAATTATCGATACAAATATACAATTAGCGAATTACAGACTGTCGTGAATTATTAGACCGTAAACTGTTTAGAGGAAAGCAAAAAAGTTCTTGCAACAATCCGATTATATATAAAACAATACCCAATTTTTCAAATCCAAAATAAACAGTTGCTTGCTCCTTATTTAATGTGGCTCTGCTTATTGCTCCTACTTAATTTCTCTATTTGAAGTTTAAACCCGGGGTGCAAACGGATCGGATATTATCCGACCGTATTCGAATCCGTATTCGAAAATTAAATAAAGATATCTGATATCTGAATATCCGTGTGGATACGGATACGGATACGGATATAATTTTAAATTTTAATTATTCGTATCCGAATAGTAGATATATAATATATAATTTAATATATATTATGAAAAAAATTATATTATTCATTATTATATAAAAAAAAAAAAAGAACAGATATTTGTATCCATATCCGTTTAATATCCAATCTGTATCTGTATCAGTCTAATATTCAATCCATATCTGTATTCAAAAAATAAAAACATATACAAATATAATTTTACCAATATCCGATCCGTTTGCACCCCCAGTACGTTTAAACCCCTTTGTGTTCTCCTCCTAACTTGGTGATTTTTTTTTTTAAATGGAAATTATAACAAATTTCTTAACCAAACCAGCCAATCCGTTGAAAAAAGTTACAAAAATAGCCTACACCGGATTTTCAATCCGGTGTAGCATGAGAGGGCCGGACTACACCGGTTTCCCAATCCGATGTAGCCATTTTCCCACCCGGCTGATTCATTTTTCCCCGTCTGGAGAGTAAAAAAAACTCCATCGTTTTCCAATCCGGTGTAATCCGGCCCTCTCAAGCTACACCGGATTGGAGATCCGGTGTAGGCTATTTTTGTAACTTTTTCATTAAATTAGCTGGTTTGATTAAAAAGTTTGTTATAATTTCCATTTTAAAAAAAAAAAAGTCTAACTTGGTTATATGCTAACGGACTATCCGATCCGTGTGCACGTACCCCTAGTTTAAACCCCTAGTTACTTATAGTTAGGCTAACTACCCTCCTCAAGGTTATATGCGTCATTTTATCAAGCCCTGTTCTTTATACGATGCACTCATTTCACATTAGTAAATTCATTCTATAAGGATCAAAAAAGAAAAAACAATACACCGTAAAATTAAAAAAGTGTCTAGTCAACGTTTACCGACACGCCAAATCTTCCTCTATTCCCACCTTCTTATTTATCTCTCTCTCTCTCACTCAGTCAATGATCTTCCTAATTAAAAGACTCTTTCTTGTTTCAAATTCTTCAGACATGACTAAACTAAATACAACTTAACAAAAGGCATCTGTTCGTTGTCGAAGAAGAAGAAGAAGAAGAAGTAGCTTTGAGATATTCAATTATATATTCTGCATGAGAAGGAGAAGATGAGTAGTAATTGCTCGGCTATAGAGAAGGCGTTGGAGTGTCTCGGTAGAGGATTTGATGTGACGAGTGATTTCCGGCTCAAGTATTGTAAAGGGAATGAACGAATTGTTTGTATCAAAGGCGAGAAGACAGAACTCAGCTTGCCGGGTTTCGGAACATTCACGGATGTGCCGGTGGAAGTGAAGTGTGACAAAGGCGATCGGATTCGGGTCCGAACAGATGTTCTTGAATTCAATCAGGTATCATCACTTTCATTTCATCCTCTCTGTTTTTTTTTTCGGAACTAAAAAGTATCTCTCTGTTTCTCTTCTCTGAATTCACTGACAAGTGGTTTTCTAAATGCATCACATGAACATAGAAACAGAAAACAAAATATATTTTTCGTTCACAGAGATACTTTTTACCTTTTAACTACTGAAATAACCTCGGGAGAATTTCATTAAGCAAATTGAAACAAGTAAAACAAAAAGTAAATGAAGAAAATATAAGTTTACCTTGAAATGTGCAAGAAAAAAAAAATAACACGCTAGATCATTTGGAAAACTGGTAATGGTATTCACTATCAAAATTTAAGCAGTATGATCTAAATTTTAGAAATCACAATTTCCATATCAGGATACCTTCAATGATAGCGATGGATTATAATCTGAGCTGTTCATCAATCCAAACTGGTTTGTAGCATCCCATCTTTGACCCTAACAGAAGCTAACATCAATTTGACTCCACTGAAATTAATTAAGAGCTGTTATTAAACATACAATTTCATTTGATCTTATGTAACAAATTCACCCACACCCACCCACACACACACCGATTAACATACAAGTATATGTTGAACTAATAAGAAAATTCCATTGCTCTTGTTTCCAATTTCTAAACACATTATTATAACCCCATTGTCTCCCAAATTTTTCTCTGCTCCTTTGAAAAAGCAGCTCTGGAAATTAATTGCATTAGCAAATTGCCTACTGGAACAAGATAAAACCTGTGTGTAATAATTTATAGGCATCATTGGATTTTTGGTACATTACTTCTTAATTAGACATTCTTTATTTTAACATTGTAAAGTTAGATTTCAATAACTATTACTGTTTTCTAAGTTTGAAGTTCAATGGCACTGCTCTATCTATGGCAAAATGAATTCAATAATTTTGGAGTTTGAGCAACCTATTTTTTTAAATTATTGGTGAAAAAAGATGAACAAACTTTTTCAAAATTGTTCAATTTAAGCTTCCAGCTTGATTTCATTATAAATATCTGTATTGTTCTTTGATCAATCAGATTTGTCTGTTTCAGTTTTAACTACAAATCTGGGAATGTTATTGCAAAATTTAACTATTTTAAGTTATCATCGGGTGTACTTGAATAAATATTATTTCTATACAACACAAGTTGCAATTTATAATTCATATTTTTTTTTTTATTTCAACTGGTCAAGTACACTGCATTGAAATTCAAAGTATATTATTTTATCCGAAATTTTTATTTATACCATAATCCTAAAAAATAAACTAAAAACCCACAAAATATGAAGAATTCCAAAAATATCAGCCAATTCAATATGCGAACTCATTAATGGAGGTCTGCAAATTGAACTGGCGGAGCCCCAATTACAGCGGAATTAATGGGCTTTTGAGGGTCCACCAATTCAATATGCAGACCTCTATTAATGGATCTGTAGATTGAATTGGCAGTCCTGATATTTTTGCAATTCTCTAATTTCAGTGGTGATTTGATTTTTTTTTTAATGGTGTAAATAAATATTTCGGTTATTTTATCACTGGCGGTCCAAGGGAAAAAAAATCACTTTTTTAATATATGCAAACTTCTTATATATAATGTTGATTCAAGTACAACATGACAAAACATGTACTACAACAACAACAACAAAATATTGTCTGTAGTGTCACATCTAAACAGTCAAGATCAAGAAAAGTGGCCCCAAATTTCTCTCGTGGAAGTTGACATGCATAGAGAACTAAAGTTTTCCATACCATACTTTCATAATCAGGGCGGATCCATGTGAATCCAGGGGATTCAGGGACTGTTTTCCTGAATTCTGAGTTTAGGTGGAGACCTGGACATTTCGATTGATTTTGTCTTTTCTGAATTTTTTTTGTTTTTCTCTAGATATTTAATTTGTAATTCAAATTAAATTTAAGGTTAAAATTAAAATAAATTTCATAAATTATAATTAGTAATTACAATTATAGGTTAAAACATCAGAAATTACAAATCATAGTATTAGAAAATATAAATTAAAGCATTATTTTTTTATCGGGTATCTAATTAGTTAATGGGTTTAAATCCGATTCGATATTTTTTTATTCTCTGACGAAAATTCTGAATCCGCCACTCGTCATACTTGGAGATCTGAATTATACACAACAATTATTCAATATAATTGGAAAATTGGAAACTGTCAAGTAAGGATTCATGGCTCTCTATACATGGAATTCCAAATTGTCAGCTTGATGCATATCTGGTAGGACCAATAAACGGTCCAAATCAAACACCTATATCTCCAATTGGCCACAAGTTTAACAGCTCTCTTTTTGTTTTTTTTTTTGAGTTGCCATTCTCAAAAGGTAATTGAAAAAGAAGAGAACAATTCACAATTGTGTTTCCATCAAATTTTTGGCAGTGTGCATCTTTCTATATTTTATCCATGCAACTAGTTGGCTAAAATAAAAAGTTCTAGAACTGTGGTTATCCAAAGATCGAAAGTTCGAGTCCTGTTCACGACTTTGCAACCATTGCGAAGATTTTCAGAAAGAAAAAAAAAAAAAAAAAGATGTGTTTGAGAAATCAAACTTCAAATTGAAGGTCATAAGTCAAGATTTTGGTACTGTTTGTCATCTTTGATCTAATACTAAAATCAAAGCTGACTAACTGTTAATCAAAAAAAGAAGAAACAAAAGAAAGAAATTTCAGTTTATCTGGGTCCTTCCTACTAAGCCGTTGAAAGAAAAGTAAAAAATTGAAGTTTTTTTTTGTTATCTTGTTCCAAAACTTCCACAGTTTCCTGGCAAAAAGTCTGAAATGTCATTAAGACTGCAATTAAAAATCACCAACAAATTTTTGAGAACTAGCCTTTGGTCTAGTGGCTAAGGCACATGGTCTCTATGTGAGAGGTCATGGGTTCGAAACCCTAAACCCTAAACCCAGATGTGCCAAGAAGACTTAACAATATCATCAACAATTAAGCCTATCTATTCACATTAACTCTGCTTAATTAGGAAAGCAGACAACTTAATACTACCCACAAATTGGAATGTCATCAATTTCCATGCATATATAATGCTTATTCAATTAATCATAATTTCTATGCAGATGTCAGAACTGTTCAATCTAAAGGGAAACCTGGCTGGTAAGATACCATCAGGCCTATTTAATGCAGTGTTTGATTTTGATGGAGGCTCATGGGGCCCAGATGCAGCCATGACCAAGTGCTTGGCCATGGATGGCTACTTCATCTCTCTCTTCAATCTCCATCTAGAGTGCCGTCCTCTTCGTCTAGCCCCTCATGTCGTTGATGCTGTCCCTGCCACATGGGACCCATCAGCTGTTGCAAGGTGCATCACATGTTATTTTAACAATGCATGTGTTCTTCCTTAATTTTATTCTCCTGAAAAAAAATTAATATTCAGATTAACATTAATTTATGCCATAGATTATTCTAATACCAAAAAAAAGTGGAATCTTAATGAATTGAAGAATCTGATCAAAGGGTTGGATCAACTGAACGGTGGCACTGGCAGGCACTTGTTCTTACAAAAAAAGTTATTTTCTCACATGATTAATCATGTTATTAAAACGCTTATAACATTCTTTCAATGGCTATAGAAGATCTTAAATTCGTTTTAATCAACAGTTGACTGTGACATGTGGATTGTAAACCATAATAAAATCTTAATTAATTTTAAAAGGAAACCACATAAGACTTTGTAAACTTTCATGAAACTCATCATGAGACTTTGTAAACCATAACAAATTCTTAATTAATTTTTAATTGAGACTTTGTAAAGAAGCTTAAGAAGTAAACTTTAATGAGAAACTATTATATTCTGACAGCACACCACACCAGGAACTACTATGCATTGACTGAGTCCAGGGATTGCAAATTCTTTTTGTTCTTAGTTAGTTGGATACGTATTATAGCAATTGCTTGTAATTTCTACAACAAATTAGAGTTGACCAGCATATGTACATACATGATGACTAAAATAATGCACAGTACCAGTATATATACACTGGCCAATTGTTTAGCATTCAAATTGATTTTTGTTTTTAATATTGCCGATGAAATCGTGTAACAGTCTAACAGTAGTACTGCATTAAATTCACTGAACACATCACTGCATTTATTTATCTGAGTCTTATGTTGCATCTGATTATATATAGCTTTATCGAGAACTATGGAACTCATGTGGTAGTTGGGATTAGCATGGGAGGTCAAGATGTGGTTTATGTGAAACAGGATAAATCATCTCAGTTACCACTATGCGAAATCAAATATAACTTGGATAAATTGGGAGACCAGCTCTTTACTGGTATATGCACACTTCCTCTCCAACAAAGGAAATCCAAAGAAAATAAATCAAAGGTTGGTTACCAGCATTATTTTTTTTCTTTTCAATAAACCTAAATGGGATTATTACATAATCGTATATATATATTTGTTATCTTTTCTACATGCCTATTTGGTGAATCATATGTTGTTGCATTGAATTTTTGTAGGTTTCAAAGGCTTTTAATGTGTTTGACACACAGCCAAGCATGGAAGGGCTTCCTCCAGTCTCATACAAAGAGGTAAATTTAAGGAAGCAATTGCAGTGTATCAGATCCAAAACATAATTTAGTGAACATAAAGTAACAAAACTTAAACTACATACAGGGTGTTACAGTAATATATTCAAAAAGGGGAGGGAACCCATCTGTCAGTAACCACTGTGAGTGGGTCCTCACTGTACCAACACATCCTGATGCAATCAATTTCACCTTTGTACCGATCACCTCTCTCCTCAAGGGCATTCCTGGCACTGGATTCCTTTCTCATGCCATCAATCTCTACTTAAGATGTATGCATCTATCAATAACAAAATTAGACTGTTGCAATGTTGCTGTTACTACTAACCTCATAATGGCATTATTCTGATGTGTAGATAAACCTCCTTTGTCAGAGTTGAAGTACTTCTTGGATTTTCAACATCAAAAAATATGGGCTCCGACGCAAAATGACCACCCTCTCGGCCCCAGTTCAAATCGGGTGGCTGAATCTCCTGCCTTATATTTCAGCCCTATGAGCCCAAAACTCCTTGTCAGCAGAAACCAGGTACCAATTACTGTTTCTCCATTTGGACGGTACCATCGAAGACTCATTGTGTGAAATTTATTCCATTGTCAAATTAATTGATAGAAAATTTGTAGGTTATTGCACAAAGATGGCCTGTCACAGGGTTGAGGCTCTACCTAGAGGGGAAAAGAAATAATAGATTAGCTATTCATCTCCAGCATTTATCCGACACCCCGGAATTTCTAAAGGCTCGAACCAGTAAACCACCACAATGGAGAGGAACCGATACAATCTCAGATGAAAGATATTATGAGCCAATTCAGTGGAAGAAGTTTGCACGCGCATGCACTATGCCGGTTAAGTATGATCCGAGTTGGTCCACAGTCGCAGAAGAGACGGCATTTATCGTGACCGGGGTGCAGTTGCACGTGCAAACCTATGGCTTCACGAGCGTGCTGCACCTCCGGCTTCTGTACACCGAGGTACAAGGTTATACCATTAGCCAGTCAAAGTGGGCCCGGAGCCCTTCTCATTTTTCTGGTAAATCGAGTTTTCTGTCGACGTCTTTTACAGGATCATCAAGTTCAAGTGTATTATTAAATAGGGAAAAGAATGGAAATCAGATTCCTAATGTGGATTCAGGTGTTTTCAACATGAACCCACCTGTGCCTGTGGGGACTCTAAAATTGCTCAAGTTTGTTGACACATGTCAGATCACCATGGGCCCACAAGATAGCCCAGGTCATTGGTTGGTGACAGGAGCAAAGCTTGATGTAGAGAAAGGGAAGATCATGTTGCATGTAAAGTTTTCACTCCTTGTAGCAGTTCCTTGATTGGGTTTAATTCCATCCAAGATGTACAGTTTTTGTATTGATAAGAAAGGTTTTGCTTTATTCTTTTATGGGAATGTGAGATTGATTTCCAGCATCACTAACATAATGCATTAAATTTAAGGAGCAAAACTAGAGTGTGATGTGCTCATCAAGAGGAGTTGGTGAGTACACATCCAAAATAATATCAGATTGACTTCAAACTACGAATTCAAACTGTTGAAATTTATGTACTTCGTGAGTGATGCACGTATATGCAAAAAATTTAAAGTTTCAAATTCATTTAGCATATGGTCAAGCGGTCAAATAAATAATGAAAAATGAATACATAAAACAATTTCAAAAATAACTTATAAAATATTCATTGCTTTAACAGCTTGACCATATGCTAAATAAATTCAAAAGTTTAAAATTTTGCATGTACATGCTTCACTCGCAGAGTACATGAATTTCAACAGTTTGGATTCATAGTTCGAAATCAATCCGATAGTCTTTTGAAGGTGTGCTCACCAATCCTTCTTGGTGAGCACATCACACCCTAGTTTTGCTCAAATTTAAAGATATTGGGATCATTCATAATGGATTAACTTAACATCTTGACAATCGGCAAAAATCAATTGACATCAAAATCCGACCTTTGAAATGTGATTTATATTATATTTATATTGTGCACATAAAAAGGATAAAACTTGATACTTATATATATATATATATATATAAGGGATCCAATTACCACAATTTTGAGTTACCACAAATTTACAACAACGGTTTTTTTCATTTTCATAGTCCAAACCGTCGATCCAAACCGTTCAACATGATTATCTAAATAAAATGTGCTTCTAGATCAAATTTTACATTTTTTTGAATTTTTTTACTATTTATTAAAATGGGTACAAAAACTAGTCAAATTCAGACCATTGAATTTTGTACCCATCTTAATAAATAGTAAAAAAATTCAAAAAAAATGTAAAATTTGATCTGGAAGCATATTTTATTTAGATAATCATGTTGAACGGTTTGGATCGACGATTTGGGCTTTGAAAATGAAAAAAACTGTTGTTGTAACTTTGTGGTAACTCAAAATTGTTGTAACTTGATCCCTCCTCATATATATATGTGTGTATGTGTGTATGTGTGTGTGTATGTATGTATGTATGTATGTATGTATACCAGTATCGTACCCGTGCATTGCAACGGAAATATATTATAAAATTGAATATAATATGAAGATATCTTTTTGTTTGACATTCACACAAAATTAAGAAAAAAATATTAAATAAAAATAAAAAGCACACACGAAAAAAAAAAAACAGAAATTCAAATAATAAATAACAATAAAAGAAACAACAAATGAAAAAAATAGATCAAATATAACATGAAAAAAGTTCTTGAAGTATCATTGCCAGTGTGATCATATTTGATATAGTTTAACATATATGAAAATGAACAAACAAATAAGAAAAGTATATTAATTAAAAAAATATATTTATGAAAATGTACAGATTAAAACAACGAGCATAGAGTATTTTCTTACTTTTAATTTCCCAAAGAATGACAGCCTCTGCCTTTAAAAAAAATTATGCCAAAGAATTATGTTGTTAGAATATTCCTCAAAATTATAGAATAACTAAAGAGGACAATAATTCAACAAAAAATTGATAATCTTCATTTAAAATAATAAACGAATTTAATTAACCTGCTAAAAAATAATTAATTAAAGCTGCATTTTTTCTAGGCTAGAAGGTCGATATTTTTCATATCCTCTTAACCAGTAATAAAAAATATACAATAGCTCTAATAAAAATTATTTCTCCTCTTGACACAATGAATATAATATATCAGAAAAAATATTTTTTCTACTAATTCGGAAAGATTTAATAATTTTAATTTCATTGTCGATAGAGGAAGAGAATAAATGAAACATCGAAAAGAAAAAATAAGTAAATAATTTAATTACAAGAATCAAGAGATAACTTTAAAGAGAAATAAAAAAACAGATCGCTAGAGATCCATTCTTAGTTGTGACAAACTATATAGAAGTATGTGTGACAAGTATATTTTTAACTAAATTTAGACTTCTGCATATAAAACAGATGTATTTAATCAAAAGAAGACAAATTCTGTGATTGGAGGACAAATATTAAATCTGAAAATTCATCTTTCAATTTCAGCCGTTAGCAGATCAAGACAACTACGTGCATAATTTAAAAATGGAGGTACATCAATGATATGATCTCATTCATGCTATATTATATCAGAACGTTGTATTGAAAATGTTATTTTAAAAAATAAATCAAACTATCAGAATTAAATTATGATAGGTATCGAAACTTCTCATATTTATTAACACTCTACTATATGTTTCATAAAATCATATATATTTTTTCTTAAAAATTTTCATTCTCTGTACAATATTTTTAAAACTTGCCGGTTCAATAAATCTATTTATTTCATAAGATATGCTATAAATGAATAAGAGAAAATGAATAAATAAAGAAATAATTTAATTTCATAAATCAAAAATAGATTTAAGAAGAATAAGGAAACATATCGCTAGAGATTCATTCTTAATTGTGACAAACTATATAGCAGTATGTATGGCGAATATATTTTTAACTAAATTTAGACTTCTACACTTAAAATAGATACAATTAATCAAAAGAAGACAGATTACGTGATTGGAGGGCTGATATTAAATCTAAAAATTCATCTTTCAATCTTAGCCGTTGGCGGATCAGGACAACTACGTGCATTATATAATAATAGAGATATGAAGATCTAAATAGAAGAACCTATAAATGGTCTTGAATGCCATTCGTTTCGTTGCTTTATATGTTTTTCCTAGAACGTGAAAATTCTTTCTTTTCTTTTTTTATACAACACGTTTTAACAGAACAGGAATTCTAGGTTCCTTTCGAATTAGATATAATTAGGCAAACTTTTGCCATGGTAAACAGCATAGATAAAGCAATCCTTTTCAAAATAACCATTATCTACATAATATTTTCAGATATCATACAATCATAACAACAGATCACCACACACATATTATCAAATGTAGAAGTTCAAGGGATACAAGTCAGTGTCTGCCACTGAAAATGATTTGAGGGATGTAACCCTCATCTCATGATAAAAGAAAAGGCAAAAATGCAATCATAAGTTCATAACACCATTCCGTACTATTCGAATAGATTAAGACCACGCCCAAAGCGTTGCACAACTGACTCCATTGCCATCCTCCTCTTTTTGATAAGTGTCAGCTTATCATACACACACCATGGAAAGCTGATAAAGTGTGGCCGCTTATCATACTCCACATTATAACAACCCCAATAGTCAGGGTGATATGTAACGTGGTACCAAGCCGAAGCCTTAGCATACAAGAGGTCATCTGCTTCCCCATCCTCATCATAATCGGTGTTCTTCTCATTAAACCATGACCTGGCCTCTTTTCTTAGTGACCTCACCGAAAGCCGAATCGCCTCTCCATCCTTGTACTTGGTAAAGGTTTTTGACATCTTAGTAATGTACCCAGTAATCAGCTCAGCCTCAGTTTTAATCCCATAATGATCCATCAAGTTGCCAAGTTTAAAATCATAATCCTCCTTGTACCAAGAAGCCTCCTCTATAAAATCTCTAAAACCATCCACCTCCATATCAGGGTCATAACACTGCCTCGCAACCTGCTTAGTGAAATGACAGAGATGCCCTGGTTGGGACGTATCTCCTTTGATAGCTCGGTAGAGTTTTCCGATAATGCCCTTGGATTCATAGGTGACCTTGTCTTGCTTCTCCATAAAGTCAGGATACTCTTTCACATTAAGATTTTGTGGGATTTCGGCTGGAACACCAGTTTTTGGGAAGTCAACTGCTATAGAAAAGAGGCGCGCCAGCTCAAGGCAGTTGCTGCTCTCAGCCTTCTCTCGTTCTTTGTCAGCATAGACAGTGTGTGCATTGGCAATTATACCCAAGCTGTCATTTACCATGTAGTTCGCAAAGTACTCTTGAACTTCCTGTGTAGTAATCCAAAAAATAATTAATGAACTTTATGGAAATTTTGATTGTTGGTGTGGAAAAAGTATATTTAGTTTCATACTGGTTGCAATATGAGATTTCTATGTTCAACTTGGGGGTACCATTTTGTACTTTACTCGATGAAGGTAGAAAATTGTTACATGTTCAACAAGCCATTGGATGTATGTACTTGTAATTCTGATTTATTTAAAGTTGAATATTCTTTCATACTTATTCTCACATATGTCCAATACCACATGTTCACCTGCAAAAGGAGATGTGTCATGCAAACTCCTATTTGTTGCATTGAAAATACATCCCAGAAAAACATAAGAGAATATCCTTGTATAAAATTTGGAAATTTATCATTCACCATTTGTATCAATATAAATTTGGAAGAAACTAGGGAATAGGAATGCAGGGCCAAACATGATCTTTGGAAGGGAATATGATGCTACCTCTCACTTTGCAGGGATATAAACGAGATTTGATCATTTGTACAGGTGCATATGGAATATGTTTTTAAAAAGCAATAGCAAGATGAGTTAATGATGCTGCACTAACATCAATGGTGACATCATGATCTAAGGTCAAAGTTGGAGCAGGAGAATAATCCATCGGTGCAACCTCCCGAGTTGGAATAAGGTGACGATCCCAACTAACAAAATATATATCACCATCCAAGTCGCTTCCTGAACACTCGTTGGGATGAGGCCTGAAATTGCAAAAGGGGGAAACAATAATTAC
Organism: Carex cristatella; assembly: GCA_024447775.1. Classification (NCBI taxonomy): domain Eukaryota; kingdom Viridiplantae; phylum Streptophyta; class Magnoliopsida; order Poales; family Cyperaceae; genus Carex; species Carex cristatella. The sequence goes on from JAJHPF010000012.1 coordinate 7,249,030, forward strand.
ATAATTATCCACAATGAAGATTGTAGAAAAAATTTATTTTGCAGGTTGCACCCAGTATATCATATTATTTGTGCAGAACCTAAAATTATTAATTTCACACACTGCAACTAAAACCAGGTTTAATTCAGTGAAAAGGTTGCAAGCTGGCTGTCTAACTCAAACTGGGACCTGTAAATCAGATTGCTGGTAGCTTTATTTTAGTTCAATTGGGCATTATTTAAAGGTAAAGGACAAATTTTTCACCTTTTGACAGTGCATACATGTGTATTCTCCGGATAGCTTAATAATGCATTGTAAGTAGGGAAGAAAGAACAAAAATTTTACCTTCTCCCTTTTTGTGGGAAGACAACACAATCAACCATGTGATGCAAATCAGGAATGTCAACAGCTTGTAAAACTTTAACATCTCCTGGGTGAAGACAAGGGTTCTTAGCAACAACCACCTTACCAGTGATCACACTTGCACTAGAATGAGATTCGGAACCCGCTTTAGAGACTTGAACAAAAACCTGGCCATACTCTAATGTCCTTGTTTCATCCAAACAGCCCATCAAAGACCTCCCTTTTGGCACAAAAATCCTTGATTTAGTTCTCAACTCAAACATTCTTGTAGCCCGAAAAGCATGAAGCATCATTGACAAGAAAGGCTCGTTATCAGGTTTGTAACCACACAGTAGAAGTTCCTTAATCAGATTAGTGGTTTCACCAGGCGACATCAGCTCAACTGCCTCAATGGCCTTTCTTGGGTCAGTTACAATCAGGTTTAGTTGCTCTACTGCTTCTTCTTGCTTTAATTCAAAGACGGCATCTCTTAACCCAAGAGTTGAAAGGAGAGTAATCAACTGTCGGTTCAAAAAGCATGGCTGATACTTTGTGTAGGCCAATACATCCAATGTAATTCTTTCAGAATCAAACTTTGACATGCTTTTCCTTAGAGAAAGCTTCTTTGATGAAGTCGGGTCTACAGCTACCACACCTTTGTACCCACCATACCGGATTTGGAAGGCAGATGGGGTGAAACCCTTCAGCCTGCATTTCTTTGCAACCCTTGTGGCAAATTCATAGGAGATCTTGCCGATGCCATCAGAGAACACATAAGCAGTGCCATTTTTTATATCAGGTATGAGATCCACCTCATCATGTTGAACTGTTAGGGTTTCAGTAGAGGAGCTAAAGGATTGACCAAGCCGAGCGGCATACTTGGCAACATTTCTAATTTGGTCAAACTCACCAAGCCAATCTCTTATCACTGATGCTGTTAAACCTCTTTGGGGTGCAAACATCCATGCAGAATTTTCACGCAACTGGCTAGATGAAAATGCAAGAAATTCAAACTTCTTGTCTCCAATTGTAATACCGTTCACCAGAACTGAGAGAACCCTTTCGTAAAGAGGTGTGGGCTTTCTGGGGCGTGATTTGGAAGATAAATCAGTCGAGCGCATCTTCTCGCAATCCTCATCCACAAAGGAGACTCTCAAAAAGTTGTTTAGATCATCTTTGTAGTGACGGATAACACGGTTAGAGACATTTATCTCAGGCCCATAAAAGTAAACCTTAGAAGGGGTAATTTGCACACGGTGAACATACACCAAACCGTCTTCTGGAGATATCTGGGCCAACCTTGGCCGAGACACCAATTTTCCCGGACTTGAATAATGTTTTGCTAGCCAAATAGATGGCTCCAAACAAGTCTTCTTGAAATAAGACATCTTTTCTAGGGCATGCTCTATTTGCCGACGAGGCAAAGCCAAGCTTGGCGTCACCAAAGAAAAGAACTTCACATCAAGTGTAGGCCCACTAAGTGTACCATTTTGCACCATGTGATTTACTTTGAATAGTATCTCATAAGGGATCCGACAATTGGGTTGTACAATTGGCACTAGGTCAGTGTTTCTACAGTAGGACGACCCATGCTGTATCTCGAAATAGCCTTCAAATTGTTCATAATAAACAAAATATTCTTGAATATTTGGAACATCGTAATTGTAGGGGAGCTGCAAACAGAGGATGGTGGATTGACCAATGCTACATGATGGAGAAAAATCAGTAGTTCTCACCCATTTGTCATCTTGTATTTCTCTGTAATAGTTAAACACGGGGTCATCCCACATTTCCCCCGAATTGTCTTGTGATAATTCATATATTTTTGGGGCAGCTTGTACCTGGATTAATATTTAAGAAAAAAAAGTTGATAAAATGCTTACAATAATCAAAGTAAGGAAAAAGAAGTTGATAAAAACGCTTATAATGATCTAGAGTTCCAGACATATATACCATAAAGCACCTCATTACTGAATTACTTAACATTTATTTTTACAGGATCAGTATAATATCCTTGTTTGCAAAATACATCAAAGATGTACCATAATTGCAAAAAACCACCCAACATTTTTCATTTTTGCAACTAGCCCCCCACAACTTTGAATTATTTGCAAAATAACACCAAACTATTAGAGCCAAGGTTACATAAGAAAAAAATGACTGAAGCACCCTCAAATTTTCATAATTAACTAAGAAAATTGTACCCATCAGAAACCTACAGCTTAATTTGCTTTGCTTGACATTAGTTCATTATGTCTCAGTTCAAAATGATCTTAGTAGATTTGTGGTCAAATAATTAACACTCATTTGCATGTGCATATATCATGACCTATGCTAGCTGAAAGCATCTCAAAATATGGGTGTTCTTCTATGATGGGTATAATTCAAGTTAAATAATGCTCATATCCAACTCTCAAGGTATAATGATGGGTTTTAGTTCAAGTTACATAATTTTTACCTCATTCATTAATGTAGTTGCTTACAAACTTAAATCTAAGGCTTCAAAAGAACTACCAATAATGAATATAAAAACAAACCTGGATCAAGAGGAACTGCGACATCTGATTGAACGAACGATGTAACTGGATCTCCCATATACTCTCATAGGAAAGCTCAAGCTTGTAGCGGTTACGTCCCCGAGAAAAGGTGAAATATATCTTTCTCAAATTAAAACCAAAACTAACTTGCACAGAGGAAACAGTCCACAAAACATTCAAGCTTTTTTTGGAAACCAAACACCCAAAGTGTAGCTTTGCATCTTCTATTTTAAATGCAAAACTGCGCGGTTTAGGTGCAACGTCACGTTCCACGTACTTGGCATTTAAACGATAACCACTAACACGCAACGAGCCATTTTCAGCTAAGTTAAACACTTCTTGAGCATTTCTTTCAGTTTGGAACTGAACTATTGCATATGCTCTTGATCTTGGTTTCAAGTTTTTGGGAAGTCGGAACTTGACTGCTAAAACTGACCCAATGCCAGAAACTATTTCTAGGTGGTTTTTTACAGTTTCAGCAGTGGAGTCCAGTGGGAAGCCGCTGACCTGAATTGTCTTCCCCACCATTCTTTATCTGAAAGAGAAAAACTTAATTGTCAGAGGAAATATCCAGAAAAGGTACCGACCAGTGTTCAACTGAAGCTAATAATAAATTAGCTACAAATTAGGCGCACAATTAAAGTCAGTAAAAACAATCACGTTGCAGTCAAGTAGTTAATAAAAAAAAATTACTATTTTAGAGTTTCCCTCTTTTCTTGTTATTTCTTTTGTCTGATTTCTATACAAAAAGGGGGCAAAATGTTGCAGTGTTATTTTTTTTGGTTAATTATGGTTTAGCATTTCACTACAAAATTAGAATTATGAACTATGAAGAAATGGAAACCAAAATGAATCATCGCTTCTAGAAATGAAATTTATGCACAAATCATTCATCCAACACATTGCGGAAAAAGAAAGAAATTCAGTGTGTCAAGAACCGCTTCATAAAAGAAATTTAAATGAGGGATAAAGAACTATATCGCCAGTTCAGCATGTCTGTTATGTTAGGGCAAATAAATCATACAATCTCTGTTCATAACAACTCACTAGCAGAGATAACTCGAGAAATCAACCATTTTCTGACTAGAATAAAAAAAGTGTTAAACCAAAACAATCAGAAAGGGGGGAATTTCACCTTAGCAGCGATAAACTTTTTTTTTTTGCTAAACAACTCTCGGTGCTCGAAGTTGATTAAAGAAAAAATTCGAGAGAGAAAGATTCAAGCGAAAATGGTTCATTCAAGGAGAAGGAGAAGATGAAGATCAAAGTCTCTCTGTTGTTAGAAGAGGAAAAGACAGAGAAAGAGTGAGAGTAGAGAGAGAGCGAATCAGTGGAGTGTAATGTGAAAAGAAAATTGGGAGTAGGTCCGATGCCTATGGGACCTATTTGGTTCGATAGGTTCAATCACCTCTTTAAGATTCGTGTACAATGATTTATATTTCGTGCGTACATATTTAAATGAATCGGACGGTCAGAGAGCTCGTTGAACCCAACAAGTATGTCCGACGGGCATCGGACCTAAACCGTTCTCAAAGAAAAGGAAGATTTTGTATATAAATTTTAAGGAAACGACAATCAGTTACGAAAAATGTCGCCTAGACCATACGTAATAGATATATGTCACCGACTTGTGGGTCCAACCCCATGAACAAGCTTGACTTGGGCGGTCAAGGCAAAAGGCGGGATTGATGGATTGAGGTACGGATGAAGCTTTTCTTTCTTTTTTCGGCTTGGAAATTAAATACATTTAATGCCCGTAGGCTTGGAAATTAAAGTAGGAAACCAATCGATTTCAGATATCAAATTAAGATTTTGCTATGCGCACTATGAATTTTATTTTTATATATAGAATTGTATTTAAATATTTTAACAAAATATGTACGCTAAATTTGATTTGCATGAAAAACAGCTTTACTAATTCAGTGGAGACATTTTAGTATACTTATGGTGGAGCAAAAGTTTCTGACTTTACAAGAATTGTTGGAACTGTTTTTCATAAAAATCAAATTCGGCATGTTTGATTAGTTGAAATATTTAAATTTGATGTTATTTTAGAAAAAGAATTCGCAGTGTGTGGCTTTCAATACTAAAATTAGTTGAAAATCTGTTACGAATATTCTAAATAAGTTTACAGTGTAAAGGTTGTAAGAACAATTCAAATTGTCAGAAGCTACTACTGCTTCCATTTAAAATTAGAAATATATCCAGCAAATGCATCCTAAAGTAAAAAATCATTGTACAAAATTTATATACAAATTAACAAACCGAACTAAAAAAATGTTGTACGCATTTACAAATTTGTGGTCTCATATTTTGATTGAAGCAGTACAAAACAATTGAATAAAGGAAATATTAATTTTTCATTGAAGCTCCTTGGAAATTGGATGAAGGTAAATATTTGTCCTTAGTACAATCTAAATAAGAGTGAGGCTGTGAGTACGGTATTATACATTATGCATAGGGCATTTTAGTATGTATTACGGATTCATATTTTTAATTTTAAAATTAAAATAGTTGATCCGAATTGTTCATTACATTCTCTATTTAAAAAATATAATTGGAGACCAAATTTTATTTTATTTTTAGTTTATTTACTATTTATTTAGATAGTTAAAAAATCACTACTTTCTAATGGCCTAGGATCTTTAGATCAAATGATTTTGTATCTATTAATTTAATAGTAAAAATATTTAAAAATATAAAATTTTACATTCAAACATATTTTGAAATCATGTGAAGTGGAACAGAAAGAAAAATAACAGCGGATCTTGATTTGAACAGAACATATCAACTATTTAAACTTTAAAAATAAAGATGTATATCCAAGTCGATGCACTGCACACAGTGTAATAAAATGCGGTATATGCGGCCGCATATGCGTATGTGGTTGCAATCCGCATAGAAATCTGTATGCGGTCAATATATGCGGTTCCACATATGCGGCCACATATTCACTGCATATTCGGCCGCATATTACTACCGCATATTCGGCCGCATATTTTATACCGCATATTATCTGTATGATACCGCATAGTACCGCATATTACCGCATACTGATTTATATATATATAAATTCTTATTTTAAAATCCGCATATATAAGTCCGCATAAAAATATACATATGCGGTCACATACCATATATGTGATATGCGGTGGCCTTCCTCATACCGCATAGAAACCGTATTTTATAACATTGGCTATACATAGTACCATAGCCTTACTCAGTGGCGGATCTAAAGCCATTCAAAAAGTGGCAAAGTCACCCCTATAATTTTAAAATTTGAGTTATATATACTAAGATTTAATTAAATTTTATTTTTTTGATACATTTTATATAGCTCATCCCCTCATAAATTACCACATGTTTATTTGTAGTTTAGTAGTAAGAGTTTATGTAGTTGTTGTGAAGAAATTAGGTTCAATTTTCATTAATCATAACATCTTATATTGAGATTTTTTTAGTTCTGCCCTAGCCTCACTCTAATAATAAAGAAAAACAAAACAAAGAACAACCAACAAAGTCCTGTTCGTTTATACATTGTTTCTTTGAGAGACAACAAGGTTCAACTCTAAGATCGATGATATGATATAAATAAAGACTGAAATCTTGATACTGCTTCTTAATGAGTTAGTTTTACAGTTTAGCATCTAGTTTAGATCTATACTGGTACTGAATTTACATGATGAGTAGCTTTTATACTTCTGTTTACTTCTTCTTTAGATATTATATGCTTTATTTTATATAAAGAACGGGCATTTATGCCTATTTTTTTTTTCAAAAAAAAAAAAACAAAAACAAGGTTCAACTGTTGAATGGATGCTTCCCCGCGAAGCAAACATTTTGTAGTGATTCTCATATTTATCCTCAAAAAAAGATTCTCAGATTCTGACGCTTTAATAAAGCTGCTACCTTTTCCAAAAGACGATAAAACTGAAAGACTCTCCAAGTCAATTGGTCAAATCAACTCAGAATTTTAGATTACACGCAAACAACGCGCTTATTCTTTTCATTTGATTTGTATTATAAATAATAATATCGGTTTCTGTTATGCTTTAAACTTTTAAATCGCATTACTTAGTTACGTTGGCTTTGCCACTTTATTCTTCTCAACCTCAATAAGTTTCAACTTTAAGCCACTTTATTGTTCTCAACCTCAATAAGTTTCAACTTTTTCTTATGAAATCATATCGTGAGTTTTGATATTGTTACCCACTTACCCTACATTCATTATATATTTTTTTAATAAAATATAACCAAATTAATTAATTTAAAAAAAATTATAAAAAATAATCAAATTCGAATATGTGATGTATTTAATATTAACTTAGTCACTAAACTATGGACTTACTTTTGTAACATTATACAAAATACGTATAAAAATTAATGACCGAAGGTAATATATGAAATGTTTGAAGGTGTTTTTCAATTAAAATAGGTAATATTTAACAAGGAAATAGTATTTTCTTAACATACGAGCAAGATAATTAAGTTAAACTAAAGTTAAATACGATAAAGAGATTATATGAAGATCTATTTAACTTAAATGAAGTATGTATAATGAGATATTTACAAACAAATGTTTGAAATTTAGAATTGAAGATATAATAGAAAGTTATTATATGATAATATTTCTAATTTTCATTGAAGTATATAAATTGATTTTCAAAGTTTAAAAAAAGTTAAAGCTTAACTTTGTAAAAATGAAAAAAAAAATGACAACCATGGCACTAAGGCACGTGGCTCATTTTTTTCGGATTTGAATCAACTGCTCGCTAAATTGCCAAGTAGAATTCTGTTTTTTCAAATCTAACCGTTGAATTTTTTTCATGTACGAATCTCAATACAGATGAATGGTTTTATTTGGAAAAGCAGGGTCCTGCTTGCTAATTTAACGAGCAATGGAGTCAGTACCCTTTCTAAACAGTGGCCCCCTCTCTCTCTCGTAAAGAAACAAAAACGAAGGGCTCATTCGTCAGGCCATTGGGAATGGACATGGGTACAGGAATTGAACTAAGTATTGTTCATGTAAGGGAAAAAAATTCAGTTGAATTGAATATATTTTTTTTCCGCGAAAACAGTGGAGCGGCCAAACATGACCGAAAAGAATAAGAAAAAGAAAAACAGTGGTCTCTTCCTCTCTTTCGTGAGCCAACAGAGAGGAATTTCTCTTGTGAAATTTCATGATTGGACTAGTACTTTTTTTTAAATCTTCGCAGAAGCTGCAAAGTCGTGAGGAGGAATCGAACTCTCGACCTTTGGGTAACCAATAATTCTAGAACTTTTCTTCTAGTCAACTATTTTTCTTGTTGCTTGTTGTATCTAACATTCGTATTTCTTCTATTTCTCTGAATTGTTCTTCTTTCAAACTCGATTAGAAATTTGGTGCTGAAATTTAACAAATTGAAACTTGCTCTAGGTGTTGAAAGAAATGAAAAGGATTATCGGTTACTAATATATGAAGAAATATTGATTTAATAAATTGAACAAGGCAAGCTAAAATATTGTGTGAATTTAGTTGAAAACATTTTTAATAGAGTATTTTAATTGATTTGCTTGAGATCCCTTTTTCAACTATGAAGTCATTGATCTGAATCCAATAATTGCTATGGGTTGTATCTTATATTTCTATCATTTATCTTCATGATTGAGATTATTATTTAAGGATTGTTGATGCAATCTGAACATTGATACCAATTGGTGTTAATTTAATCTTGGTTAATGGTGCATCTTTTTAAACATAAGGGTTTGTTTGTAAAAGAAATGTAAGTAGAAGGTTGAATTGGCAAATTTTTCATGAATTGTAATTAATACCTATCAGAGGGGCCTTAGTGCAAAGTTACATATATTATAAGTTGTTGGCTAGAGACTTTATAAATAAGAATTGTAAATTGGTTTAATTTAAGTTGGCTAAGTAATTATTTAAAGTAGAAAAAATATAACCAGGGCCTTGGATTCAGAACTAAAAATGCGAATTAAACTTGGACTTTACTCATAGACTTTGAAAAAGAAAGAATTAAATGAAATTGAGCTTGCCTTGTGCTGGACTAAAAATAGATAAATTCAAAAGAATTGAATTTGAACCTTAATTATTAGATAATGGAACAGACAAAAACCAAACTTGAAGTTCGGTTTTCAACCAAAAAAAGAATGAAAACCAAACTTTTAAGTTCGGTTTCAACAAAAAAAAAAAAAAAAAAAAAAACTGAAATTCAGTGTGAGAAAGAAGAAATTGAAGTTGAATTTCGGTATATTCTTTTGATTTTTTTTATTTGGAACAGATAGGCTTGTGTAATCATTGTGCAGCAGTCAATATCGATCTTTATCTTCGGTTTCAAAATTTCATACCGAACTTCATCTTCGGTGTTGATAGTTTTAAAAAAAAATAATAATCAAGTTGGTTTCCGAATTTTTTATTATTTGGTGATGGTTTTAAAATATTAGAATTTTCTAAATAAGTGTAAAATTCATAAGAACAATTAAAATTGTTGGAACTCAGAAGCTGCTACTACTACTGCCATTTAAATTTAGAAATACATCCAGCAAATGCATTCTAAAATAAATGTTCTTTGTACAAAATTAAAATACAAATGAACAGACTGAACTAAAAAAATGTTGTAGCCTTTACTGATGGTCTTGTATTTTGATTGAAGCAGTGAATATTAAAAAAAAAAAAAATTGAATAATTGGGGCACATAAGTTTTCAGAATGTGAAGGAAAGATTAATTTTTCATTGAAACTCTTTGGAAATTGGATGAAAGTAAATGTCTTATATTTCGTACTATTTCCAATAAAGCCAAGAGAGAAAATTCCGAAATGTAAAGGAAATATTATTGGTTTTTCATCGAAACTCTTTGATAATTAGATGAAGGTAAATATTTGGAGAGCAGCTTGGGTCCGATGGCCATCGGATCCCAAGTGGTTCCAATGGATTCAGTCACCGTCCGATATGCTTTAGGATTCACGCCCGCAACTTTGTGTTTGCTTTAAAATTGGTGCGCACGAATTCTAAAACAGATTAGACGGTGAGCAAACCCGTTGGAACCACTTTGGATCCGATGACCATCGGACCCAAGCCGTTTCCAAATATTTGTACTTGGTAGTGTTCGTGCTGTAATAATAATAATAATAGCTAAGAAACAACCAACAAAGTTCTCTTTTTTTTCTAGCATGTTTGTTTGAGGAAAATAAATTTGCTGCCATTCGAAGTTTACTAGCAAATTTTCAAATTCAGTGATTCAATATTTTTTATGAACATATCTCGAAACTGTACGAATCTCTAAATAATTGAACAGTTGAACTAAAAAAATCAGAAATTTTAAAGTAACAGATTCGGATTCTTGTTTGAGAGACAAGGTTCAGGTTCAGGTGCTGTTGAATTGATGCTTCCCCGAGAAGCAAACATTTTGCTGTGATTCTCAGGTTCTCACACTTCAAATTTCTTTTCCAAAAGGTGACACCCAAACTTAAAAGACTTCAAGTCAATTGGTCAAGTCAACTAAGAATTTAAAGATTACACGCAAACAACGCACTTACTCTTTTCTTTTGTATTATGAATAATATTGGGCCCCGCAGGACTTAACAGAAAAATCTATTTTAATATTTGTAAAAATTTGAATTGACAATTTTACCCTTACTTTCAAAGGAGTGAGATCCTATCTAAACCTACTTTTGAAAAAAAATCTTATATATTAAAGCTACAGTCCTACATGCAAGTTAGCTTCATTATAATTTCTTTTTACCTCTTAATAATTGTTCTTATCCTCAAGGACCTTAATAGCAGTAATATACCACAAGTTTTAGACAATATACGTGACAGAAAATTTGCAACTCGGCTCCGCGTTAACTTTGACTAATTTATAAGCAACCCTTAAAAATAAAAATAAAAATAGTTGGAACCGAATTGCCAATTCGGTTCTGCTGAAAAAAACTGAAAAACAAGGCATTATACCAATAGCTACACAGTTTTTATGTAAAAACTGAAAAATAAGACGGGCCGAGTTGCCAATTCAGTCTCTGATAAAAAAAATTCGGACCGAGTTGTAAACTCGGTTCTTATGATTTTTGTAAAAAAAAAATAATCATATTGGTTTTCTAAATTTGTTTTTTTTTATTATGGTTTACAAAAAAAATTCTAAAATTATTCTCATTCGCAGCAAGAAGATTTTATATAATTAATCTCCATTCACGTTTGACTTCTATAACTTAAAAGTCTGGTTCCACCTCTGAGGTCTGGTTCCGCCTCTGAGGTCTGTCAAGTTGTTTTAGTTAGAAGTAGATTGCTTTCAAATTTGATACGGTTACTGGCAAGAGGTGATAGAATAACATTGAGCCGAGCTAAAATTATTTCAATATCTATTTAGACTATAAAGGATCCGCTTTAAAATTCATGTTAGATTAAAATGGACGATGCAAATCTCATTCTACACGGTAGGTAGGGTATTGTACTAAATCTGAACCGTACGAGGCAGGCTAGCTGTCCTATTTTGAGTTATTCAGCCTAGTTCAGAATGGTTCAGAGTTGGCTGCCTTGCGCATTTCGGCATGTTTCCGAATTCTGACTAAGAGCATCTCAATCACAGAAAATATTTAGAAATTAAAATTAGCCACGCCGCTGAATTTAGCAATTAAATTAAGCTTTTATTCAGTTAATTAATGATCCAATTTTTAGGTGAATTAAATATAAACTTCGGGTTATTTAGTAAGAAACAATTAATTACCCGTGGGGTGGGGATGCATTCTTAAGCCCAAAGACAGTTCATGTGGCCCAATGGAAGTTGGAATTGCGTTATGCTAGTATTTATTTATGTTGGGTTCCTTTGGGTTAGATCATCATGGGCTATATTGGGTTAAGGCTTACTCAACCTTGGGCTGTTTCGGCTATTGATTCGCTTTGCATTTCGGCGTTACTCAACTTATCATTTGACAATTCAATCTCACATCATGGACAACTTGCACCTGATCAGAACTCCAAATGGTGTCATTTTGCCATTTTGATGTAACATTGCTGAATGTAAGTCGATGAATTAGGCTTGTCAATGGAAATTCAAAATGCTACGACCCCGCAATGTACAACAACACTTGAAAAAAGAATAAGAGCTCATAACACAAAGTTGTCCTAGAACAAGCTTGAGAGAGGAAGCATAGGGTCAAGTGGGGGTAAGAACAGGTCAAGTGAGAGAGCAATTTGGGTCCAATGCCCATTGAACTTAAATTTGAGTCCGATGGATTCCATAACCGTCCAATCAGCTTTAAAATAAATGCACAAATATATTAAAGCACCACGCACAGATCTAACGGCTATGAAACCCATTGAACTCATGTTGAGTCCACAACTAATAGGAAATGAGACAGTTGCTCGAGGCTTTTTTCACCTCTACAACCAGAGTAAAAAAAAAATTAGTATTCAAAAAGAGAAGTTTACTCACTGTGCCCACTCCTTTTCTCCTATTGTTAAACAAATAATATGACATCATTTTTTCCCTCCCTTGTTCTTCCACCCTTTACCTCTTCCTGGAGCAGACCATATAGAACGGTACTGCAATGGAGTACGAAATGTCCCAAGAGGAGTTTGTATGATTTATACAATAAGCTAATCACCTAAATCAGAGTAAATAGGTCCGTACCAGATAACTACGAACAAAAAAAAAAAACTCAGTAATCAAGAAAGATTACAAGAATATTCACAACCAGGAAAACAACAAAGCCATGGGGTTTTCACTAAATAATACATCTGATGCAAGATCATTCAAACATATACAAGCCAGGAGAAACTTTGCCTTGCTCAAAAGTTGCACAACACCAGCCCACCATCTCCCACTATCGCTCACTGTCACAAGTAAATTTCTACTCTTCTTTCAGACTAGTTTCACCCCTTCACCAGTTAATACTGTGCATGATTGCCCATGCCATCTTAATCTTAAAATTAAGATGGAACTGAAAACAAAACAAAACACAAGCAACTATGCCGCAACCAAATGCGCCTCCCAAGTTAGAGAGAGAATGAGAGAGCCAGAGGCCCCACTGTTGCTGTCATTGATGGCTGCGCATCATGCCACTCTTTGGGAAACTTCTGATAATGTTCAAAATAACAAGTTTATGTCATTACTTAAAGAGCGAAGCTTACAGTACTTGGCAACCCTTTAAATATAAGAATGAGAATATGGGGGGTTTCAAGTATGGCATGAAATATATTTAAGATAAAACAAATGTGTGCAAGTCAGAGTAAGTATTTGTCACAACAATGCTTAATTATAGCATTGCATGTATTATATCCAACTTAATTTTAATTATACCTTGTTGACGTCCTTTTCTTTTCATAATAAAGCTATTACATTGTTGGTACAAGGGGGTAACACATCCTATGAATTTTCTTTTGAATTCCGATCGAAGATGTCAAGTATGATGATGGGAACTATTTCTGAGTGGACAATAATGACTATAAAAGCACTTTTAACAGTTTTCTATTTAAATCTATTATGTTTATATCAAGCTGTTGCATCATCTCTTGATACTTCTCAGATGATTTCTTCGGTATAAACACACTAGTCTCTTTAATACAATATGTATTACAAAAATGCTTCGTGTCTCAAAACAAAGTATTAAAGTGAGTTGGGGTTTACCTAGAAGGAATTGTATGAGAACTGTTGGCAGGAGCCTTGGAAGCACTAAGCCGCTTGGTCCTTGATTCCTGATCCTTCTCTCCACGCATGGCAGCAACCTCCTTTTCCATTGCTGCGACTTCTCTCCTCATCTTTTTGGCCTCCACCTCCATTGCTTTTGTCAATGTATCTACTTTCTTGGCTAACATCTTCAGTTACAACAATACACAGATAAATAAATAAAACAAATAAAGCTTCACCTACAAGTTACAGAGAGTTTTAGAAGATAGAAATATGGCAACTTAACATTAATCTCTACCTCAATTGCATCATCCTTGTCCTTCAAGCTTTGATCCTTCTCATGGCAAGCCTTTCTCAAAGTGATCACTTCCTTCTGTAACATATCATACAACAATCCAGATACCATATCACTAGACTCACTGTTTGTTGCCGTACCATCACTGGGTTTCTCCTCTGAATTCGGTTTCCAAGCATCATTCGTCTCACCGTTCCTAACAGCATCTGTAGACCTATTGAGCACATGTCCCAATCCATTACCTAATACCTTACTCCTGTCAAGCGACCTTGTTCCACCATCAAAGGATTTTGAGGTTCCTTTTGCATGCTTTAAGACCATGCTACTGCTAGCAGAGAGGGTAGATCTCATTTGGAAAGATGGTGATCTCCTGGAGAAAACACCATTTGGAGATAATTTCGATAGATTGTCAGCACCACCTAGAGACAGCCTACGGGATGATGGGCCGTTGCTTAAAGCCTTCGGTTCAGCACTACTACGAGTAGACCCACTTGAGGAGGTCATCCTCAAGCCATCTTCTAGTACCTTAAGGCGTACCTGGTACTTCTCCTGAGAAATCAAATAACAGTTAGTTAGAAGCTTGTTAGCTCAATAGTGGACAACAAGTCTCATATGGACATAAAAAGCAAGAGAGAAAGAGAGAACCAAGCCTCACTTTCAGTTGAGCTTCAGATCTTGCAGTCCGTTCTGCTATCGCAAGTTTGTCACGGAGTTGCTGCATTTCACCCTGCAATATGCAATTACAAATAAGAATAAGGATTTAATAATGTGTAAAACTTCTATTCATTACTTAGTTTACTCAATTCTTACTTGCATAAATCTCCTTTCTTCAAGCCACTGTCTCACTGGCATCACTTTATCATTGGCATCTTTCCATTCATTAGCAACCACCACAGCCACCCTATTTGCCGTTACTTTGGCACGAGCAAGCTCCCGGTCAAGAGTTTTTCTTTCATCCTAAGAAAACAAATATCATAACTAAGCAACAGGCAAGTTTTCAATTGTGGATGGAATTACCAGTACAAGGTTTAATTGGTACTATCTGCCCTCTAAATGGTGAACCAGGCCTGAATTTTTGCAGCAGTACTTGTGTTTTGAAACACTCAAATTTCAAACAAGTCACAACATTAACCCAATTGTGCAGCAATAGTTCCCGAATCAAGCAACTTGGCCTTCATGCATCACATACCTGTGGGTGCACGACTAGACCAGACCAGACCATTCAAAAGCAACAAAATTTCTTTGAACATTAAACTATGTGTTCAACTTAGTATAAGGAGATATACATTCATCTCCTGGAATTTGCGTTGGTAATCCCTAACAGCATTAGCAGCTGCTCCACCAGCTAATACAGCCTCCTCCAATTCTCTGACTGTCTGACTAAGCTTCTCGACCTCACCCACCTTTTGCCTATGCAACCTATCCAATATCCTATTTTCTTCCTGCATTTTTTAATACAAGGAATTATTTATGAAAGAGCTTTATCTCATTGCATTAAAGAAACAAAAAATCTATAGAACATCTACCTGGCATATCTCAATCTGCTTTGTCAGCTCTTGGTTCTTATTCTGTAGGTCATCCACCATCGCAGCCTTTGCTAAAGCAATCTCAACAGTTCTTTCTGCCTCAAGTAAGGCAGCCTCCTTTGATTTGGTAAGACGGTCTAAAGCCTTGTTATCTTCCTGCAGCTTAGCAATCTACAAAATACGAAAGAAAAATAGAATAAAGAAAAGCTTTTTCTATTCCATAAACATTTTCTTTCAAAGAGAGGTTCAAATGCCTCCACTTTTGGGGCCTCTCACTATGCCTCCACTTTTTAATTTTACTAGCAATAAATTTAAAACACAAATATCAAAATAAAACCGTAAAATGAGATCTATATCATTTATTCATTTATATGCTAGCACATAAAAAATAGCACAACATTTCGAATTTGTTTGTTTGAGATCAACAGATCGTCAAAATCCACTGAGGTGGAATTTACAAGCCCTCAATTGTGTAAAAATGAAACATAGATCACATCTAGCAGTTCTATTTTGTTATTTGTGGTATACAATTTTATTATTATTAAAGGTCAAGATAAAATGGAGGCATTTCAAACCTCATTGCTTTGCTATGGATCTTTATTGTTGAGGAGTAGTACAACATTAAACAACATGCTTTTAAGTATAAAAATCCTCCTTCAATGTTTTAAAAACTAAAGGACTTTGGACAGTTAAATAGTTGAATTATATGGTCCAATGGTTATATAGGTTGTTAGACCGCTCTTTGGGTACAATAAACTGCCACAGACATTTTTGGTGGTACTCCGCATGCATGACATAGAGGGATAATAGGCCTTCCCTACTCTTGACTGTTATCAAAATGCTTCAAGTTAATTGGCACAGTATGACATATAACTCAGCAAACACCTTAAAATAGAACTGGCCCTTTTAGTTTATCAAAAATAGTAAAATTGAAGCTACTTGTGAAACAATCTATGAATCTTTAGTGGCGCATACACATACATTGCGCCCTAGGTGTCTTTCAGGTTCACTGTTTGGTGTCTGACAATCCATCCCCACCACCACCCCCACACCACTTTGGCAAGGTAAATATAACATCTCCACAATTTACATTGACCTTCTTGTATTTCTTTATAGAAAAAGAAAGCTAGCTAGAACAGAAATGCAATTTAAATTCTCATTCAAATTTTCAGATATTCTACACGCAAGTGCTACAAATAGATAAGGTATGTCAATTTGCAGTTGACACGCTTTCAAAAAAAAGCATATACAAAATGGAGGAATGAACACTCTTCTGAAAATTGATTGCCTATGGACCATTAAACAGTCAGTAACAGAGTAGGTACAGGGGACACATCAAAGAAGAAATAATTTTCTAAACTAAGATTTAACTTAATGGTGTTGGTACCTCTTGACGAGCAATCTTCAACTCTGCTTCTAGCGGTGCAAGAATGGCTTCAATCGGCGGCATGTCATCATCCTTCTGTGCTGCGTGTACTCGCCTGAGTGTCGCTTCTGCGGCAAATTGGGCAGCCATGGCGGCTTTTTTCTCATCATTTATTTTCTTGATTTCTAGATTCTGCGAGATAATGTTATATATAAGGGACAATTGGATAGAAATCAGGAACTAACATTAAGATGAAGTAGACAACCCACTTACTCTGGTATCCAATTGAGACTCCGTCAACTTCAGCTTACCATATATCCTTTCCAGTTCATCTGTGAGCTGAAATCATGAAGAAAAAAAGAGTATTCAATAGTGCATTGGAATAAGGCATGACTACTCTCAAGTCTCAAGTCTCAACATCTACATTTACCTTAGAAATTTATCTCACAACTTCAGGATAAATTATGAGAGATAGTTAAAAAAAACTTAGAAATACATAAAAAGAAATGCAATGTTTTCAAATTACCTCTTCAACAGCTTTCTCTCTGGCACGGTCAGACAATCTGAGAGCTCTTATCTCCGCCTGAGCTTCTCCTAGTTCTCTATCCTTATCTGTACATAATTGTAGAAGAAATTACTAAAAATAACTAGACGAAATTGAGATAGATCCGCTCACTAAGTTAAATGCATCAGCACCTCTAACTTCATTCTCCAGTCTATTAAGCTCAACCCTAACAGGATCGGACCCATGAAGAAGGTTTATAAACTCGTCGGCATCCAAGCTCGGCCGGATCGCCGGCCCCGTCCGCCGCCTTGACGCTCCCTTGAACGACATTGACGACGCGAGAACCGCCGCATTACCTCCGCTTGCTCCACCCCCGCTTCCCTCCTCCATGCCACTGCCTCCGCTCATATCAGCCATTTTCAGATCTACACTAAAGCTTCAATACAAGGGAGATTCGGATAAGAGGGAACTAGGGTTGGTTTTGAATTCCTGGTCGATCGAATGGTTGGAAGAAAAATGCGAGAAAATGCGGGAAGAAAAAGCAAACCCTAATCTTCGAATCACCCTTTTCTCTTTTTGTTGTTTTCTAGCAGAGAGGTTTTTTAAAAATTGAGAGCGAGCGAGGGGGTTTGGACCAGAGAGTGATGAGTTTGCAAGGATAGGGGGCATATTAGTAATCTTTACTGACAATTTAAGGATTAATTTAATAACAGTTTGTGATTATTGATAATTATCATATTAGTACACTGAACTGGACTGGACTACTCATTTTTTTAATGAGTAGGTCCGATGGGCATCGGACCTACTTTGGTTTGACGGTTCAATCACCGTTCAATATAATTTAAGATTCGTAACCAATTCTTTAATTTTCGTGCGCATAGATTTCAATATGGATCGTACAGTAATAGAGCTCGTTGGACCTAAAAGTAGGTCCAATGGCATCTGACACGCTCCGTTCTCTGAGCCGGTTCAACAGGAGTATGTATCCTCTGAGATATCTCAATTTTTGCGTGACCGACGTGTCCGATGCCTATTCGGAGGTACCGTAGGGGTCCTATTATTTGTGCTTTGAGATTAGTGCAGAACATGTTTGAACAGTTGAGATTTTCCAAAAAACACGCAAAAGTTGAGATATCTCAGAGGAAGCGAATTCTTCAACAGGATCATGGCACCGCCAAAACCGATCCGTACATCGAAAACTTGGATGGACCTAGCCTATCGTTTTGTATGGACGGGAGATGCTGACATGTGGTCCCGCAGCCAGTCAAAAGAACGATCACGTTTTTGCAATGATAAGTTGTAGCTACCAAAAAAGATCATTCCATGGATATTGTAATACGATGTATAACTACAAGAGTAGGACGTACAGTCTACTAATTTAATAAGGGGACAAATTTGGGTCGATGTTCAAATTTAGGTCTGATGGGTTCCATAACCGCTTGATTTATTTTAGAATCTATGCGCACAGGTATTAAAACAATCGTGCACGGATATTAAGGTAATACGCACATATTTTAAAGTGAATCGGATGGCTCTAGAGCTCATCGAACTCAATTTGAGTCTGATGGGCATCGGACCCAAGCTGCTCTCTTTAATAAGACCTAACTAAATTCAATGTGACAAGATTATGTCATTTTACAGGCCACCACTACCTTATATAAATAAATAAAACTTTCAAATAAGAATTTCAATTTTCAAATTTAACAAAAGGATTCTGATCTAACACTGTTGAATTAGAGAAGAATTAGAGAACAAAGGTGCAACAAAATGTACTCGATTGCAAATTTGCAATGATGCGCGCTTAAAGGTGAAAACAGAGCGGATACGGAGCGGACAGTGGTAAAATTATATCCATATTTTTGTTTTATTTTCCGGATACGGATATGGAGCGAACATCAGACACGTCATATGGATACGGATATGAGTCCGAATCAGATCAAATATTTATTAAAATAATATAAAAAAATACTAAAGTTCATATATTTATAATAGTAAATAACATAAATTTTTCATAATACATGTTAAAAAATATGATATATATCTACTATTCGGATAATTGAAAAATACATCAGCATTCTTATCCACACGGATATTCAAATATTAGATATTTACATATAAACTTTCAATAATGAATCGAATACAGATCGGATATTATTGATACTGTTTTCAACCCTATGCGCGCTCGAATTAGAGAAAGGATGGAGATAAAGATGCAACATGCAAATAATCATTGAAAGATGGGACCCCCATGGGAATTGCATGATTCAAGTACTATTGATTGTACGGCTACTTATGGTTAATTGGGTATCATGACCACCACTTTCTGGCAGAGAAAATTAATTTTTAATTAATTAAAAAAAAAAAAACTTAGCAAAGATGGCCAATCCAAAATAAGATTCTCTAGGACCACATGTTATATTTATTTTTCTAATTTGGGCCATGAATAGTATAAGAATAATTTCAATTTGTCATAGATCGAATAGTATCAAATATATTAATATCATCCTATTTAAAATAGCACAAATATGATTTTGATTATATAATTGAAGATAATGAATAAGGGCATACAATGTTGGATATAAATCTACTGTTATTCCAATGCCAACCACTCATAAATTTTCATACAAGAATCTCAATAAAGAAACTTTTTATGCACGAATCTCAACGAACTTAAATAATTGGGATAAGAATAACAAGAATAACAGTAGATTTATTTCCTACAATGTTAGAACTTAAATAATTGCTTAAATAATTGGGATAAGAATAACAAGAATAACAGTAGATTTATTTCCTACAATGTTAATCTTGTGTCATTCTAACAAAAGACTAAATCAGTAAAATAACACAAATTTAAGAGAGCAATGGTATTCCAAAAAAAAAAAAAACAGTGATGCTAATCTAAAAGAGTACTCCAATAAAGCTCAATTCAAACGCAATCTTTAAAAAATACTCTAATATTTGATTAAAAAAATTGCACAAATGTATGCATAGATTATTAGATTATCATGCAGTCTCTGATCGATGCTGAATTGAAATCAGAAAATTCAACATTTCTATTATTCTTTTTTTAAAGATTAGATGGTTTGCGCCTCTAACAATATAATATATTGATACAAAAAAAATGTTTATGTACAAATCCTGATGCTCAATTAGAAAAAAATGCCACTAAACCTACATCCCCACCCCTCCAAAAACGTATCCTCTGCATTAACTTAAAAGGGAATCTTTTGAGTTAATATATCTCATCCGTCTGAATGGTTATGTAATGCCAATAATGTCAAAAATGCCAGTAACCATTCATAATCAAGGCAATCTTTATAGCTTGCCAGTAATGCCAGTCATAAAGATTTCGTATTTCTAACCTGCTTACTGAACAACACAAACATTGTTGCTGGATGTTGGAGCATTCTCGTTTTATCAGAACCTCATATGTCATCAATTTGTTTTTCACCAATAACTAAATGAAAATCCTAACTTTTATTGGAACCTTCATTTTCCCATATCAGTCGCTGATACTTACAGCGACTGCCTTGATTATGCATAGTCCTATACGCGGATGCACATATGAACTTGCCATCCGATGTCCATCTCCACTCCTTCTCTCCACTCCGATGCACATATCAACTTGCCATCCGTTTGGATTGGATATGAGTTGGGTTGGTTATAATCACACACCCGATACAGGTTGTTGATTGTTGATTGTATTATTTATTTTTATGTAATAGTCTGTAATATATTGTACTTTGCTCCAAAATGTTTAACTAGACATTTTGTTCCACCATCCTGTCCCTTTTCTCTTCCTCTCGTGTATCATTTCCTCATTTACTCTTAGACTGTCTTAAACCGTCTGTATAAAGAGAAGGAAGAAATGCTCAAAATTTCGGGATAAGGTTTGGTCCAAATGACTTTGGACTGGACACCGTCCAAAGCCTTTAAAAATCGTACAATTAAAATCCGAACTGTCGATCTAAATTGCTCAACATGATTTTCATATTAAAATGTGGTCATAGACCAAATTTTTTATTTTTTTTTGAGAATTTTTTACTATTTTTTTAGATACGTACAAAATCATTGTTATTAATTTTTTACTATTTTTTACTATATATATATATATATTTTAATTTGTTATTAATTTTTAAGATAGAAATAAAATAACTATTTTATATCTTTCATGCCTCATCATATATACCCCGCAATGAAATTTGTATCCTCTGCATTAACTCAAAAGGAAATCTTTTGAGTTAATACATTTGCACCATTCGATCCGCTTTAAAATCCGTGCAAACAAGATTCACACCAATATTAAAGAGCTTTTCTGTTCAAATCAAAACAACCGAGATGTATTAACTCAAAAGATTCCCTTTTAAATTAATCAGACGATACAATTCTAAATATAATAAAGACATATTCTTAATGTTTTTCTACATATTTGGCCTCCGATTTTTCTTTTATTCTCGTATTGAAATGCAGAAAATTAATTTTAAAGTGCAGAGCGGGCTACTGTTTACCAGTGCTCATGTTATTTGCTTAGATTGTCAAATAGGAGTTGCATCGTATCAAAGAGTTGTTCAAGAAGAACACAGTATGTGATAATTAATTCATGGAACACAAAAAAAATAATGATTGAATAAAAACTCTTAATTTAATTATAAGACCACTTGAAAGAAGAATTTATCAGATTTTTTTATTGATGATATATATTTTAGATCCAAAAAGTGATAATACTCTCGTAACAATGAATTTTGAACATTTTTTTTAATAACGATAGAACTAAAAAATTCACGAGCTAGATTATCAAATATTTAAAAATCTCTACTCAGTCGGAAATACAAATCTTAAAAAATAAAATATAAAAATCCTAAAAGCTAATTTTCCAGGATTTTAATTAATTAGCATGACAATTTTATATATGTTTTGAGTTTGAACACTGCCACAATTGCCAAATATAGAAAATAGAATTGATATGATTAATTACTTCGATGGCAAAATAGCATCCAATATGTAAACAGATAGACAATACAAGGCATTAAAAAAAAATAGGAGTTGATTTTCTTTTTCTCAATAAAGGACCAGTGATAAAACTTGTTTACCAGAATCCATAATGAGTGGCCCCCAGTGGGTCCCGCTAGTCAGGACTCTGTTTAAGTTTTTAAGATTGAATGTTTCTGGCTAATGTTCATGCAAGTTTTTTGTTATCACAAATAAATATTGGTTTTGTATTTTAATTTTTTAATCAGCAAGTATTGCAAGTTTACGAATAATACGATATTATAAAATATAAAAAAATATTTTATGAAAATAACAATAATTAATATTTTCTTACGGAATAGCGATATGAAATGTTACTCCTTCAAAGATTTATTAAAAATGTTTCAACGGAGAATCTAAACTGCTGAAATCGATTTACATACAAAAATTATAAATTTTTTAATTCATTTATTATAAAATCAAGCAAGCGGTAAAAATATACAGATTTATAAATTAATTTAATACATTTATTTTTTATTATTTTTTTACAATTTGATTTTATCAAACAAATATAAAAAATATAAATTTTATATGTTAATGCATCACTACTCTTAAATCAGACATGTATCATCAAAATCTCCACTCGTTATTAGGCGCGACAGGATCATTTGCTCAAAAAATCCGCAACATACTCTACGAGTACACCCGACAAATGTCAGAATTTGAAAAACACCCGAGTTTTTTATTAATAGGAAAATAATTAAATAAATATCGTGACTAAGGAATGTTTCTGATTTTTTGCAAAAAGTGGGAAAACCGTTATCCAAAATCACGGTCAGAGGACGCTATTCAAAATCACGTTCCGAATCACGCCCAGAGCGGGCCTTTACAAGGAGTTTGAACTCTCTTAAGAACGAATTCATGTATTATGAGATGATTAAAACAACCCAGCATAGTGCTATTCCAAAGGTTAAGCTTTTGCCACGCTCGAGTAAGCCTTAGTAATCTTGAATTGAAATTAAGCATCGAAGCGCCCCTGATTGTTAGTTTGTGAAGTAACTTGCTCTAAAATTAGAACCTGCTGCTATACCAAGCAATAGTCCATTGTTGCCATAAAAGTTTGGAAGCAAGTTATACTTGTCCGTTATTCTAAACAGCGGTCCGCTCTGGCCGTGATTCGGAACAGCGGCCTGCTCTGACTGTGATTCGGAATAGCGGCCCGCTCTGGCCGTTTTCTAAATTAACGGCCCGTGTTTATCTCCTCCCTCCGCTAATGGCTCTATGCTAATCTGGCCATGATTTTGAATAGCGTCCTCTGACCGTGATTTTGGATAACGGTTTTTCCACTTTTCACAAAAAATCGGAAACATTCTTTAATCACGATATTTATTTAATTATTTTCCTATTAATAAAAAAATCGGGAAAAACACGGCGCTCTTCATAAGAGTGTGTATTCTATGAGATATCTCATATTTTGCGTGACCGACGTGTCTGGCGCCTATTCGGAGATAGTGCGGGGGCCAATATTATTTGAGCTTTGATATTCGTGCATAACAAATTGAACAGTTGAGATTTTCCAAAAAAAAATCACGCAAAATATGAGATATCTCAGGAGATGTGAATTCCCTTCGTACAATTATTTTTTGTTTAGAAAATAATAAAGAAGAAGAGAGAGAAACAGAAAGAGTTGAGTGTTTTTATTATTAATAGAAAGATCAAGTGTTTTTATTATTAATAAAAAGATCGGTACAAATTTTATCAATTCTAAAAATCAAATGAATTTAGACCAGTACAAATTCTCTTTATTATTTATTTTAATTTGTACCAATCTAAACTAGGGGTGTAAACGGAGCGGATTCGGACCGGATAATGCTAATACCATATCCACATCCGTTTTTCAACAAGCGGATATAGATACAGATACGGATAGTAAACAGATATCAAAATTGAAAACCATATCCATCTTAAACGGATACAGATACGGAACGGATAATCCACGGATACGGATTCGAATACGAATATGGAGCAGATAATTGTCGGATATTGAGTAATTATACTAAATTTCATAATTTTAAATTACCTAATTTGATTACCTAAATTGAAAAAAATTTAATAGTCTTTTTAAGTTTGCACAGTGATAATTATGCATGACTAATTGCTTATTAGTTCAGAGAACCTCTATTATCCTAATAGATTATATGATTTTTCTATAAAGATTATTGGACTTAAACGAATATGTATGTTTTTTGAAAATTTTGTAAGGGTGAAATGAATTGAAAGATGCTGAAAGATTAAATTTCGGATCCGGATATATACGGATATCCGCTCCGTTTATATCCTCACGGAATTATCCGCATTATTTTTCCATATACTAAAATTATACGTATCTGTATCCGTAAGTATCCGTATCTGTTTAATCCGGATACGGATAATAAGCGGATTCAGAGCGGATAATCCGTATTCGTTTGCACCCCTAATCTAAACTCATTTGAAATCGTTAGAATTTGTACCGATTTTCTATCAATAATAAAATCACTGTACTCTTTTGATTCCTCTCTCTTCTTTTTTATTATTTTCTACCGAAATTTTTTTTTCTCCCCTCCGTAAGTTGATAACAATAAGGGCCTGTTCGGCTGCTATCCCGCGTGTTACTGTTCACGCAGGAAAAAAAAAAATTCAGTTGATTCCCACATGAACAGTAACACACTGTTTACTATTCACTCCGTTCATGTGTCCATTTTTATTTCCGGACTATAGCCGAACATGACCCAAACGAGTGATCTACTGCTCCACATGTAACGGTTTTCAAACAATGGCGCACTCCAACCTGACGTCAAATATTAAATACTCGTTCGCTCCTCCACTCAGATGGCCTCATTTGTCTCTTCTCTCATTACACGGTCCTTACCAAGTTACCAGTTACCAACATCGCATGTCACATCTGCATTGCGAAATGGATGTATTTTGTGGTGCTGAGATATATCATATATCATTATCATGATTCATCCCTGATATCATTATTTTGATTAATTTATAGTGATGGCTTCTGACTTCTGAACTTCTGAACTTCTGAACTTCTGAGATGGATCGGCCAGTTGTCCAGAGGTCGTTGCATGATAAACATCGCTAATAATTTTGATTTATCAGATGACATTAAATACATGTGATAATCTCATTCACAAGTGGTATATTAACACGGGTGTGATTCATCAACGGCCATTTAACTTGATAATTTTAATAATATTTTTCAAATAAAATAAAAGAATTAAGAGTGGGGTTACCGTGTCGATTTTTTTATTTAGAAATAAAATAATAGTTTATACTCACCTTGCATTAACTCAAAAAGGAATAGTTTGAGTTGATACATCTTGACTGTCTGATTTTGAATAGAGCTAATCCGATCATCTGATTTTAACACATGTACCTTTTAATATTATTAGTGCGATCTAATCCGCAAAAATCTTAAAATAAATTGGGATGGTCTAGATGCATTAACTCAAGAGATTCTATTCTGAGTTAATGCAGAGGATAAAATTCCGTTAGTTACATCAATTTGAAACAAATTCTTGCATTTAAAAGAAATTAGTGTAGTCATTTATTTGCCTTGTTTTGATCACCTTCTCAGCTTCTCTCCTTTTATTTATATTTCTCCACTTTTTTCTCTCTCTCTCTGCCATTCTATTTTGTGTTTAATTTATTTATTTTTCTTGCATGACTCTTATTTGAAGCTGCAAACAAATCAATCTTAACTCAGTTCAGTTCGAGTTCGAATTTGAATTAATTTTGAACCGAGCTGGTTTGATTCGAAGTAGGGTTTTTAACTGAAAATAAAAGTTCGAGTTCAATTTGATTCGTTAATAGTTTGAATTGAGGTGAATCGGAGGAGAATTGGAAGAATTGGAGGTTTTATAGGTGAATCCGAGGAGAATTGGAAGAATTGGAGGTTTTATACCGAGTCAGATCAATTTTGAACTGAGTTAGACCAATTATGAATCGAGTCAGAACAATTTCGAACTGAGCCATACCCAGTTTGAGTTTGAGTTCAAATCAATTTCAAACCAAACTAGTTTAATTTTTTCATAACAAACTAAAATCGAACGAATTAACTTTGAATTTTTTTTCCGAATCGAACTCAATCAAATCACGAACTACGAGCTTTTTTTGTGAGCCCTACTCTTATTACATTTATATTTTAAAAGTAGTACAAAAACATGTGTATATATCGTCTAAAATCAGAAACACAGTCCAACACTATTATAGATAGTTGTAAATTAAATAAAATTTTCGGAAACACGGTATAATTAATTGTCGAAAATATAGAACTACATATGATCACTTAAGTGTCCAAAGTAATACTCTCAGTCATGTTTGGTTGTGGAGTAAAGTTACTCCGGATTAAATTTTTTATTTCAAGTTAAGATGGATTAAAATAATCATGTTTGATTGGAATTTGGTTAGAATTTGGTGAAGTAAGCTAATGAAGAGAGAGAAATTATAAAATAATGCTACTCTAATTGCGAGACCCACAAATGGAGTGAGTTACTCCTCCTAGAAAGGTGGAGTAACTTAATCTGGATTAACTCAAACGCTACTCCATTTTACTCTTTTAAATTTACTCTTCATTTGACTCCTTAAAAGTGGATTAAAGAGTTTACTCTACTACCTACTTCACAACTAAACATTACCCTCGGAATGAAAACCTCAAGTTCAAGATCACATGGCTAGTATTCATTTCATACCAAAATATGAAGGAATGAGAGTTTTTTTTTTCCAACAATATAACTGTTTATTAAATCAAAAGGACTGCGGAGTAGGTCCGATGGGCTCTTGGACCATCCGATCTGCTTTAAAATTTGTTCGTTCCGCACGAGTATTCTGTATGTTTAGCTTTAATATTAATGCGTACTTGCGTCAATTTTCGTGTACACAGATTTTAAAACGGATCGAACAGTTTTGAAGTCCATCGGACCCCAAAAGTAGGTCCAATCCACATTAATACTCGTGTGTGCGTGCGTCAATTTTCATGCATACAGGTCGTCGGACGGTCTTGAAGTCCATTAAAATCAAAAATAAATTTGATGTCCAGAACGAAGAATGGCATAGTGGATACTGGAAATTTGAAAATAAAAAAAAGTTAATTAAAAAAAAAAATTAAAAAGTTGTATCATTCATGACAGAAGCCTATTCTGCACTACAAGCAGAGTGCGTATCCTCTGAAATATCTCAATTTTCGCGTGACCGACATGTTCGGTGCTTAGGGGTGGATCTAGGATTTTTGTCAGGAGGACAAAAAAATATTGAATCGGGTTTAAATAGCTAATCGGATTTAAATTCATTAATTAATTAAGTACTTAATAAAAAATAATGCTTTAATCTATACTTTTTCATGCTCTGACTTGTAATTTCTGATATTTTATTATATAATTCTAATTATTAATTATAATTGAAGAAATTTATTTTAATTTAAACCCTAAATTTAATCCGAACAATAAATTAAACATCCAGCAGGAAGCTGCCCCCCCTGGTTGCACTTGGGTCCGCCCCTGTCGGTGGCTAATCGGGGATAGCGCGGGGCCAATATTATTTTTACTCTGAGATTCGTGCAAAACTATTTAAACGGTTAAGATTTTACCAAAAGTCACGCAAAGTTTGAGATATCTCAGAGTATGCGAATTCCTACAGCATGCTTCTTGAATGCTCTTGGTTCAGCTCCTCTCCAACTGTCCAGAAGTATCAGAAGGCACAGACAAATCTGAACCGACCATTTAAGATCAGATGGTGGTTCAGATTAGGATTGGTCTTCTCTTGAAAGCAGATGATCTGGCAGAAACCGGCCTGCTCTTTTATTATGTCATGCAAAATCCAAATTGCACGGTCATGATCCATTAACAAATTCTCTATAAATTCACACAATTGGAGAGGATCTGAAGCTATCTTCTCACCTTTCTGAGTTCGAATCCTCGTTCAGTTGTTCTCCGCTTTTTCTGAAACAGACCCCTCGCCATCACACTTCCAGGAATCCAATGCACTATATATTGCAGTATCACCTCCGGTTAATTAGGTGAAAATTATATATAGATATCTAGGGGTGTAAACGGAGCGGATAATGCTAATATCATATCCGCATCCGTTTTTTAACAAACGGATATCAAAATTGAAAACCATATCCGTCTTAAACGGATACGGATACGGAACGGATAATCCACGGATACGGATTCAAATACGAATATGGAGCGGATAATTGTCACATATTGAGTAATTCTACTAAATTTCATAATTTTAAATTACCTAATTTTGATTACTTAAATTGACAAAAATTTAATAGATTTTTTAAGTTTGCACAGTGATGATTATGCATGACTAATTGCTTATTGGGTCAGATAACCAATCCATTATCCTAATAGATTATATGATTTTTCTACCAAGATTCTTGGACTTAAACGAATATGTATGTTTTTTGGAAATTTTGCAAGGGTAAAATGAATTGAAAGCTGCTGAAAGATTAAATTTCGGATCCGGATATATACGGATATCCGCTCCGTTTATATCCTTGCGAAATTATCCGTATCCGTATCCGCATTATTTTTCCATATGCTAAAATTATCTGTATTCGTATCCGCATTATTTTTCCATATGCTAAAATTATCCATATCCGTATCCGCAAGTATCCGTATCCGTTTAATACGGATACGGATAATAAGCGGATTCGGAGCGGATTATCCGCGGATAATCCGTATCCGTTTACACCCCTATAGATATCCCTTCTCAAGAGACCTTGAAGCTTCTCTATTTATGGTGCTATCTTTAATCTTTTGACATATCAAAGTGAGAGGTCACCTAGTTTCCCTTGCTTTTTTGAAACGACACTACATGGCTGATGAGTAATGATCCAATAATTGTCAACAGAATAGGATTTTTTTTATAAACCATAAATAGAAAAAGAAAAGTTAACAAACTAACTTGATGGTTTTAATTTTTACAAAAACCATAAGTACCGAGATGAGAATTCGGCCCGAACCATTTTATTTATTTTTTTATGCTGAAATGTTATCTCAGTCTCATAAAATTACCAAAAATCCGTGTAACTTGTGTGGAATTACTTTTTTTTTTTATGACTGTGCTGAGATGGAGACTCGGCCCAATATATATATTTTTTTTCTTTGTGCCGAATTGAGTACTCAACCCAACATGTTTCCCGAATTCCAAATTTGTTCTATGCCGTACTGAATTTCCAATTCGATATAGAGATTTTTTTTTTTTGGGTTAAAAATAGATTTCTTAATTGGTGGAATCAATAATTTTTCCTCTTTGCCGAATTTCCAATTCGGCATAGAGGGTTTTTCTTTGTATTTTTTTTTAAAAGAAATTTTCTAATTGATTCTTTTTTTTTGAGTTAAAAATAATTTTTTTCTTTGTACCAAATTGAAGGGCTGATTTGTCATCTCGGCACAAGAAGAAAATTTGATTTTCTATGGTATTTTGCCTAACAACCTATCAAATTCATGGGGCCGAAATCTTAATTCGACACAAAACAAAACAAAATAGTCCGTGCCGAATTCTCATCTCAGTACTTATGATTTTTGTAAAAAATAAAACCATCAAGTTGGTTTGTTAATTTTCCTTTTTCTATTTATATTATATATAAAAATCCCAACATAATACCTCAAAAATTTATCTGGATATGCGTATGCTAGTGGGTAGGGCTGATTAATGAGCAAGCATGGCGAGTTGGGTATGCTCATGCTCGGCTCATTAAGTTAATGAGTGATAATGAGAGAGTTGTTAATGGGCGCGTTATGAGCAACGGAGCGAGTCACGAGCTATAAGCAAGCTAAGAAATCAAACTTATTTAAATTTTGTTTTGAGTTTTTTTTGTTTAAGATACATCATTCAAAAACTAATTTTTATTTATATAATTTAACAAATTGTCATAATCCAATATAATGAGCTTTTTTCATTTTTTCAATTTTAATTTTTGGACTCGGGAGTGTAGTTTAGGTTACGAGGCTTTTTCATTTATTCAATTTTAATTTTAATTCAAGAGATTGGGATTAGATGTGGCAGGATTCGTGTAACTCATTTCTTAATGAGCGAGTCGGAGTATGCTCATGCTCGGCTCATTAAGTTAACGGACAATAATGAACTAGTTGATAATGAGTGAGTTGTTAATGAGTTTTTAATGAGCGATTTATGGACAACTTACAAGTTATGAGTAATTAATTACCCCTACAGTGGTCAGTAATTAATTACCCCTACAGTGGTGGGTTACTCACGAGACCAAATTACGAATGAAAACACTAAAATAGCACGCAACCATTGGATGACAAAGATGTTATCTTCTTTTACTCGGTTTGTGAATTGTGACACGGGTGTTTCAAAAGTCGCTAGTCCCATTTTCAACCCAAAAAAAACTAAGTCATCAGGCCCATTAGTCAGAGTCCATCAGCGGTTGCTCCGTAGCAGGATAATTTATTGTTCTAGGGCCCTTACAGACTACTTATATAACCGAAATTTTTGTATCTAACACCCGATTAATTCAAATTAATTAAAAACCACCTCGATTCAAAAATCTCAAAAAATGACACTCTCGCAAGCTGAATTCGCGCACCAAAACTTCTGAGACCGCAAGACCAGTTGGCGCACCACTGGGTGCGCGAGCTAGGATGGCGCACCACTTGGTCCGCAAACTGAGTTGGCGAACCACAAATCCGCAATTTCAGTTAGCGCACCTTCGCTGGGTTCGCAAAAAAAGAGGAAAAAGAAACTAAAAAATAACCTTTGAATAAGAACAAACTTTTCGTTGAAACATGTGGCATGCCCTTTTGAAATATCTCAAACTTTGCGATAAGAACGATTGAGATTCGCATCCTCTAAGATATCTCAAACTTTGCGCGCCTTTTTGAAATATCTCAATCGTTCAAATACATTATGCACGAATCTCAAAGCTCAAATAATGCTGGCCCCCTACGGTTTCCTGAATGGGCACCGCCCGGTGCGCGAAGTGAGTATGCGAGTCCCGGTGCGCGAATTCAGCTTGCGCGAGTGTCATTTTTTGAGATTTTTGAATTTGAGTGTCTTTTAATTAATTTGAATTAATCCGGGTGTTAAGAATTTTTTTTTGGCCTATATAAAGAATATCTTGACACCAGATACTCGAAAGTCGGAACACCATAAAGAAAGGCCATATTTTAACTTTGCCAATTTACTCCCTTTCTTTTCTTTTTTGAAAGAGATGGAGGTCAAGCCTTCAAATTCCCGAATTTTTTTTTTGTGACATCCAGATAAACTCGAATTAAATAAATGACACTCTAATTCAAAAATCCCAAAAAATGATACTCCCGCGAATCCATTTCGCACACCAACCAATCTGGGTTCGCAAAGTGGATCGCCGCACCTGTTGGTGCGCGAATTGATTTGGCGCACCGGGTGTGCGGATTGAATTGGCGAACCCCTAGTTCGCATAACCATTTGGTGCACCCAGGAGTGATTTTGGCGTGACTCTTGGAATTGGGCCAAAGGCTCATATATGGCGTGACTTTTGAAAAAATCCCAACCTTTCAAATATTTTCTAAAGTTTTCAAGCACGAATTTCAAAGAAATTCTTTTTCATGTGCGAATGTCAACAGTTGTGATCGATACTGTTGGAATAACAATAGATTTATTTCCAATTCAATCAATAGCTGTGTGCAACCAATATTTGAGTGTGCCAAATAGTTCTGCGCACCTGGTGCGCCACGTCAATTTGCGCACCAACAAGTGCGCCAATCCACCTTGCGAATCCAGATTGGTTGGTGCGTGAAATGGATTTGCGGGAGTGTCATTTTTTTTGAGATTTTTGAGCTCGGGTGTCTTTTATTTAATTCAGATTTATCCGGGTGTCACAAAAAAAAATTTCAGTTCAAATTCTTTACCCATGTTATTCCAATAAATAATTTTTCCTATCTAAATTTCTAACTCATGACCTCTCACTTAAAGGACATTGTTTTTTGCCACTAGATCAAAATCTGATTCTTCTATCTTATTCCCTTGATGTCCTCAAATTAAGATAAAATAACAACTATTACCTGACCCAACAAATTAAATCATTCCAATAAATATCAAACAAAATAATCATTCTTATTTTCATGGGAGAGCGGCCTTAAGGGACATGGTGAATATCTCGAGGTCTTTTAATCCCTTTTCGGGAGAGCTCGATTCACCAAGTAACCTCACCAGTGCACTGCCAACTATCACTCCATCAGCACCCCATTCAGCTATCTGTAATTGTACATTTACCAATTTCAATGCATATGTATGCAAAAGGTATTATATGCTATGAAAAGCACCAGAAAAGCAAACAAAGAGGAACTGTCTTTTAGTAACTGAACAAGTCTTAAAGTTTGTACTTTAGTAGTACTTGTTCAATACTGGTAAATTGAACTGTGATTATTGATTGACTAAATAAATCAGTGTGGTTTTACCTGCTGAACATGCTCCGGCTTTGATATGCCAAATCCAACTGCAACAGGTTTTGTTGTTGCCTATCAACAATAAAAGCAAATAAATTAGAGATCCAAAAATAATTGGAAGGAAATTAAAATAAGCAAAAATTGAAAAGGTGAGAAGATATGAAATAATATGAGAGCATAGTTCTAACAGAAGGTTTCCACTTGCAAAAAATTGTCAAATAAAAAGAAGTTACCCACATTATAACTACCTGCTCCCGAGCAACAAAATGATATGAGTAACAGAAAAGGCACTATATTAAACAAGCACCTCCAACAAAAAGTTTGGTACTTCTTGAAGATATTAGAACATTGGAGCCTACAGGTGACGGTTAGTATATTTTGTGGGGAGCAGTACATAGTTTTTCCTGTTTTACGAATGTGCACATGACATTCGAATATTTGTCAGGTCAACCATGAAACTTTTCTTTGTATAAGCAACAAAAAAAGAGAGATAAAAGGTGAAACCTGTTTAATCTCCTGAAGAAGGGATTGAACGTGCAAATTTACGGTTGCACGTGCACCTGTAACCCCAACCAAACTCACCTACAGGGTAAATTAAGAGTTTAATCCGAATTTACATAAATAAATCCAGTAACAAGAAAACAAATTTAACCTTTCAAGGTGAACTATAATATATGCCTAGTTCTCTAGGTCATGCAATGGGTTATTTGAGCCGAAAAAATAACCATATCAGCTATTTGATCATAACTGCACCAGATGTTAATTTTATATACTTGTAGGGATCAAATATTTATGAAGTTTCACGATCATAAATATAATGGTAAAATAGCAGTATAACATTAGACAAGTACGATGATTTACAAGATAGAGAAAGCCTTCAGAGGCATCCGCAATGGCCTTCATTCTCTTTGTGGGTGTGGTTGGTGTAGTTAGTTGAACCTAATAAGACAGATGAACACTACAATAGGATTAATTATTTATAAGCTGCCAGGAAGAAATGTAAGAGTGACATTCATATTGTTTTCTTTTCCAGTCTCAACTCAGAGTAGGCAAGCTTTCCATGAATAAATCAGGCTAAACTGACATGTGGTTATCAGTACCACTGTGCCTCAGTAGTCTGTTCGGCAGGTCCAGTCCTGTTATGATTAGAAATACAGAAGACAGACAAAAATGGTACCAGCTCAATGCCATGTCTAGAAGCTTCACTCCTTAGAATTTCAGTCTCCTCCAAAGGTACATCTGGCACGACAAGACCTGCACCAACGCCATACAACCATTTCATCATCATCAAAAGGCTCACAACAGCACTGGTACCATCCAGAGTCCAGACTATAACGGCAGTGCAAACCAGATCTGGAATGTACCAGTAAGCTGGTGAACATGTAAAGTAGTGACTAGTGACACAGGTTAGGTTTTGAAAAGAGTCCCTTTTGTAAGCACTGTACATTAAAAGGAGCTTAGAATAGGAATGAAACCCTACACTTCTAATATTTGCAAAAAGGCTTTAGTTAGAAAAAGGACCTGCCATTAGTTCATTAGTTGTTGTTAGCACTACCAGTATTAAGAATATAAAATAATATAGTGGATAATAATATAAGTGCAAATCTACTCACAAAAAAATTAGGCATCACCAATACAATTTTTAGAAATACCAACATTGAGGAATCAAATCTAAGTATCACTTAATTAAGATTAGATCCATCATTCCATTGTTGTTTTTGTACTATAAGCTAACAATCCTAATTCCAAACAGCAGGAAAGAATATCTCAAAACAATGCAACAAAAGGGCAATACTTGCAAATACTGTTAACCAGTAAAATTTCTGCAATTGCCTAAATGAAAAATATTAAAACAAAAATAATAGTACTTTCTAGGCATCACAAGAAGAGACTATATACCATGAATGCCGATATCTCTAATAATAGTCATGAACCTCTCCACACCGCACTTCAAAATAGGTTTGTAGTATGTGAAAAGGGCTATTGGACATGATAGCTCTGGTACAACCTATTTGGATAGTTTGATTAACATTATAGAAAACATTACATAAGAAATAAGAAAGAAAAGAGTACATCACTCAAAATCCTCTTCTATTACAACCTATTTGAATAGAAAGTACCAATAGAAAACTGAAGCGTGAGCTACATGAATTTGGCCATTTGGGTTGACATGGGTTGGTATGACTGCTTCATATAGGAATTATACCGGACTATTGCTACTGGAATTGAGACAAACTGACAAATATTCATATGGCAACACTGCTTTTTAAAACAGGACAAACATAACAAAACTAGAAGATTTTGTTGGTGCCGACAAAGACCACTACCAGCTGTCAGGATCGTCTGCTGTTTGAGTCGAGAACTTAATGTGAAAGCGTACCTGAACCAACGTCTACCTTGAGTATGAGAGTGCTACTGAACTTGGTCTTTCAAGATAACAAGGAATCTTTAGCGAGTTTAATGTCTCTCACTCTCTAATTAATCTGATGGGATGATTGAGAGAGAATTCAGCGTGCCTTGTACCTCGAAGACCAAATTCATAAATAAGCCAAAGGACCTCTTGGCTGCATTATCTGATAATTATTCAGTTCAGTCGATCATTAATATGAATATTACCTCTTTAAGTTCTACACATTAAATGTTCGCATTCATGTTCAAAATAATCTTAATATTATTTATCACTTTTAATACTAGGTTTTTTTTATTAAAGGGCTATGGTACATCCAATATATTTTAGATGTTATTCTTGAAAATTGAACTTGCGTTTTTCCGAAGAGAGACGTACGAGCACGGTTCTTTTAATTAGACGTAAAATTAACAGATTTACCTCTCTCAGCATGGAAATGACTGAATCAAAATTGGTTCCTTTTGCTAGGGCACGCATGCAAGCTGACTGAAATGTTATTATATACAACAGAAAACAATTAATAAACACAAATTTGATAATGACACCATTCATTAATTTGTCTCAATAATTAATGAAAGGGGAATTAAGTTGAAGGATATAGAACCTGAATAACAGGACCATCAAGAAATGGGTCTGAATATGGCATGCCCAATTCAATCAAATCCGACCCACAAGAGTCTAGAACCTTCAGTGCTTTTGAAGTGGTGGTCAAATCAGGGTCACCAGCACTTATAAAAGGGATAAGTGCAACCTGTAATAATTAACAGACGGTGAAGATGAAGATGGAGATGGAGACAGAGAGAGAAAGAGATAAAAGAGAGAAATGCTGACCTTGCCTTGCCCTCTGAGCTTGGAGAATGTCTCAGAGATGCTCATTCTCTGAGCGACTTCATGAGAAGCCATTACAGTAGGAGATTTGAGCCTTACTAAGGAGAGAAGGGAAGGGAGCCTGTAAAAGGCGGATGTGAGCGCGAAAACCATCTGTTTGAGGAAATGACTGAAATTCCCAAATCTAGAAAATTTCGGTGTAGAGTTGCATGTATTTTTGTATAATACATGTATTGCATTGTTGAAGAAGGATTGCATGCCTATTAATAGCCAGCTGTGAATAACGGGAGAGGGGGGGCTGATGAGTGGTTTCTACTGTCTGATTCAATTTAAGTTATGTGCACATCACTTTAATATCCGTGCGCACAAATCTTAAGGTGGATCAGACGGTAGATATCCAGTTATAGGTTATCCAGTGTGTAATGGAGATATCCAGTTATAGGTTATTAAAAATTAATAAGAACAAGAAAACGTATGATATAAAGTTGATTAGGGTATCGTTCGTGCCATTTATGTAAAGTCAAAATGTATATTCTCTGGATAATTAAGCAAGCAAGCAACATAAAAAGCTTGCACTGTTTCACGAAAATAATAGATGCATAAATAAATATTAAATTACAAAAGCGTGTAACCGAGGTTGTTACGTAAAATTTATTAACTAGCAGTGGATAGAGTATCTGCATATCTAAAATTCTTAGAATTTCTAAATTGATTAATTCTAAATTGATTTGACAGTTTTTAAAGTATTTTCAGAAATTTAGATGGATTTTTTATTTAGCAACTTTGTCCAATATATAATTTCATAATATGAAATCGATTTTAAATTTTGACGTAGCAAAATCATTCGCTGAATTTAACTTCAGGATGTGGAGGTGGAGGTTTAGAAACTCTAATCTTAATTAAATACTTGGCAATTATGAAACTCTAATTTTAATTTCAAGTATGTGGAGGTTTAGAAATTCAGATAATCTAAAATTTCTAAAAATCAGTTAACAGTTATTTAAAAACTCTAAGAGTTTCAGAGATACAGATGCTTTTAGAATACTGTTGAAGATATATAATATATCAAGAGATACTTATTTTTTATTTTTTAATGCTATAAATAATAGGCTGGAAATTTTTGTAACAGTGTGATTAATTATACTATGAGGAGGGTTCAGATGCCTCCATTTTTAAAAACATTAATAACTCAAAACTTAAAACTTAAAAGTCAAAATAAAACCGTTAGATATGATTTACATCATTTTATCTATGCATTTGTAAAAAATTATGACATTTCAATTTTGTTTGGGTTGTCATGAAGAGCTTGTAAAAACATACTAATGTGGATAATTTCTACACGTTGATTTTTGAACTTATTGATTCATGTATAAACAAAACCGAAATATGATAATTTTTTATAAGCACATAGAGAAAATAATATAGATCACATTTAACGGTTTATTTTGACATTTACGATTTAAATTTTGAGTTATTAATAATTTAAAAATAAAGGCATAATAGAGACACAAAAAATAAAGACATTTGAACTCACTTTTTGTACTATATCTAAACAATGAAGGGCACAATTAAAACATGGTGTAAAAGGACGTGCACGATTAACACATACAAGGACGTCGACGTTTCAAACATGTGAGGATCGTGAATGAGCCGAGATACATAACCAATGACGTCAACTAAGAGAAGCATCTTAGAAAAAAAATCACTAAAGAAAGCGACTAATTATACCCAGCGATATTTATCCGTTTTTACTCAAATTAATTGTTATTTAACTAGCGAAAATACTGTAAAATCCAAAATTTCAAACTGTATATCTCAATAGCAAATTATATATAATAAGTAATTTAAATTTTTAACAACCAACGACTCTTGAAAGTGGTCCACAGTTAGTTGTTAACCGTTTGTAACTTGCACAACTTGCCAAACTGCCTGTACTTCCACCGGGGCCACTTGTTGTACTTCACCGGGACCACTTCTACAACTTGCAATACTTTGCAACAAACACTGAAATACTGTAAATTTTTTTTTCAAAATTAATTTTTTTTCAAAATTTTTTTGTTCAAAATGTTTTTTTTTCTTTTCTTTTCAAAATTTTAATTTTTGTAAACAATACTATGTATACTGCAAAATAACATTATGGATACTATAATACACATGATGAATATTTTAAAACCACACTATGAATACTATAAAATTTATTTATTTTTTTAATTTTTTCTTTTCAAATTTTCAAATTTTCATATTTTATATTTGCATATAGATCTTGTAAAATAATACTATGGATACAGTAAAACAACATTATGAATTATATAAAACAAAAGATGAATACTGTAAAGAGTTTTAAAAAATGAATCACTAATAGAGTTCTCGTTTTTACCAAGGGCAGGCAAAAGGATTGTTCCAACGGGATTCCGTAGGAATAAGCCCAAATATCATCATTTCCAACAATATCCGTTGGAAATACTACCATCGCAACAAGTCTCAATGAAAATAGCCAAAAAAATCTGTCATTTCCAAGGGCTACCCTTGGAAATAGTCTTATCTAGCTTTTTTCTAACCGAAGCCTCTCGGAAAAACAACACATGGAAGTAGTTTGACACCCGGCCCATGTCTATATTATTTCCAAGAGCATCGTGTGGGGCCCACTTGATTATTTCCAAGGGTGTCGAACCTGGGACCCATTGAGTATTTTCAAGGATGGTTAGGGTGGGCCCACTAGATTATTTCCAAGTGTAGCGAACCTGGGACCCACATAGTATTTCCAAGGCTGGTTAAGGCAGGGTCCATATGGTCTTTTCCAAAGGAGTGTTTGTGGGTCCTACCAGAGTATTTCCAATGCAAGGCCAAGTGGGCCCCACAATATATTTTCATGGGAGTGTAGATGGGCTCCACTTGAGCATTTCCAAGGCAAGGTCACGTGGGCCCCACAGTATATTTCCAAGGAGAGATAAGGTGGGACCCACTTGACCTATTCCACCCTGTAACATTTCTCCCACATGCTGCGATCCACCCTGTACCAACCCAGTACTGTTATATATTCCCCAATTCTCATTTAACCCAATAAACAGAAACACAAACATATCTAAACCGAAAGCATATAATTAATATCCAAAAAAAATAAAAATTTAAGAATTTATCCAACTTCTGAGAAAAATTCGAAATCTACCCAAACCGATTACAAATTAATCGGTTTCAGAGGCTGAAACCGCTCACAAAGTCATCCGTTTGGAGCCATCCAGAACTGATAACAAAGTGAGTGGTCCTCGAATCGATGATATTGTGATCGGTTTCAGCCTTTGAAACCGATTAATTTGTCATCAGTCCCAGTTCTAGAATTTGCCAAAAGAATCAAACAGAAAATCAAATGATCTTTCATATAAGGAGCTGATGACAGCTGGATTCTCCTACTATAGCAATAATTTATTACAATTATTTTATTTAAGTAGAATATGTTATAATTAATTAATTAATTTATTAAAAATTTAGAAATATTTTTATATTTTTTTGAAATTAGATATAATACTATATAATTTGATTTATTAGAAAGACTGCAACAAATAATCCGGATCAATATTTTTCAGACCGGATTTTTCGCGGCTGTAAGAAAAATTAAAATATTTCTGTGTATTATTGAAAAAAAATAAAAATATTTTGAATCTGGTTATTAATTCCGGTTCGAAAGTCACTTATAGATAAATACATAAAATATTGATGTTGCTTGTTGCAAGCTTATCGTGAAATAGTGCAAGCTTTTTATGTTGCTTGTTGCGACGATAGTATTTTCAATGAAGCTTCTTGCGACAGTATTATTTCCAACAAATACAGTTAGAAATGACGATTTTTGGACTTATTCCAACAGAATCTCGTTGAAACAAGTCATTTTCCTGTCTTGGTAGAAACGAGAATTTTAGTAGTGGAACTAGCAATACATCAATGTTCCGAATCTTTCAATGTCAACTGGAATTCGTCTTTGATTCATAGTTTCAATCAGCATTGTCATTCATCGGTATACCTCTTTGATTTAATAGTTTTTATCGGTACAGCTTCCATGTCTAACGTTGATGTAGCAATTTTGGAATGTACGAGGGAAGTTTTAAATGGGCAGGCGGGGCAGCTATCTAGGCTCTGGGTGGGCTGGGTTGGAATTAGCAGGCGTAATTAGGCCCATACAGTCTTGGAGAAAATGCTTTTGATTACAAAAGGCCCATAAAGTAAAATTAGAAGTACGAGGTTTAACCTGATATATATTTTGGCAATATTGAAAATCTGAATTTTATGAGGAAATCTATTGCTCATACATTGGGATGAAATTTTAAGATGAAACAAATTTTAACATTTATTTTGAATTTACAATTATGTTATTTAATTTTTTTTGTAGAAATTATAGTAAAAGAGGTATATCTGAAATTATCTTGGGGTGATAGTCTGATAGAGGTCAAGTGTCGGTTTTTATATGGCTCTGTGATCAGGGGGTGAACTCCGTCTTCAGGGGCGGAACTAGAAATTCATAATAGAGGGTGCTAAAAATGAACAATATGTTGTTGGTGGAAATTGAATTCATGCTCTCCACAACTACAAAATAAAATTTAACCACTAGAATACAAATAGATATGTGATTTTTTATGAAGGGAACTGAACTATATATAAATTCTAAAAAGATAAAATTCAATTAAATTTCAATATAGATAACAAAAATTTTTAAATCATAAGGTTGACTTAGCACCCGTACGCTTGAAT
Source organism: Carex cristatella (assembly GCA_024447775.1). NCBI lineage: Eukaryota > Viridiplantae > Streptophyta > Magnoliopsida > Poales > Cyperaceae > Carex > Carex cristatella. The sequence goes on from JAJHPF010000012.1 coordinate 7,289,587, forward strand.
GTAGATCCGCCCCTGCTTGAATGTGAATTGTATTCTTTCCTCATCTATGTTGGAACTGTACCTTTGTTGATGCTTGAACAAAAAAGATCGTCTCCCAATTGAAAATCTCTTGTTCTTCTAATTATTGTAGCTGAGGTGGTTGATGTTACTTATGAAGTGACTTGCGTGTTTGTAGAACTCTTCATTTTTTTCTTGCTTTGTGTATTCAGTTGTATACAATTATTATTTTGATTAATAAAATTTATCAGTTGGATATTCGCTAAGCTGATTTTGACGCGGTGTTACACTTTCCAATGCTATTTATAAATCAGAAATAGAATTTGAATTCCAGAAATCTTTTATTTTACTCACTATGTAATCTTGAATGCGGTATTGTAAATAACAGTATGCAGTCGTTGGATGGATGGAGTACCGTCAAGAGATTAATGGGAAATAATTGAGAATAATCGGTCATAATCGAAAATAATTGATTGATTAGTCGTGAAAATCCGTGACGGTTTGGTCACCGTCAACGACTAATCGGCCGATTAATCAGTTTAAACGAACATTTTTTATAACACTACTTGAATGTACATTTTTTTTTTTTTTTTTTGAGAAAAGATTGTTGCTAACTATACATGCTTACAATAACATAAATGCTAACTAGAGGTGTAACAGCTCTGGTTAATCTTGTTACGACTTCTCCAGTTAACTAGAGGTATAGAGCTGCTTTAGTCTTCTTTAATTTTCTTAGTCGATTAATCTTTCCAAAATGCCATTTTTTTTAGCGTGGATTAAATTTAATCCTGATCAAATGGCCCACAAATAGTCAACCATTGCTTAGCTAATTAGCAATTCTCCATTATTGTTCTCCTAATTAATAACACACTACAATCACTATACCATACAGCTAATCTCCTAATAATTGCATGTTCTCCTTTTAGAGAAGTCAACCATTGATTAGCTTAGCAATACTCAATTGTTTTTCATTTTTTCCCATGTCATCCATCCATCGTTTTCTTTTGGTTTACCAACATTTCTCCAGGAGAGCAGGTTGGGTCCGATGCTCATCAGACTCAAACAGAGTTCACTGAGTTCTATAATCGTCTGATCCGCTTTAAGATCTGTGCACGTTGCTTTAATATCCGTGCGCACGTATATTAAAGCGAATCGGACGGTTATGGAGCCCATCGGACTAAAATTTGAGTGCGACAGGCATCAGACCTAAACTGCTCTCTTTGAATCGAGGCATTAATGAGTGTGTATCCTCTGAGATATCTCAACTTTTGAGTGACTGATGTGTCCGGTGCCTATTCGGGGATAGTGCAGGGGCAGTATTATTTATGCTTTTGAGATTCTTGCAGAACGTATTTGAACGGTTGAGATTTTCTATAAAATGACGCAAAGTTTGAGATATCTCAGAGGATGCGAATTCGTATTAATCGGAGACAAGTAATTTTTTTTTTGTTATCATGTATAAACAATTCGAAGCATGATCAATGTGAGCCTATTACTATATATATTATGTTACTATCAACTAAGCTAATTAATGATACTTAGTCAATACTTGAACCATTCATACATCTTGTAATCTAATTAAGTTACTAATTGCTAGCGACTTGATTGGTTAAATTATCTTGCAGCTATGAAGAAATGCAAAAGTATATATTAAATTATTAGACTTGACTCCGAACCAGCTCATGAACTTGAGGTCCATTTGCATAAAAATAATTAAGTTTAATATTTTGTGTTCATTAATCATAACGGACCTCTCAACTCCCTAATACTAACTTCTAACTCCACCACCGAAAATATTATAAAAGTCATTAAATTGCGTAATACTGCTGTCAAGCTGAATTATAAAAATGATAGCAAATGATGATAGCAATTAATGAAGATATCGGTATATATATTAGCTCTCATATTATAATAATACATTGCATAATCCAAAAGAGCAAAGTAAGGGGGTGATGTGCTCAGCAAGAGGGATTGCTGAGTACATCTTCAAAAGTCTATCGGATTGTCTTCAAACGATGAATTTAAACTGTTGAAATCTATCCACTTCATGAATGATGTATGTATATGATTTTTTTTTGAAAGTTTCGAATTCATTTAGTATAAAATCAAGCGGTAAAAAAAATAAACATTTTATAAGTTATTTTATACATTCATTTTTTATTATTTTTTTTTTACCGCTTGACCTTGTATTTAATTAATTCGAAACTTCTAAAAAATTTCATGTATCACTAATGAAGTAGATAGATTTCAACGGTTTAAATTTATCATTTGAAAATAATCTAATAAACTTTTAGAAGTGTGCTCACCAATCTCTCTTGATGAGCACATCACATCCTAACTTTGTTCTTACCCTCTTTATCTTTTGATCTTTATCTTTTGATGTGCATTGCACTGCACTGCACTTGGACTTTATTCATTCTAAAAAAAAAATGTATTTTATCCATTAATGTATGATCTATGCATGGTTATACATTTCAAATTAGTTTTAATAAAAAAGTCAATAAATTGGAAAACATTTGTAAGTTTTAAAAATTTAGAAAAGAAAAATATGATAATATGAATTTTAGAGGTTACAATAAGTAATTTTAAAGTTGTTTTTGAGGGATATACATGACATTCTCCCTTTATAAATATTATGTAACTTACTATTGCGTATTCTATAGTGTAAATTTGACACCATATCTGTAGAGATCAAAATCTGTTTCTTTTCTTAAGAAAAGGAGCACTTTTTTTTTTCTTCCATCTGAATCGTTTAAAATCTATCGTATGGCTTCAATTAAATCTAAATCATTTTAATAGATTAAATTGATTTGGAAATAGAAAGTAATTAATACTGTGCGATGGATTTTGAACGATCCAGATGGAAGAAAAGGAGGATCCTCTTTTTTTTAAGAAAATGAGGGTTCTCATTTTTTTAAGAAAAAAAACTGATTTGGAGTCATATATGTAGGAACTTGAACATACCATACGAAAATATGAATTCACAATATAAGAATTGTTAGTATAATTTATACTAGTACTGCTTTATACTTTTTAGTTACATCTAATCTACACATAAAATGTCATTCAAGCACGAAAGACGGTCCAAAACTGAGAGTCCCCACTGAATCGGAATTCCAGGGGCTTAATTTTTTATTCAAGAAAAAAGAAGGAGAAGAAGAAGGAAAAAAAAAAAAACACGCGGACTCGTTGCTTTCTTCCAAGTCCGAACCTTCCCAACTCCAAGAAACCAATCAAACTGCTTACCGAAACTAGCACTGAAGTCCACACTAACATGATCACCTTTATATACCCTTAATTAATCCCTCAGCTTTTCAATTCATCTCTCTTTCAAGAAATGGAATCTAACTCTAGTCCAAATGCTCTTGTAAAGGCAGCAGCGCTAGCTTGGTACAAACGCGCCGGCGCCGGAACGCCGCCTCCATCTCCCCGCCCCTCCGGTCATCTCCTGGTATCCCCTATGAAGACATCTCCTTCTTCACCAGCGATCACGCTTCTTGATATGTATGAGATCGAGTGGATCACGACACAGCTCGAGCGCCTAATCAGCAGCTCCTCATCCTCATCCACCTCCTCCTTTTCCGGCGAGGAATCCGGCAATCACCGTAGAGTGGGGAGGAAGAAGGGGTTTGGATTTGGGTTCAGGTTCGGGCACCATGCCACTTCATTGTGTGGATCTTTTAGGGAACCAGTCATGGAGAATTCTTGCAAGAGCCGTGATAAGCCGAGGTGATCTAGGGTTATACCTAAGATTATAATTGGAAGGATATATATTGGATTGCGATTTGAGGGTAAATCATCAATCATGACGCTTATTGATTGTGCATAAAATTAGTTAGGTTTTTTAGTATTCAATGTCAGGGAATATAACCCACGCTTTTTTATTTGAGCATCTGTAAAAATTGGATTTTGTTTTTTTTTACTATATCAACAATTTTAATTTTTCATCACATTGATTATAGATTTTTTTTTTATATTTTAATTTTGCTGACATGACAATAAAATAATACAGAATTAATAAAGAGAGCAATCTTTACCGAATGTAAGCATTTAATCTTGCAAAAAATAGATGTAATACATTCAGGCAAATAGCTAAATTAACGGTAGTTTTAATTACTAGTGTTGTAAAACTGATTAGACTGATTAATTAGCCAATTAGTAGCAGCGACCAATCGCTACGGTTTGTTTCGACTAATTGGCTAATTATTTCCAATTATGACCGATATTTTTTTATTATTTCCGTTTAATCGTTTGGCTATACTATATTTGTCCAACGAGCGCATACTGTTATTTATTTTATTTTAAAATTCCTTAGTAAGAGTTGATAAGATTTACAACATCGAGTTGATAAGATCTACGTACCGTTATTTACAACATCGAGTTTTACAACCTTTTGATTTTAGAGTTTGTTCTATATATCGTTTCTCAATTGTCATTGTGTATTATTAAAAGAAAATCACATTGAGCGTCTGTAATCAGTAGAAGTTTCTGTAAGCATTGTTCAGTCACATATATTTTGTTGATGGAATGGCGGGAGTACCAGAGGAGAGCAGTTTGGGTCTAATGAGTTTCATAATTGTTCGATCCACTTTACGATCCGTACACATAGATATTAAAATAATGTGCACAAATTTTAAAGCGGATTAGACGATTATGAAACCCATCAAACTCAATTTCAGTTCGTTGGACATCAGACTCGAACTACTCTCGTACCAGAAATGCTACATTGCTACAACAAAATGGATAGTGGAAAACCACAACGTATATTTTTTATATAAATAAATGAATACAACTTTTTTTTTTAAAATAGAAATCATAACAAACTTCTTAACCAAACCAACCAATCCAATGAAAAAGCTACAAAAATAGTCTCCACTGGATCCCCAAACCGGTGTAGCTTGAGAGGGCCGGACTACACCGGTTTCCCAATCCGGTATAGCCATTTTCCTTTAGCCATTCTCCCGTGTAGTCATTGTGGCAGAGGAAAAAACCCTCCACCGGATTGGGAAACCAGTGTAGTCCGGCCCTCTCAAGCTACACCGGTTTGGGGATCCGGTGGAGGCTATTTTTGTATCTTTTCTATTCGATTGGCTGCTTTGGTTAATAAATTGGTTATGATTTCCATTTTAAAAAAAAATCCCTTCAGCCCATTGAATTGATAGATGGAGTAGAACGAGGGTGCTCCTATGTTCACCAAGTCCTTCTGTGAACTCAACTCTAAATTCTATCAGATTGATTTTAAACGACGAATCCAAACCGTTGAAATCATTCTACCTTACGAGTGATGTGTCTACATGCAAAAATTTTAAAGTTTTGAATTAATTTAGTATAAAGTTAAGTGGTCAAAATTAGAAGGTTTATAAATTAATTTTAATGTATTTATTTTTTGAAAGCCTTTTGACTACTTGATTCTATACAAATTTTATTTCAAATTTTAAATTTTTTGCATGTAAACACATCGTAAGGTAGAAGGATTTTAACGGTTTGAATTCGTCGTTTAAAGTCAATCCGATAGATTTTAGAATTGAGTTCACAAAGAGACTTGGTGAACTTAGGAGCACCCTATTTCTACTCTGATAGATGTATATATAATAAATTCCATTGGCTCATGCATACGCTTCTATATACTCACCCAAGTAGTTTGTGGTACAGAATATGCAAATAAAAATATTCTTCTACATATATTGTTAAAAACATAATATATAGGCCCCGATTAATCAAGTTTTTACACAGAAAGATATCGTTGAAGAAAGTCCAAAGGTTATTTCCAGAGAAGAGGTATCTAGTGGCGTCAATTTGCTATTGCTGTAACTATCTCAATACCGAGGCCTTTTAGTTTCTTCTTTAACTTCAATAATATAATAGGGATCCGCCTCTGCTGCTTTTCTGAGAGAAAAACGCCTTTTTCTGATCTCAACCATTCAAAATTTTCAATTTGCGTATCTCGATAAAAACTTTTTCATGCACACATCTCAACGAATTTGAATGGTTGAAATTGGAAAAGCAGGATCCTGCTTTTCTACACAGAAAAGCAGCAGAGTCCGATTCAATATAATGGTGTCAGGTTACAACTTTGTTTCTGAATTCATTTTAATGTTTCTGTCAATTATTTAAAATTCAGGATAAACAAATTATTTTTTAAAGGCTACTGTAGGATGATTTCAATACTTCATATTTTTCATACTTCATTTTTTTTTTATATTCTTTTTCAAAGTTCAAACTATCGATCCGAACCGTTCAACATGATATCAATACTAAAATATGTTTGGGATGAAATTTTTTACTATTTTTTTAGATATGTTGAAAATCACTATTATCGAACGGTTCAAAAACAGTGATTTTGTACCTATCTTAAAAAATATTAAAAAAATTCCAAAAATTATAAAATTTCATCTCCGAATATATTTTAATATGAATATCACATTAAGCGGTTCAGATCGATAGGTTTAACTTTGAAAATAAAGATATAAAAATGAGGTATGATGAGATATGAAAGACATGAAGTATTGGAACTAAATTTTGAGAAGTCGTAATCTCTCCACACAATTTAATGATTTTTGGGTACCTTTTATTTTAAAGTAATCTTAGCACACATAACAAAAAAAATTTACTAAACTTTACTAAATTTAAAAATTGTTTAGTCATTTATCAAAGAATTAAAAATTAATTAACATTGAATTGTGATAGTTGTGATGGAATACCTAACAAAATAAAAAAAAAATGGCACATATCATGCTTAAATGACGAGACGATGCATTTTCGTAATATTTAATTTAATGAAGCATTATTTTTTTTATTTTTAAATAAAATCAAATGAATTTGCACTACAATTATCTTTTATGTTGACTTTCCTTCTCTTTCCAAAATAGGTCTATATTATATTTGTAAATTTTCTGCATGAATTTTCAAGGTTAGCATGTAATTGCTGCATCATTTTTTGTGCTGCCTTCGCATTAATTTATTTGAATTACGGAAAGGTGGGCTTGGCCCTTTAAATATAACCAAAGCCCATGCATGGTGCAAGCCCGTTATTTGGAATAGCCCATGCTAACTCGTTAACTTAATGAACATTAATGACCATGAACAGGCCTCAATTTGCTTATTACTAACTCAAATTATATGGAGTCAAGCCACATCTAATTTCAATTGCAAATTGCAACCGGACCCAATTCATTTCCAAATTGTTGTAATAGTGCAGTATTAAAAAAATAAAAATACATATTATGTACAGTTAGATTTTAAGAAATTCTAATATTGCTCAAACATTGGGATAAAATTTTAAGATGAAACAAATTTTAACATTTATTTTGAATTTAGAGTTATGTTATTTAATATTGTTATAGAAATTATAGTAAAAGAGGTACATCTGAAATTATCTTGGGGTGATAGAGGTTAAGTGTCGGTTTTTATATGGCTTTGCGATCAGGGGGGTGAACTCCATCTCCAGAGGCAGAATTCGAAATTCATAATAGAGGGCATAGTAGCAGAATACGCGTATTAAACACGTTTTATTTGAATTTAATTCATTTTTCAGGGTATGCTGCATCGAACCGCGTATAAAACGTTGACCGAACGTTTGATCGAATAATTCGCAAATAAAACGCGAATAAAACGCGAATCACGAATAAAACACGATAAAAACGTGATAAAAAGTTGGTAAAAGTGCTGTTAAGGGATTGACTCATTTACGCCCGTCATTATTGCTCATTGGTAAAAGTGCTGCAACTTTGAAAATTTTGGAGACCCTGGAAACCCACATGATATTACTGTAACTACTAAGAAAGTTGTGCCAAAAGAAGATATTAATGGTGGGGGTGGAGTTAAGGAAGGTGATTCGAAACTCTCTAATATATATATATATATATATTTCGGATTTAATGTGAAACATTTCATATATTTTTTGTATAATTTTTTTTTAAACTCATAATATTTTTTGTTTAAGCTATGAATCATTTCTGAATCATTTCCGAATTATACCCGAATCACGAATTTTTGATCCTGCCGAATCTTTTCCGAATTATTAAGTTGTCACTATGATAGAGGGTGCTAAAAATGAACAATATGTTGTTGGTGGGAATTGAATCCATGCTCTCCACAACCACAAAATAAAATTTAACCACTAAACTACAAATAGACATGTGATTTTTTATGAAAGGAGCTGAACTATATAAAAATTCTAAAAAAATAAATTCAATTAAATTTCAATATAGATAACTAAAATTTTAAAATTATAAAGTTAACTTAGCACCTGTACGCTTGAATGTAGATCTGCTCTGCTCGTCTCTAATGTGAATTGTATTCTTTCTTCATCTATGTTGGAACTGTACCTTTGTTGATGCTTGCACAAAAAAGATTATCTCTCAGTTGAAAATCTCGTGTTCATCTCAATTGAAATAGAACAAGGGTATGTTCGGCAGGCCATTGGAAATGGGCATAGACACAGGAATTGAGCTAAAAAATGCTGTTTACATGAGAAAAAAATTCAATTGAACTGAATATTTTTTTTCACGTGAAAAGTGAAGAGGCTGAATAGGTCCTAAAAGAGAACTTTATCCCAATTATTGTAGCTGATGAGGTGGTTGATGTTACTTATGAAATGACTTTGCGTGTTTCATCTCTGTTGAAAAAGTCCATGTAGAACTCTTTCATTTTTTCTCTTGCTTTGTGTATTCAGTTGTAAAAATTATTATTTTGATATATAAAATTTGTCAGTTGGAGATTCGCTAAGCTGATTTTGACGCGGTGTTTACACTTTCCAATGCCACAAATCAGAAATAGAATTTGAATTCCAGAAATCTTTCATTGTATTCACTATGTAATCTTGAATGTACGTACATGTTTGCTTTATTTAGAGAAAAGAGACATTGTTGCTAACTATACATGGTTACAATAACAGAAATGCTAACTACAGTTGTAACAGCTCTCATTAATCGTTACGACTTCTCCAGCTTATATTTTAAGCCCAATATCGTTGGGCCAGAATGGCCATGTCCATGTTCGTTTCTACGTGTACGTAGCTGGTCTGGTATGTACTTCGTTTAAGTTACAAACAATACCATATCATCATTTCAACAACAAATATCATCATTTCAACAACAAAGATATATTAATTTTAGATTAATATATAAGATATATTAATTTTAGATTAATATATAAGATATATTAATTTTAGATTAATATATATAGAGTGTGGCTAAATTGCTACTAGTAGCATTTCAACCGAAATGCTGCTGGGGTCATATTTTAGTGTTTGATGTTCAAACAACAAATTCAAACGTTAGATGTTCAATCTATATTAAAATGTGCTTGGAGACCAAATTTTACATTTTTTGAAATTTTTTTACTATTTATTATGCTAGTTTGAAAACCTCTGTTTTTCAATGTTGCAGAAATTTAATAAAAATAACAGTTTTCAAACCAGCTTAATAAATAGTAAAATAATTTCAAAAAATATAAAATTTGGTCTCCAAGCATATTTTAATATAAATTGAACATCTAATGATTTGGATTTGTTGTTTGAACATCAAATGCTAAAATATGACCCTAGTAGCACTTCGACCAAAGTGCTACTAGTAGGAATTTAGCCACACTCAATATATATATAAATAATAAAAAAATATTAAATAAATTCCAGTTACATAAATAAGTTCCACAATTATTATATATTTTATTGAAATGAAATAAATAATAAAAAATAGTAAATAAAACTCTATATTTCATAATTATCTTACAAGTAACATATACATACTAGTTCTTAATATTAGTCTTATATGATAGGTGACGATCTCTTTCGTTATACCCTTGTATTATATATAAATTAGTGAAATATTTTCTTATTTGTACAGCTCGTTGTCCGAACAATTTACTATTATTTGGTTCGATCTTTTTTATTTTTCTTATTAGCTGTTATCCAACTCGTTGGTACGTACTAATAGAATTCATCGTGCCTGTCATCCAGTGCTATTGTGTGCTATTGTAAAAGTTTACAGTGATCCCTCAAAAAAAAAAAAAAAAAGAGTTTACATTAATACTGATGAAACACAAGATTTTGACTTGAACTCAAAAAGGAAATATAAAATTTACAAGTATCTAATTATATAATTAAGCCACAATTTTTTCAGTCATATTATACAAATTATATTACATCGATCGATATCATGTAAATCAAGCATCACACAATAAAAATATGAAACCGCTTACAATTAAAACGAAAAATAATAGCAAGTAATTCACTCCAATGCAAATTAAACCACTCACAAGAAACAGGACCTAACAACATTAATTCCAAATTGTTTTGGTTGTAAAAACTTACAATTTCAAGGATGGTTAGCACTAGGACCAACAATTCCTGCATGGTATAAAAGAGCCCATAAATGTGTGATGAACTCTCCACCTGATTCCAGTAACCTGAAATGCTCTTCAACTTTTCCAGATGGAGCAAGGAGGATGATGAACTCTAACCAAAAATCTGCCATAATCTTCCAGCGACGGGCATCGTCCGGTATCTGCCTTAATTCCCTTCCCAGCTGCAGTGCCTTATCAATCACTTTGTTGCCGCTATCTTCCACTCTCATCATCAAATCAAACTTTTCTCTAGGATTTGGTGTTTCACTGAAGAACTCTTTGGTCTCTGAGAGTATCGACCAGAAAAAATAGTTTGAGCGAGAAATTACTTTCCGGTAGCAAGTCGGGAAGAAAAACCATCAAATAAACGCAGTATTTTGACAAGTGGTTGGCAACTGAGTGGTGAGGTTCTATTAATTCGATGTTTCCTCCTTTGTTCACTGGATTGATATCACATAAGCTGGTAGCTATGTGCCATACTATTAGGGTATGGAATTCTGTGTTGAGAGTTATATCAGTTTGAAAACCATTCCTCACTAACGAATCAACTCCATTAGTAGGATTACTGTACAGTATTCTAAGAGAGCTGAGGATTTCTCTCTTCACATCTGGGGACAATGCAACTGCTCTATCTTTTTTCATCTCTCTTGGAGCTACTTTTCCTGGTGACTACCCCCACTTTGAATATGGAAAGTAGTTTACTGGAGCCCTGTTGCTGAATCTGTCGTAATTTTCAAGTAAAGAGAATTGTCCGATTGTATTGTTTAGTGATCGGGAGAACTTCCAATTGCAAAGATGAGCTAATACCTATGGCAATATTAGAAAGTAGAAAAGGCACATAATTAGTTTTGTTATTAACCGAGCAAGTTATTAAAATAAGAAGATAGATAGATAGATAGTCACGGCACCTTATAATAAGATTCGTGGTGTTGCATCCGACTTGTTATACTTTGACAAATCAGCACGACTTTTGTCCAATCGGAAAATACATAGAACAGAGTTTCCAATGCCTCCATGACTGTGATCATGATGAGGAGAATGTTTGTTATCGTATAATCAATGTTGTGGTGGTTGTGTTTGCTCCTTAGGTAGTCGGCTCGAGGATTATCATGACTCAGGAATGCTTTATATGAAATCCACACAGATACTCCAAACATTCCAGTAAGCAAAATCACATGGAATATTGGAAACCCAATTGCAAATGTAAGAGGATACCTTGTATAAATAAAATCACGTAGAAAACCAATCTCCATTTCAATTACCCTATAGACCCTACCATTATCATCGCCGGAGAGAAGCCCCTCAATTACAAGTTGCCTTGTTTTCCCTTGTTCAGCTTCTGCCGTTGGACAGTCAAAATACTGTCTTTTAAGCAACTTGAAAAAGGCAAATTAACGACAGGCATACATCCTTTAGCCTATTGTCTGTGTTGATGGAAGGGTCTAGAAGCCGCTCATTGCAGCTCCAAACCTTCTCCAATGTGATAACACCTTCTGGCACCACGACATTTGCACCGTACTCTGGGCCTTCGACCATTGCGTCGATTTTCCCTTCACCCATCACAAGGTACTTGTAGCCTTTCATCCTTGTAGGATCTATTTCTTCATTGGATAGTAGATGCTCAATCTTCATATAATCAGCTATCAGCTTTGAATTATTGAAACCATAAGCTCTATTCACAATTATGTGAGATACAAGCCGAACTGAGAACTTGACAAGTAAAATTGACCAAAGAATCAATAGCGGAAGGCTGTATCCCATGCCATCATCGTTTCTATTTATGAAAAAGCCTACATAAATAGCATTAAACAAGGTGATAGACTCACGTAAAAGCGAGCTAGTACGAGGAGAAGAGGCTGTCGAAATGGTGATGGTATTATCATATGCTATGGTAAGTACCACCAGCCAGATCATGTATAGGTCGTTGCTGTATGGGGATGTTGATAATAGACTTGCACAATAACTGATCAACCAGGTGAGTGGACTGTCTACCAGCTGTATGAACTTTTCTAGGATTGAGTTGCTGTGCCACAGCCGGAACCTTGTAACAGCAATGAAGTAATTCACAAACAGAATAAGTGCAATTACGCAAGTGAAGGTTGCTGCTTGTATCTTATAGGTTTGGTCATTGTAATACCCATCGGACACCTCCGCTGGAGGTGGAGCGGATTGATTATCCATACTATGCTACTTGTATTAAGTGTTGTGTGTGATTATCTGGGTTTGGATAGGTGGGTTGTGTGAATCTAGAGAGGCATATGTATGGAGATATATATAGGAAAAGATTAATTGGCTAAGTTATTGTTGTTTGGGCTTCACATTTTGACTTTCAAAATCCACATCACTGATTTGTCTCGTTCAATATAATTCGCAGATAATTTTTGTTAGAAAACTATATATAAGTATAACATCTTATACCAAATTACTGTACGACTAATTTATACATACCTGATTATATACCAAATGATTTTTTTTTTTTTCAAATGAGCCAAATATATATATGATCATTCAAAATATATACTAAATATTAAAAAATAGGGTCGACCTGCATTCCTTAACAAATTGTAGACATGTTGTTGAACTTATGAGCTGGTTGTGTATAAATTATAATTTATATAATTTTAGTGTTATTTGATATCTAAACACAGACCGTTAAATTCTATAATTTTTCATGTGCATCACATAAATATATAGTATAAGCCATATATCAAAGGTCGAAATCACACTTTTTTCAACATTATTTAAGAATATTAAGATTATGGAGTTAATATATTGTCATTAAAGAAATTCTTTCCCAAAAATAATGCTTAATACATCCCATATCACAAGGATTCACATCTGCTGCGACCCTAAAAAGGTGAACAGTAACTCTAAAATTCCTGCTTTTTCAAATTTGACTGTCCAATAATTTCGTGCACGTATCTCAAAACAGCTGATTTTTTCTTGGACGAATATCGAAACAATTGAACGGTTGAATTTGAAAAAGCAGAGATCGCAGGGCACTATTGATTAGCGAAGAATTGCAGCAGATGCGGATCCCATATCACAGAGATTTAAAATGTTGCTTCGAAGGAATTTTTTTGGAGGATAATATATTAAGATTACTCTACGACACGAAAAAGTAGTTGTTCCATCGTTGGTCAATATCTTGACATCTTCGGAGCTGAATTGCATGGGAATGGAATGATCGATATAAGCAGGAAGATGCAAGGAAGATAAGAAATTCTCTATCAATATATCCAGCTAACATCGAATAGGGACGGGCGTTGACATTTCTTGACAATAAATAGTTTGATAATTTTGATATACAAACCTAAATTAAATATATGTATTTTCAGAAATTAGAAACAATTAAGTTTGTAAACATATTATTGGGACTTAGGCGTTTATCATAAGATTAAACAAAACATTGTACAGTCTTTAGCGTTTTTCGATGTTCCATCAAAGACCGTTAAATAAAGCCTGGGACTGAAAATATGGCATGCAACTTCCTGGCCACCACCACTAGAGCATAGGCGGCCTTCTCAATCTGAGTGTACCTCGTCTCTGCATCTCAGAACACACGAGACACGGAGTAAATGGGCTTTTGCTCCTTCGCTTCCTTCTTGACTAAGGCGCGCAGCACTGACTGCATGACCTGTGGCGGCCAGATATAAAACCAGCGTATCTCCTTCTGTGGGTCAGCTGAGGCATGATGGATTGGCGAGGCATTTTTTGACCTTCTCAAAAGCAGCCGGACATTCCTCTGTCCACTCGAACCTGCCGACTTTCGCATTGCTAAGATTTCACTTAGAAACTAAAATCGTTGGACTTGAGTCAATATTTGAAATTTTGCATTGCATGCATGAGTAATTAGAATAGATAGAATTGGTAAAATTGAATCATCTCACTTACTTGATTGACAATTAGAATAATTTCGATATATGTGGTTTAGTATCTTAGGTAGCTTAGTGTCATAATTCCTTGTCCTTTAGTCCAAAATGCATCCAAATATGATTGGAATCTTTAATTTCAACATCTCTTCTCGTGAAACCAATCAAATCACATTTTAAATAGATTAATTTCAATTATCAAATATGAATTAAAGGGACCTACAAGAATAATTAATCTGTAAAATTGATAAAATAAGATTGAGAATGAACCAAGTAAGGTTTATCATTGTAACGAAATAAATAAATTACCGATTGGTGATGGTATTATTTGGATTGGACCGTCATCTAATGGTAATATTTCCATATCGTACCGTGATGGCTACCGTCATAACGGTACGTCTACCGTTGAGGTTAACGGTGCCCAAACCTAGCGTAAGTTGACCGACTGTTATAATAGTATATGAGACCGTTACAACGGTAGGGCCAAATTACTTCCATATTATCAGCTCTCTATAAATATAAGCATGGCCTAAGTTTGGAGTATCACTTTAGTCGCAACAAACTTCAATATTTCAAATTCTCAGATCTAGAAAAGACTGTTGTTGCTTGTGCACTTTAATTTCTATATTCACAATCAATCTCAATCTTATTCAACCTGATAGGGCCATGTTACACAGGCCCTAAATTACAACCAGACTTAAATAACATCTGGGATTCGGACCTTGCAATTAACAGGCCAGTCCAGAATACGAGAAAACAAGCCCAACTAAATACAAGCCGAAATCTATAATTAAGTCCAACATGCCGACATATCGGCATGGCCCAACACACGCGGAATAACCGCTACACGCACGAGATAACCGCTACACGATCTCCATAACCTTGCACACGATCTCATAACCACTCTCATGTTCTTCGATAGAACAGCGGAAGGACGGTTAGAGATCAGGGTATAAAAAGCCACAGATTTCCTGAGAAAGGGATCGAATCTTCTACCAACAAAAACTACGCTAAGAGAGATATCGATAGGGAAGAGTAGAATATCTCACATACTCCTCTCAATTCTTTCACCAAGTCGGCTTGCATCCCGCAGTAAGCCGGCCATTCACCATCTCGACTTATCGACCGAGATAAGGAGAGATCTTGTTAACCCAGCTCATTTCCAACATACGGGCTATCCACTCCAGATAGCACGTATCAACCACCGTGGGGCCACCAAACTCAGAAACTACGGAACTAGATAGATCATTCTCCAACGCACAACACTCCACCACCGGGATTCGAGATCCCACCCCAGAGGGGAAACCTTCAACATGCCTCCATTCCGGAACACATGGACGACATTATAAGGGGCCCAGGAGGGACGATGTCGACAATCCTCATCACGACATTATAAGGGCCCCAGGAGGGACGATCCCAACCGCCGCAATCCCGATCACCGAAGGGTACATCAGGGCGAAAGAAGATAACAAAAGTTCAGTAAAGCCGCCATCCCGATCGCCGCGATCTCGACCGCCCCAATTCCTATCACCGAAGGGTACATCAGGGCGGAAGAAGATAATGAAAGTTCAGTAAAGCTGTGATCCAGATCGCCGCTATCCCGATCACCGAAGGGTACATCACGGCTGAAGAAGATAACAAAAGTCCCATAAAGCCACGATCTCAACTGCCGCGATCCCAATCGCCGAAGGGTACATCAGGACGAAAACGAGTTCTCCTTTACTAATGATATACCCCAAATAAAACGACATCATATGTCAAATAAAAGGGGGTAACATACTCATTTCACGAAAGTGACAATACAATAAAATCTACACGGCAACGAATAATTACTCATGTCGCGAAAGTGACAATACAATCAAGCCGACATGACAACGAATAATTCCTCATGTCGCGAAAGTGACAATACAATAAAGCCGACATGACAACGAATAATTACTTATGTCGCGAAAGTGACAATACAATAAAGCCGACATAGCAACGAATAAATATCCATGTTGCACAAACAATCGAAAACCTACAAGGCAACGAATAAATATCCATGTCACACAAACAATCGAAAACCTACAAGACAACGAATAAATATTCATGTAGCATAAGTAATCAAAAGTCTACAAGACAACGAATAGCTAAATCTACATGTCGTACAAAAAATCGACATCCTCATATGATAACAGAACGAATCGAAAACCCTTTGGACAACGAGTACGAGTTCTAATACTATCCCCAAATAAAGATCGATATATGTCGATATAAAAAAAAAAGAGGGGAGAAAAATGACATACTCACATTCAAGTCGCAAAAAAAAAAAAAAGGCGACTACATACATCTTGCCATGTCGGTATTTGTCGTAAAAAAAATACAATTGCAGGTCTCTCAATGTCGTAAGTAGGACATGTCTCTCCAGACCTGGGAAACATAAGGCGACTACATAGATCTTAATAGTACAAGTTAACTAGTTTTAGTCCTAAACACAATTGCAGGTCTCTCAATGTCGTCAGGTTAATTATGATTGTTAAAACATTAAGCTAACCTTTAATAACTTTCATCCCGAGTCAGTTAAAAAAAAAAAAAAAAAAAAAAAAAGAAGAGAAAGGGGGAGTAAACAATTACTAACTTCGTTAACTTTTATACACTGCATTTATAACTCGACTTGCTTATATGACGTTTAAATAATTAATTCGATTCTCATATCCATATGTCGCATTGACTTGCCAATTTCCTACATAGTAACAAATATATTCATATATCCTCAATTAAGTTGTATGTCGCAGTGATGATATTCTGTTAATGTTGCTAGATAAATTGACAATTAATTATGAATTTTTATTGATGTATTCTGAAGCGATATCGTACTTTTCTTATTTTACATTCTATTTCTGTTCCCGACATGCACAAGTCGAAAGCATCGACATGATGCATTCCGACTTCGGGGGCAAATGATAGGGCCATGTTACACATGCCCTAAATTATAGCAAGGCTTAAATAACATATGGGATTCGGACCTTGCGATTAACAGGCCAGCTCAGAATATGAGAAAACAAGCTCAACTAAATACAAGCCAAAATCTATAATTAAGTCCAACATGCCGACATACCGGCATGGCCCAACACACGCGGAATAACCGCTACACGCACGGGATAACCGCTACACGATCTCCATAACCCTGCACATGATCTCATAACCGCTCTCATGTTCTCTGATAGAACCGCAGAAGGACAGTTAGAGATCAGGGTATAAAAAACCTCAGATTTCCTAAGAAAGGGATCAAATCTTCTACCAACAAAAACTACGCTAAGAGAGATATCGATAGGGAAGAGTAGAACATCTTACATACTCCTCTCAATTCTTTCACCAAGTCGGCTTGCATCCCGCAGTAAGTCGGCCATTCACCATCTCGACTTATCGATCGAAATAAGGAGAGATTTTGTTAACCCAGCTCATTTCCAACATACGGGCTATCCACTCCAGATAGGCCGTATCACAACCAATACACCAACAAGATTTCAATATTAATTACCAAATTACCATCAAATTTCAACAATTTGTGAAAATATTACACTATTTTCAATATTCCGCCTAATTTAGAGGCACAATAATTTGATCATTAATTAATCTCAATATACTCTTATCTAAAAGATTAAAATGATAAAATTGAATTTTAGAATTTAAGTATTCAATATCTTTCATATATTAATTTCAAAATCCTGCCTAATTTAGAGGAACATATTGGTCAAATTTTAATTTAAAACTCCAACATTCCGCCTAATTAGAGGCCATCTTAATTGATCTATTAATAAAACTTCAAAACTACATTATTAGACGAATTAAATGATCATATTAAGTTAAAACATTAAATATTCTAACTATTTACGCCATAATTCTAATTAAGAGTCACATACTCTTGATCTATACCAAATTTCAATATCTCTTGATTTGAAGAAGAAACAATAGATTAAGTCATTCATTGTTAGATATTTAATAACAATTAATTAAACCCGAAAATATCATGCCTAAAAGAATCAAAATTCAAAGATTGCACCTTATAAATTTCAACATTCAGTTGACTAGTGCATTTATTTATGTTTTATTTTTCAATTCTTTGATGAATTTATTATTTCTAGGCATTATTTTACAATGTTACTATACTAAGGGGGAGTGCATGAATTGAGGGGGAGCCCTCTCTTCGTTTTGAGCATAACTAGTTATATTTCATCCCTTTTAACCATTTTCAAAAATGAAGAGAGATATTACAAGTTCATGCTATATTGGTATTACAAGTTCATGCTATATTGGTATTCTATGACATCATATAGACAATCACAAGAAATGGGAAAAACAAAAATTTCAAAAAATTCCGGACTTTGTGGGAATAACAAATTTATACATTCACTTGACTTATATGTTTTGCAAATAGTCAAAAGGGAGAGATTGTTGTTTTGTGTCATAATCTACTTGTCTGTTTGACTAAATTTGCAAAACATATATAAGTTGAATTTTACAGTTTTCTGTCTTGAGATATTATGCAGATTCGTGACGACACAAGTTGCTACATACACCTACCAAGGATGAGCCACGAAGAACTAAGCGTTGGACTGAGAAGCATCAAGTGAGACATGACTACCAAGGATCTTTCCTTTATAAGTAACTGCACCATTGTTCCAATGAAGGCCAAGACGTCAGAATCAAGTTCTACTCTTCTCAAGCTTTCCGAAAAGTAGTCATATGCTGAATTCGGACACCCGAGCTCCAAGATACGTCAGTTTGAAGATTGTTGAAAAATGTTGAAAGCGCACAACCATTATGGTGGTCATTTAGCCATTATAACGGCTTCTCTCTGGTAGTCCTACCATTAGGTGATAGTTAAAATAATTTATTCTGTGGTGCTATGATGATGCCAAAACATATAGCAAAAATCACTATTTTTTATAACAAAAAATGTCGAAAAGCGAATGCAAAGTAACTATTTTTCTGAAATATTTACCGCAAATGTATTTTTGAGTCATTTTGGCAAGTTTTGGAGAAAGTTACGTATTTAGGCAAAAAACAGAGCAAATATGCCAAATTTAGACGATTATTGAAGATGACCTCAAATCAGAACATTACATGGCGTATGCAACAGTCAACATGAAGTGAACAACAATCAAGATGACAAAATTTGATAGAAATCTGCTAAGTCTGGAAGTCATGTGAGTTCAACCTATGCCGCATGCGGCATAGACTCAGTGGCCGCACGCGATGCGGATTCAATCCGTGTACTATTATTCTATATCATTAGATCGACAAATCTCAGCTCTTAACTGAAACCTTCTAGAGGTCCGACCTCCAGGTCATTCATGCTGCTTCTAGAAAGAGTGGAGCCCAAGTTTGCTATTTTTTTAGTGTTTTTTTCAGCCCTAGGATCAAGGGACCTATGATCTTCACTACTCCCACTACTTTCTTTTCTTTAGGAAACTCTATATATACCCCTCTTGTAATGAAATTCAGTGTGCGTGTTTATATGTGATTAAGTCTAACACTATAGTCACGAATTCCTCACCGATTAGGATAGATAAGCTAGGTTAGAGTTTTAAGGAGAGAGGCGAAGTCCTTGGAAGTCAAGGTAAGAAGACGTCATCTAAGAAGTCAAGGTTTTTTTTCTTCAATATGGTTGTAATATATGTTATCTTTATTTTTCTTTTCTATTGTCATGGCTCCAAGGAGGTAAACCTCTCATCTCTAGGGTGAGAGATTGAACTATGAGTTGTTTAATTATATTTTGATTTTGTTCATGTTTCATTATGTGAATTTCTATTGCACTTTAATTTCTTTTTAATTCTATTCGAGCATACATAGTTCTGTTTACTATTTGCCAATGACTTTTACATACCAATGGGGGAGATCCGATAGATCCTTATGTAAGAAGGATAATATGCAAGTGGTTGAACTTCGGCTAACGAGACTTAGCAGCGGTTCAAAGACTAGGGTTAGAACCCAGGGAGCTCCCTTGGCGGGATATGATAGAAAGCATCTTAGGTTAGGTTTACTTAGTTGGAATCACAATAGAAATTGCTTAGGGTTTTGGAATATTTCAAATACGGGGTAGTATAAGGAAAGAACATGATTATGTACTTAAAATACTTTAGTCTTGGTAGCCGAAAGGCCAATCGAAAGATTAGAAAACCTAAAACACAACACATAACATAACACCATGGCACCCAACGGGTAGTGATAATACCGCATGCGGGGTAGCCCTGCGGGTAAGGTTTTAGGCCGCATACAGTTGTGACAGTACTGTATGCAGGCTGGACCAGTGCCTGAACAAATCATTATATTAGACTCATAGGACAACCCAAACCTTAAATAATCCCTGTATCATGCCAATCATCTGTAGCGCCACCGTATTAAACCTTGCTATGACTTCGGTCGTATTATAAATTACTGCAATTAATTAACAATTTAGAAGATCACAAACAGACAAACCCCTAATTAACAACAACCCTGATCTAAACTAAGTAAAATTGTTAGATCTTAATACACTATCCATGTGAATCAATACCTGATAATACTACGCGATAGGATTGTATACTTGCAATCTGTGTCGAAAGTGGAATCAAGGTTAAAATGTATAGTCTACTATACTGAAACTTTTTGTACGTTGTATTTAACGTCCATCAGAGACCCCTAGCGCAGACTGCACTTCAAAGCCTTCCGACCCCACATTCAACTGTCTGACTATCAATGGACGAGTGGCATCAGATTGGCGGGCTGTAAGCCCCGCTGTGTTGATGTTCTGGGGTGTAAGCTCGGGCGGCTCTGGAGAAGGCACCATCTTTCTCTTCTAGCCAAGGATGTGGCCCTACGGTGGTTGGTATGTCCCATCCAGGTAGGACGGGTTGTACTGCTGGACTTCACAATTCTGGGCTCGTCCTGCTACGAGTCAGCGGGCTGAGATTAGCGATGGTGTGCTGTGCTAATCCAAGCAAGAAATAGGGAGAGATATTCTGACTCTAACTTGTGTTACCTCTGTGTGTGAAAAAATAACCCGTAATAAATGAAGCTTAGCGCCTTAAATAGGTTTTGCCTTCCGTACGGGCGGTGGCGACATCGCATTTATTGCCGACGGAGACATAAAGCGGTGACGGTAAGCTGGGGCCGAACTGGGCCTGATTAGGCCTTGTTCGGATGTTTCTGCTTTCAGGCTTTACCGGGCTGGGTTAAACCGTGTCCCTGCTCATCTCAAGCTATCCCGGCGCGGGGCCCGGTGCGAACTGACTTCCCCCTGGCCCGGGTTAGGGGTCCGAGGCTTAGATAATAAAACATAATGCGTTTCTACAATCTGAAACACGTAATCCAGAATCTGTAAATTCAAAATAAAATAGCAAAAGAATTTAAATATTACAGTTCTGAATTGAAGACATCTTTAAGCGGAAGCGTTAATACTGATATTCAATGATTTTCCTCAGATTTGATGATGGAGACCTTTAGCGTTTTCTTTACTTTTCTCTTTAAAAAATAGACGAAAAACTTTTCAGAATAATATCACCTCAAAAATCAGTAGAGAAAGTTGCTTTCAGAAAATAAATGGACATAAAAAATGTTTATAGAATGACATAAGTCCAAATAAAGAAGATGTTTTTTTTATATTCTGAGGCAACCTTTGAGACCAGTATAATTATTAATAGCAATTTGAATTTTTCTATCATAAATTTTAATGCATTTTCGTTAATTTTTTTAAATAAAATTGGTACACAGTAATGACATATACCACGTAATAAAATAACAAGCTAGTCTTTTATATAGAATAATAGATGCCACCTAGGCGCAACAATAATAATCATATATAATTAATCATTTGGTGGTGGCGAAAGTCAGCTTGGAAGTTGGAAGTCTGCGCTTGAAATTAGTTTAAATTAACTGGAGAAAAAGAAATAAAAGGTAGCCATCTCCAACAACATATCTGTAATACCTAGGGACATGCTGTACCTAACTAGTTAATTAGATCCTAAACAGTTAATTGCCAACTTGTTGGTTTAAGATTTGATTACAACTTTCCTCCATCATATTTAATTAATTGACGTACGTAGCTTTCTATGATGATGTTTCTAATTAAATCAAGCAATATTTGAGTGTAAACCTCAGTATTGTTCTAATATAACAGATAGATAAAACATGCCTGAGGTGCCTTCGTACTATATCGATCATATATATATATATATATATATATAGTAAAACTATGGTGCTCTTAAGTTCACCAAGTTTCTTTGTGAACTTAACTCTAAAATTTATCAGATTGACATCAAATGACGAATCCAAACCGTTGAAATCCTTCTACCTTACGAGTGATGCATCTATATGAAAAAATTTTAAAATTTTGAATTAATTATGTATAGAGTCAAGTGGTAAAAAATTGTTCAAAAAATGAATGCATTAAAATTAATTTTTAAACCTCTATTTTTGACCGCTTGACTTAATGCTAAATTGATTCGAAAGGTTAAATTTTTTACATGTAGATGCATCACTCGTATGGTAGAAGAGCTTCAACGGTTCGGTTCGTATGGTAGAAGAGCTTCAACAGTTCAGATTCGTCATTTGAAGTCAATTCAATAAATTTTAGAGTTGAGTTCACCAAGGCTCTTTGTGAACTTAACTCTAAAATTTATTGAATTGACTCCAAATGATGAATCCAAACTGTTGAAATCTTTTTACTTTACAAGTGATGCGTTTACATGTGAAAATTTTAAAGTTTTGAATTAATTTAGTGTAAAAGTCAAGTGGTCAAGATTAGAAGGCTTATAAATTAATTTTAATGCATTCATTTTTTGAATGAATTTTGACCACTTGACTCTATGCAAATTTAATTTAAAATTTAATTTTTTTTTTGTTGTAGACGCATCACTCATAAGGTAGAAAGATTTCAATGGTTCGGATTCGTCATTTGAAGCCAATCTGATAGATTTTAGAGTTGAGTTCACAAAGATACTTGGTGAACTTAGGAACACCCTAGTTCTACTCTATACACACACACACACACACATACAAACAATAGTATCGTGTCCGTGCTTTGCAACGAAAACATATTATAAGCAAACAAAAAATTGCAGCTAACGTATAATGTAAAGTTGTAAAAATAATTTAAAATTAGAAAATCATCTAACTATTCGAACATTCAAATTACATGAAAGTTTTAGGTATTCTTCATTTTATCTCCAAATCAGAAAGATATAATTGTTTACTTCACCATAAAATATGCTCTTCATCTATTTGCAAAGATACAATAGCCCTAATAAATACTATTTCTCCTCTTGACACAATGAATATAGCATATCAGAAAAAAAAAAAAATTCTCTACAGATTCGGAAAGATTGATTAATTTTCATTTTTATTGTTGAAAATATAGAAGGAGATGAGAAATGAAATAGAGGAAACAAAGAAATAAGGAAATAATTTAATTGTAGGAAACAAATATAGCTTTGAGGAGAAATAACGAAACAGATTGCTAGAGATTCATTCAATTTTAATTATTACAAACTATATAGCAGTATGTGTGGCAAATATGTTTTTAACTAAATTTAGACTTCTACACATAAAACATATGTATTTAATAAAAAAAGACAAATTATGTGATTGGATGGCTGTGTTGAGTATATTGTGTATAGGGTTTTATCCATAATTTTATACTCTTTGAACTTTTAAATTTATAAACCTAATACTCAAAGAATGGTTAATTGCAAGCGCACGATCTATCCTTGTAGTACGTAAGGTATCGATCCAAGAGATATCGGAAAATACTAATTTTTAACTCTTCTTAATAAATTTCAGAATATATGTTGATTAAAAGTAGATTTGGGGATTTTTGTTCTAAAGTCCTAATTGGTGGGTTCAATACCCGACAAGTGGAGGTTGTAACAATTAAACTAATTAAAAAAGTAAAATAGAGTTTACGTTTCTATCAAAGTTTGGAAGTCCAGGGTCTTTCGGTCTACAATCCCTTGTTAATCCTATCTACTCGGTTCGTTGAAATTCACATTTGATATTCGTGAATTAATAATGTGCCTAAATAATTCAGATTTCACGATTAAATCCTTCACCCTAGCTATTCAGACCATGAAGTTCTTGTTAGTCTATCATATTCTTAAATATTGGTACTTCATGATTAAGTCCCTCATACCAATATTCAATTCAATTCAAGATGTCCTAATTAGAAATTTGACTTCACGATAAGTCCTTCATCAAACCCTAACCCTAATTTTTGTAGTTCCGATTTATATTACAAATTGGTTACATTCTAATCCAAATCCTAAGGTATTTGTGTTCACTATTGGTACTATCCTATATGATTCTAATCTACTTCGTGTCTAAAAGACCTAAACGGGATAACTACAATTCAAGTACTAATAATCGATCAACACAAAGAATAAATCAAAGAAATTAACATCAAATCAAACAATCATTATAAAAACTAAGATCCGAGTAAGATAAAATTAAACAATTTCATGTTAAAAGACATAAACCCCTAGAGAGAAAGACTAGCCTCGCATGAAGATGCAAATAATCAACAGAAAATTCATTACAAATTGATTAACTCCAAAAGAAATTAAATAGAGAAATACTTTACACCCTTCTCTAAATGAAGAACCTTAGTCTTGCTTGCGTTTACGCCCTGACCTTTGATTTTCTCTGTGATGTTCTAAAGTGTTCTGAAATCGCCTAAGTACTGAGTGCAGCCGCAATCTGGGCTAGTGCGTCTGTACTGAAGTCGGTTGATCTTCAGTGTTGTGCTGAATCCTGCAAATACTTCTAAGTGCTGGGTGTGTCTGCAATGAGGTCCAGTATGTCCGCACTAGGGTCGGATTTTCTTCTGTTCTGTGCAGGGATCTTCAGTTAATTACCTTGCTAATTTTCTTTAGTTAATTAGACAATAACAATAGCTCAAATATAACTAAATTTACCTCAATGATTAAATAACAACATATAGCATTCGTAAAAAAAATAGCAATGAAGTTAATATAAAGTTCAACTTCTACTTTCTGTTCTTAAATCTCTTCTAAAGCTTGAATCTTAATATTTAATTTTGTTTTGTTGAGTTATTGACTAATAATTACAGATATACATATTTTAAACAGTATGACATATATTGAAAATATAAAGGTGGATCAGGTTAAGACCGCTTCCATGAGTATTAGGGTTCTTGGCCTAAGTTTTAAAACAGAAAATCAAATGAAAAACATCAAAATCAAAGCTCCAAATGGAAAATTAATATTGTCAAAGGCAGGCTAGTTTTATGCAATGAGGTCCTTGGACTTTATTTTTTTACATGAATTACAAGGTTTTGATTCTAGACAACAAACATTCAAAGAGGTTTTTATTGGGGAATCCTTCAGTGCCATGATTTATCAACATAAAGCCATAAGTGCTGATGTAATTTTTGGCAATTATTTCACTACATAAATTCTTATTCGTGGTGTTTCTGTTTTGAATTTTTTTATGTTGATAATCTTTGAGTAATGTACTGTAGATAAATATATGATATATATTTGGCCTGATACTCAATTAAGATATCATGAAGGGGGTGTGGTAGCAGTCTAAGACTTGCAACAATGCAAATCTCATTCTACAGGAGAACACATGTACATTTTCTTAAAGATGCACGGCCTCACAGAAATTACCTTAGCAACAGTGGATGATGTGGCCTTCTTTGTTCGGAGAGTACGTTTCCCAATCGGAAAAAAAGTTCCACTTCTCCCGCTTCATTTGCTGAACTGGGATTTCTTTTTTTTCCTAGCTCCACTTGTGAAAACTGAAGGGGTCAAGAGAAATTGCAAGAAATTAAAAGATCACATAAACGTTTGCTATGTAATTACCTCTTATGGGGTTTTATATTTGATGATTGCAGTGGCTTTATTGGGTCTTAAGCATTAAATATATGCTGATCAAGATTGCAAGTAATGTTTTGTAACATAGTTCATACATAAAACGACAATACACGAGCAAAAAAAAACTCAAAAGACAAATTTCAGAGAGATATAAGGAAAAAAAATAAAGCATCAGAGAGATGCCCACTTAAATCAAGTCATCAACCTTTTCTTTGAAATTAAATGAAAAAAACAGTATTCCCATTCTTACGATTTGGTCCCTAGGATTAGAGAATATTACTAAAGGTGTAAAAATTTATAAACAGCCCCCACAAACTTTAATATTTACTCATTGGTCCCTGTCAGTTCCAAACCTTAGTAGAATCAGAGGACTCCACTAAACGGATACCAGTCTAAAAATACATACAGCTGCAAGGAGGCATATCACATCAGGTAAAAGAACAAAGGTAGATTTAGCGATTCAACCATCAATTTTTCTCACGACTCAGTTAAAAATTCAAGAGTTATCATAGTAGGCTGGGTAAGTCATACAGGATGCATATTGATTAGTTACGTCAATTATGTAAGCTACTACTACAACCAAATCCACCATGGATATACCCGTTCATGTTGATTACTACTCTGTGAATAGTTTAAATAATATAGTTGAATAAGGAGATTAATAGCATATTACACTTGGAGTTGATACTGAACAGTTGCAATATTAGGGGAGGGAATGTGTAAATTACACCGTGTATGAATATCGAGCGGGAATGATGAAAGCGAGAAAAAGAAGAAAATTTCATAAACTTAAAGTAAAAGAAACATACCATAAATCAATCGTGTACCAATAGACATATAACGTAAAGGTTAAAGAAACATACCATAATTAAGCAGACTCAACGAATACCATCATCTGTTGGAAAAAAAAAGGGTAAAATAATATTGTCGCTCCCAAATCCCTCAATCCTCATATCGGGGTGAATAATAAATTGATGCTCCCAAAATCTGAAATCATAGCTGCGTGCATTACAAATCTAATCTGGAATTCAGTGGAGGAAGTAGAAATAAAATTGCTCTCTTGCTTGCTTCTAGTTTATTTTATATTCCCCGTTTCTTTTTCCTTACCTAATTTTGGGTTTGTTTTGAGGGTTCTTAATGACTTGATTGAGATTGTCTGTTAACATTTCACATGAAACTCAGCTTGGGTTAAGTCTCTTAAATTAACTAAATTCATCCCTTTTTGGTATATTATATTACAAATTTTGATATATTCTCAACTGACGCGCGCCACCATGGTTTTGTAAAAGGATAATTAAATTATTGATTTCTAATTTCCGTTGATGCTCCCCGAGTTTCTGGGACCTAGGTTTTATTTGTAGCAATAAGAGCAAGAAATTAGTGCACCTGATATTGCAAAAGGGGGGAGAATATGAAGAGAACCAAGTATACGGCCTGAGGGAGAAGGAAGCTTGGCGGAGCGACGACGGCAATAGTAACAGCAACGGAGAGTCTTGAGCGGAGAGGTCAGATGCTGTGCGAAATCAAAGTTGTCGAAGACGAGAGAGAGAAGGGGTTACCGAATTGGGTTTGAAATAGACTGGGAGGGAGGTGAATGAAGGAGGAAAAGGGGAAGGATGTGAGAGGAGGAAAGAGGGAGTTAGGCTACTGATATTTGTGAGGCCGGAAAGGAAAAGAGGGGATACGGAGATGAAAGAAAGAAGATAAACGTGGCTGTAACCTGGGAGAAGAGGAGAAGGGAAATTAAGAACACGTGGCGAGAACTCTGACCCGGTATTTTCTAATTTGGGGCAAATTTGGACGTCAAAATTTGAGTGACATCAGCTGACATCATAGGAACGCATCTGGAGCCTTTCGTTTTTGATCGGACAGTACAGAGACGGGGTGTACTGTAGAATGAACAGCCCCATTGCCAATTAAGGTTTTATAATTAGATTGGGATTTTTCACCGATCACATGCTTGTACAGTTGTACTTACATTTTTGCAGTATTAGAACACTGCCCCCGCGCTATCCGCCTATCTCCGAATAGGCACCTAACACGTCAGTCCCGCAAAAATTGAGATACCTCAGAGTATATGCAATTCAAGAAAGCACCGGCACCTAGAGAAGAAAATACGTGACACGTCATGACGTGACGTGACATAACAAATACGTCGTGATTTGGTCACGTGGCGTGACGTGACCAAAATAGTGGAGGATGGTCACGTCACGCGTAATCACGCCGTGACCATACGTGACGTGACGTAAATTAGTCATGTCAATTTTTTTATATTTTAATTTAAATTGTTGAAAATTTAGAAAAAAAAAAATATGAAAAATTCTAAAATAAGTAAATAATGTTGTAAAAATTATTTTTTTTAAGAAATGTTGCATCTGACATTACTTTAAAAATTTAAATTACAAACATTTATTAGACTAAACTAAAAAAAATAAAAATCAGTACTACATCAGTACCAGTATCACTGAACTTACACTAAAATAAAAATCTGAATACTCTATACATACAAAAAAAGGGATACTCTATGTTTCATACTGTGACATGACTGGTTCGCGTGACGTGTATCTTTCACTGGAATGCGGTCACGTCACGTAATCAATACACATGACGTGACGTGACTAGTCACGCCGTGACAAATTTCCTTCTTTACCGGCACTGCTTTGTGGAAGGTAGAAAGAAGAATCTATGATTTTAATCATTTCCTTTTAACCTACAACTAATATCTTATCCGTAGGATCCACATCTACCAACCAGTGATGTAACTAGTGTCAGTTTACTGTTGTTGTAACCAGTGTCGTAAATAACGGTATGCACTCGTCGGACAGACATGATACCGTCAAGTGATTAATCTAAAATAATTGAAAATAATTGGTCATAATCAGAAATAATCGTCTGATTAGTGTGGAAAAAAAAACAGTTCATTCGGCTCCATTGTTGTACAGGTGAGAAAAAAAATTCAATTCCACTTTGTGTTTTTTGTCCCATGCGCATAGTAAAAATCAGTCGTTCCCGTTCCCGCTTGTAAGCTGAACATGACCTTAGTTTCTTCTTTAATTTCTATAATATAATGGGTGTCAGGTTACAGCTTTGTTTCTGCATTCATTTTAATGTTTCTGTCAGTAATTTAAAATTCTGGATAGACAATTTTTTTTCTAAAGGCTATTGTATTGTGAATTTTGAGAAGTCGTAATCTTTCCACAAAATTTAATGATTTTTTGGTACTCACACATGACCAAAAAAAATTACTAAACTGTGCTAAATTTAAAAATTGTTTAGTCATTTATCAAAGAATTAAAAATTAATTAACACTGAATTGTGATAGTTGTGATGGAATACCTAACAAAATTAAAAAAAATGGCACATATCATTGCTTAAATGACGAGACGATGCATTTTCGTAATATTTAATTTAATGAAGCATTATTTTTTATTTTTAAATAAAATCAAATGAATTTGCACTACAATTATCTTTTATGTTGACTTTCCTTCTCTTTCCATAATAAGTCTATATTACATTATTACAATTATAAATTTGTAATAGCTGCATGAATTTTCAAGGTTAGCATGTAATTGCTGCATCATTTTTTGTGCTGACTTCGCATTAATTTATTTGAATTACGGAAAGTTGGGCTTGGCCCTTTAAATATAACCAAAGCCCATGCATGGTGCCAGCCCATTATTTGGTAGTTACAAAATCTCCTCAATTTGAAAGTTACAAAATCTCATTAATTTATATATAGAGAGTTTACCTCATTTTTCTTCTCCTCAAAATTTTATATTCTAAAGCAAATAATATGATCCGTCATATACGATCCCTCCTCCTCTTTCTTCTCCTAAAAATTTAAATTAAAAAATTTAATATATTGATATGTCAGTTTGCATATAATCAATTTCGAAGTCTGTAATAATTAATGACAAATTAACTAACAACATTCTGAAAGGGAAAACACTATGAAGCAATTAAGAAACAATGATCGCGGCAGATCAAAGAGTATCATCAATCATACGTTTGTGGGTCCGGTTGTCAGTCTGATCCATCCACCATTCGTAACAGGAACTTGTGACAGGAACTCGTAACAAAGAATCAAACTTGTTTCTCACCCATCTACCATTCTACTATTCTCGACTCGAACACCGAAGAAACCATAAGAAACCATGACACAACACAACACAAGGAACTCAACAGTCAAACTCATTAAAACTCGAAAAAGAACAAACTCACTATTCATTCATTCATCTTTGCATCTCAACCCTCACACTTCTCTTCTATTTACACTCTCCATCTCCATCTAGTTTTCCTCTCTTAGAATTTAGAAATCATTTCGAATTTAATCCCCTATCGACGATCTCTCCGCTTCCTGATGACAGACGAAGATTTCTCCATCCGGTCTGGTTCGCCGGAGCCTCTCCTTCGGTCTAACCGGGGTCCGAACCAACCCGCTCGGCCGAGTCGGTTGGCGGAGTTGCTGGGCCGAGCCTCTGGCCGGAGAGGCCCATCGATGCTTGTCCGAGAAACGGCAGCTCAACAACTGGAGAGGAGGCGAGCTGATTGGGCCCATTCTCGGCCTGTAGTAGCGCTTGATATTGCATGGAATGTGGCGTTTGTGGCTATTGCGTTTGCCGTGCTGGCGGCAACTGGAGATGAGAAGCCTGAGACTCCAGTAAGGGTTTGGATTGCGGGGTATGGGCTACAGTGCCTGGTGCATGTGGTGCTGGTGTGGGCCGAGTTCAGGAGACGGCGAAGTAGGGGTCGGCTAGGTTTGGAAGAGAGTTCCAGTGATGATTCAGATGATGAAGATAGTGAAGAGGAACATGAATCCCGCAGGTTCATCCTTTTCCTTTTAAATTTTAAATAACAAATTTATGTAGCTAGAAATTTGCAAGTGCCATGGAATTGGCATAATATTTTGTGCTACATAAATTTTGGCCTAAAAATGAGGTGCCAGAATTAACTGTTTATTGTACACATAAAAAGCAAAAGAAATACTGTTTCTT
Source organism: Carex cristatella (assembly GCA_024447775.1). Classification (NCBI taxonomy): domain Eukaryota; kingdom Viridiplantae; phylum Streptophyta; class Magnoliopsida; order Poales; family Cyperaceae; genus Carex; species Carex cristatella. The sequence goes on from JAJHPF010000012.1 coordinate 7,320,649, forward strand.
TTATAATTGCTTGATGCATTTAGATATGTCTACAACTATGGATAATGGACTGATGGACGGTGGCTTGCTTTTACAGTTATGTGAAGAAATGCGAGTCTATCAATACGACAGTGTCATTCTTTTGGTGGGTAATTGGCTTTTACTGGGTTTTATCAGGTGGTGATCAGCTCATGGAGAGTGCTCCTAGGCTTTACTGGTAAGACTCACATTTCTGTTCGGTACATACCAAAACTTTGTTATGGTTCAATTATTTATTTTAAAAAAAAGGCAGAAGCCCGTTTCATTAGATGAAACTTAGAATTCTTACATAGGAGCACAGAATATCCCAGAGGGAATTGTACAATCATATACCACATGGTATTAGGAATTAAATGAGTTGGTCGCATTTAGAAAAACGGATACCTCATTAAGGCTGTGCTCCGCAACGAGGGTGAAATGCCCTCATTAATGGAAGGGGAAGGAAATCTTCGGGGTGAAGCTCACCCCAAATAGTGATTTTTACACCCCAAATCGGGGGTGAAGATTGTTGCCAAAAATCAATGTGTTTACCTCCGCACAGTGCGCGTTCGCCTCCGCTTCCTCTCCGCTTCTTCTGTTCTGTTCTGGAGCAGGTGAAAGCTTCGGGCAGATGCACAGTTTCACCCCGATCAGTTTTTTTCTTCCTCTCCCTCCGCGTAACCTCAATTGGAGCACAGCCTAACTATATTCCTTATGCCCAAATTCAAAATTGTCAGAAATAGCAACTACCTAGGATTCCAGGAGGTGGAATCTAGCTGGATCCTTGTATTTTATTTATAAATGTGACAAACAAAAATGAATTTCTTGTTTTTTTATTCAAGTGAATCCATATCTTCCTCCGTGTGATAAAGAAGATCTTTTGGCTCAAAACGGTAGACATTTTTTCACTTTGAGAGATGACGAAGGGCAATCGAGGTTTAATCCCTTGCATTAGTAGACATTTCTTGTGCAGTACTGACCCCACTGCTGTGACACTAAATAATTTCTCACCAGGACCAACCCCAATGCTGTAGAACTAAACTGTAACATACTCTTTGCGATGTGTTTTCTTCCTTTGAATGTTTGTGTAACCAACAGCTCTAAATGAGAAGCCACATAGTTTCACTGCGCTGCAAGAAAAGAATAGATTAAAACTCTATTAACTAAGAGAAATATATTACAACAATAGAAAAAGAAAACAACAAAATGAAGGTACTGAAGTTGTCTCCTATAGTAAAAAGATACTTTTAACTCTTCGAGTAGAAAGAAAGTAAATTTGCTTAGAAGAAAGCCTCAACGTCCTTTGTATGATGAATAAACTAATGAGAGTCAGAACTCTTGAGTTCGAATGAAATAAGATATTTATGTAAAACATAATCACAAATGCATCAATACTGATAAGTAAATATGCGTGACAATTGGTGTGATATTTAATAGTATTTAGAAAATTCTTTTATTATGACTGTGTTATACAGTGTGACAAGTCAATAGGATGTCCTCCATGTTGTCTGTCACATGCTTGACAACACTGCAAGTTAGTTATTTATCAACAAATCATAAGCCAATACAAATTGTGCAAACCATCTGCGTGTGCATATTTCTTCTTCCTCTTCTGCAGGAGAGACCCCCCTTCCTATTTTCTTTTGACCCCAGTTGTTTTCTTTTCTTTATACTAAAGCAAGAAATGACGAGTTTTTTGTGGTTTGAACCTCAGTATACAAAGTGAAAACTAGGGTTGCAGTATAAAATCTATGAAACTTTCCTTCTTAGCCAGAGTGCCGGTTCCACCATACTGGGTTGCCGGCATCCTGTGACTGGGAATGTCTGTACCAAATCACGAGTTGTGCTCCTGTGGGCAATTTTAGGTTTACCTTGGTCCAAGTGCAATTACCATTAGGGTCAATCAAGCTCCATGGTGCTGTTGCTTGACTGTTTTTAATTTTCTGGGAAATCATGTACTATTTTGGAAGTTTTTCAAATTTAATTGATCATGTTTAGTATCTGATCTTTGACAGGGTCACGGTTATATTTCTATCATTCGATGTATTCTTTGCTATATTTTGTGTGGCACTAGCATGCTTTATTGGAATTGCCCTCTGTTGTTGTCTACCTTGTGTTATCGCCCTTCTTTATGCTTTTGCTGGCCAGGTAGGAATCTTTTCCTCAGATTGTACTAATCATCCAATACCTGTACATACCAGCAGGTGCATGTTAGTGCAGGCCTTACCAGCAATGTACCACATTCTTTTGGTGCCAATAAGGATTTTTTTTTTTTTTTTTTTTTGGCCACAACTTAATTGTTTAACTTTATAATTGGAAGTTAAGCCTGGAGATTAGCTAAAAAGGGCATAAGGTGAAAGAAAAATAACAATAAAATGCTATGTTGTATCTGCTAGTCTTTGTTCAACAAGTGTGGTGTCGGCCAAAGCTAGGAAGTAAATGCATGAAACTACCCTAGTTAAACAACTTGTAGTTTGGCATGCTTCATTTTTATTATTTGAATTTTACTGTTTATCGAAAATAGCAGGATGGTGCATCGGATGCGGATCTCGGCATACTTCCAAGATACAAGTACACTGAATCATCTGAGACTGGAGAAAAATCAGCTGACGAGGGGTTAATGGTTCCTATTCTGAATAACAATGGAACTTCGACTGGTGAACGCATTCTTCTTCGGGAAGATGCGGTAAATCTTCTTTTATTTTCAGATATTAGTCTTTTTCTCCGTACCAAGTATAAATAGTGTGTTAGCCTTCTCATTCTCATTTGGTCTTTTGTAGGAATGTTGCATTTGTCTTGCAACATATGAGGATGGTACGGAGCTCTCAGCACTTCCATGCAATCATCACTTCCATTCTACATGTATTATCAAGTGGCTTCGGATCCATGCAACCTGTCCGCTTTGCAAGTACAACATTCTCAAGGGCTCTGAAACTCCATGAATATCTAAATTTATACTAAGATACAGAGCTTTCATGTCATGTACATAGTGAAACACTATTGCAAAGCTTGTAGAAACTTGTGATACACATTCTTAGAGCTTTCATCAGCACCAATGAAGTCAGTGTTGGTTAGATTATATAGCTAATGCTGAGGTTGGGGCAACCCAGTTACAGGTTTCGAAAATGTTTGTTGTTTTTCCTTCCATGATGGTAATTTGTGGGTTTAGTCTTTCAACAAAACTTTCCAGCTTTTGTAATTTATCATCGGTTTTTACAAGGGGTGACTAATTGCATGTGTTACATTGGTTTGAATTTGTCATTAAGGTGATGCAATCTTTTTGTGCATGTTCATGCTCTGTTTATTGTAATGAATGTTTAAACTGTATTCCTCTTCCATCTCATATTGAGTCGTTGAGAAACCATGTAAACAGGCAAGCATGTATTCCGATTTTTTTATTAATAAAAAAATGAATAAAAAATATCGAAATAGGACTAGGTTTCTGTAGAATTTCAAAATAGAAGAACTGGATGGTTTATTCACGCAAAATTGAAAAAAAAATTCTGGAAAGGATAGTCCATTCCGTTCACTATTGTTCATAATTTTTTTTCTTCTTCTGCTGTTCTTCTACCAAAAAAAATCCAATGAAAACGGGATTATATTCTTCTGCTGTTCTTCTACCAAAGAAAAATCCAATGAAAACGGGATGAATTGTATATCTCATTCTTCATATATTTCAAAATTTAACCAAATTATATCCCTATTTCGATATTTTATTTATTTATTTTCTATTAATAAAAAAAATCGGAGAATATATTACCTTGATTAATAAAACTGTTGAATTTATCCCTTAATTTAATTTTAATGTTCTTTCAAATAAAAGTGATCTACTGGACTTGAGCTAGGTTATTGTATCTTGTTATCTCTAACATCACCAAACAGGCGTCGGTTGGACCAAATCAAACGTGCTGTGCCAATCCACATTTAAAAATCACTGGCCCCTGATTCACAGCAACTCATTCTTACACTGGCATCAATAAACTAAAACCTGGGAAATCTAGTCATTACTCATTATGACAAACCTTCTCAATTCTCACTGATCTAACCCTGTAAAAGATCAAAATTACAGCACAATACCAAATCTGCTGAACAAATCATTAAAATGTGGGCATCTCAGACTAAACAAGTAATCCTAACACTACATGATATCGATGGCAGAAAATCAGAAAATATCAGGTAAATGAAAATGAAGGGAAAAGAAGACGGTGCCTGGCTTACCTATACCAGTAAAGCTGATCATACCAACAATTTTAATGCAATGCTTTCATCAATGGAAATCCTAGCAAAGCAATTCATACAAACAACTGCACGGGGTTTAGATGTATTTTATGCTAAATAGCCCCTACGTTAACATAATTCAAGCTAAAAACATATTTTGCACCTGTATCATTCTGATACCAGTCTACCACAAAATACATGCTCTACTCCCCAGCCAGAGCCTATTTTCACTATAGAAATTAAATAATTGGATCAACCACAAATACAAATACAAAAAAAAAACCACAAATCTTACACATTGATTCTTTTTATAGATAATTTATATTGAGCTTCTCCAAGTAAATGATAAAAATACGGTTAGGCTCCTCTTTAATTTTATGGACTAAAGATGCTATGTATTGCACTTTCTCTGTCAACAATTTTCATCAATGGAAATGCACTGTGATTTTACCATAAGCTGCAAAAAATAAGCAGCTTTAACACTTGTAGAAACAAGGAAACTAAAATTCCTAGCAGCAGCAAAATTCTTATAGAGAAGGTACCCCGAATAGTAACTCTAGCCAAGCATATAGACATATTTGTAACCCTACTGCATCGAGGCTTCAAAAAATAAAACATATTAAATAAAAGAAGCTTCTTATCTTTCATTCTTCTTCATATGCCTTCTCCCAATCATCCGCCACTTCTTCAACCGCCTCTTGTTTATTTCCACCCCTTGAAGAACCCTCCTCACCTTTCTTGACTTCAATCACAGATGTATTATTTATCCTATTTGAACTCAAATCGGACCCAAGAACTTTCCACCGATTAGTCAAAGTTGGCATAGGGGCCACTTCATTCACAGGCCGAACTGGCCTTGTCAAATCACCAACTGAATCCACCACTGACCCACTGTCACCCCACGGATTCGGATCAGAAACCAGGGCCTTTTTCCATGGATTAGTAACACTCCTACCAACACCACTCCCTCCCATTCCCATTCCCATTCCAGTACCTGTGCCAGATACTAACCCAGAGCTGGCTGCTGTTACCACAACTGCTCCATGATAAGCAGACCCATAATCCAGTCGCCTCAGAGCAGTAGCAGCCCGAGCCGGCTCATTAAAAATGGTAAGAGCATTCCTGTCATTTAGCCAAATCAGTTCGCACTCACCTCCAAACCTCAGCACCAGTGCACTAACATCAGCCTCCCGTGGCAGGTCCAACATTGCCACAACCAATCGTGGGTCCATATCGACCAGTGGGTCAAAAATCGGTGGATTAGCTGTCACTGGCATACCTGGTCGCATCCCCAAAATCCTCTGGGGTGCCTTAGACTTGGGAGTAGCATGTACAACCAGAAACCGTTTGGGTTCCCACCCAGCTGCATGCACAGAGAGCTTCCACCTCTCAGCTATAACCCTTACCACATCTCTTTTTTCCTTCAACATGCTGCAAAAGACATGCACTCGCATAGAGCTACTACCACTAACCGAGCTAGTTCCCTTCATCTTCCCAAGAACTAGAAACTTACACCTCTCCTCTATAGAAATAACCCATTTGGCATCTCTTCGCATGAAATCTGAGATCAACTCTGACACGGCAGCTGAGTTGTCACCTATGTGGAGACCATCCAGATTTGGAGGGGTTATGTCAAATGCATCAGCAAGAGCCTTCCTCCTCTCCAGCTTCGCACAATCTTCATCACAGGCAAGTTTTCTCTGGCCTAGTGGAACTCGCTTCCCATTTGTTTCGAGGGGATGGAGAGGTACAGGAAGCTTTTGAATAAAGTTCAATTCAAATGACAAAACCTCACTATTTCCACCAGCACAGCACGGTACAGAGGCACTAATCCTGCCACAGAGACAAGTAATTGAGACACGAAATTGACACCTCAGATCGGGACAAGGCATGTCAGGGTGGCATGGGGCAACACATGTATGCTTGCAATCCATCCTCGGGGCACCACACACTTGGTTGCAGGAGTATTTCACCTCGTCTGACTCTGAGCTAGAACTAGAATCTGGAGACTCTGCATCACAAGGAGGGGCATGGCAAGGTCTGCCGCACGCATGTAACCCGCAGCGACGTGTCTTGCCACACAGATGGTTACACCGGATCTCCTTTGAGCCACATGGTATGTTCTTCAACAAAACATGGCCTCCAATACACTCCTTAGGCACTGGGACAATGCAAGGAGGGCAGGCACCAAAATGGCAAGTGTGGGTTGCTAAGTGGCCACACGGTTGGGGGACCATGCAAGGGTGGGTGCATGAAGGGGGTGGGGTCCCGCAAGGGACAGGTGGCGGGATGGAGGTCTTTCCACAGGCACATGTCAAGTCAGTAAATGTGGTCTCAAGACAAGGTGGGCAGTGGCCACTGTGGCATAAAACCTGGCACGAGTGTTGCCCACACCGAAGCTTCTTTCCACATTGCATAGAACACTGGTGCGGGTCCCACTCGACAAAATCCATCTGGGATGAGTTTTGTGACAAGGGGCAGCAGGATTCATTGCAACGATGCCTACCACAGTTCTTCTTCCGGCCACATGGCTTGGGGCATAGGAACACCTCCTTTGCTTCCGAGACTTTGTAGCACTCCACATTGCGGGTTGACAACCCACAACGGCATCCCTGCACAACTTTGACCAGACAAGGAGGGCAGTCCCCTTCATGGCAAGTGTCCTTACAAAAATGGGTTCCGCAAGGAAGTGCCTTAGCACATACTTCAGAACATGTGGGGATGGGGTCCAAGCAGCTCTCACGCAACTCCTTCAATTGCGTCTTTCCACAATGGCAGGTTTTAATCTTTGTTGGCACCAATTCACAGTCCCCGCACGGACCTGGGTGGCAGCTGTTACCACAAGTGTGGTTCCCACAAGCCAGGTTCCGGCCGCAAACTGAGTTGCAGCAGAAAACCCCATCATTCCCTTTCAATTCACCTTTAACAGCCATGTCACCACAAAGAACCATCTCAGTTTTCTTCCCACAGAAACAGGAGGCCGCAACAAGAACTGTGCAAGATTCACAGGGTCCTGTGTGGCACACCTTCTCACACAAGTGTCGGCCGCATTCCAGTAAACGGCCACACTGTTGGCCACAAGAAAGAGGACTCGTCCGATCAGAGCACCGCCGGGCCAGGATATTCTTCCCGCAAGGGCATGGCCGTCTTGGTGCAAAAGCCTTACAAGGCGGGCATGGTCCTGGGTGGCACTGGAGCACACACACATGGGGGCATTTCATTGCCTCCTCTGCTTCCTTATCTTTGGTACCTTCCTCACCGGTGTTTTGTGTTTTGTAAAGAGGATTACCGCACGGTTCACCACAGGAGTGAGGAGTGAGGTAGAGATCATTCGGTGGATCACGGCGCCTGCCACAGAAGCAAGTGTATGAGAGCTCCTTCGAGGGAACGGATTGGACAGACTGACAGCCGGGGCAGCGCCAGCCACCGGTGATGGGATCCGCCATGGAGGAGGGCGAACGGGCCCACTTGCGCGCGCATGGAAGATGGAAGATGGAGAAGCAGCTGTTGCAAGACCAGATGGGGGCGGTTCGGCGCACCATGTCATAGCAGATCATGCACTCCACAGTCCCACGCGCTAGCTTGTCTTGGATCTCCTGCACCAGTTGTGGGACCCCCTCGACAGAAGCTGACGAGGCATCAATTGTGGACCCCGCAGGAGGAGGCGTGGGCTGTTGAGATGGACGGTTGTAATTGTTGTAGTGGGTGCGGGTGCGGGGGCGGGGGTGGTTGTAGCGATGGCGAGGAGCATGATTAGGGTTTGGCGGATTGTTGCACGGTTGATCGGAAGCAGGAGGCGGAATGGGGACAGGTGCAGGATGGGACGGAGCTGGAGTTTCAGCGGAGCCCCGTGGGACCCAAACACGATGGTCGGAGGCAGAGGTGGTGCTGCTCCGACGGCCCGGGCGCATAGCGATTGGTGGTTCCAGCGAGGGCGGCGGAGACGCAATTGCGGGTGGGTGGAGGAGGAAAAGAGGCTGCTCCTCCTCTATCGTTGCTTTCAGGAGATTACGGATTATTAAAAAAATAGTACAAATGGGGAAGAATAAGATGGAGGTGAATGTCAGACTGTGCGGGCGAGGTTATAAAAAGCGAAGCAAACTTGGAGAAGAGGGAAGCGACTCGTGGATCGGTTTGACTGGCGAGGCCGAACGAGGCGGTTTCGTTCGACTCGGTTTGTTACGACCACTTGTCAAGAAATCAAATGTCACGTGTAAAATACTGGTCACACAAATTCCCCACTTACAAGGATATAAATCTGCTGTTATTCCAATAGAATAAAAGGATCCCGTTCTGATAACGGATTTAGAATGTTCGTCATTGAAATAGTTAATTGGATTTAAATTCATTAACTAATTAGATATTCGATAAAAAATAATACTTTAACTTAATTATAATACTCTGATTTGTAGTTTCTAATGTTCTGACTTATAATTATAATTACCAATTATAATTCAAAAAATTAATTTTAATTTTAACTACAAATTTAAACCGAATTATCAATTAAAAATTTCAGAAAATGAGCAAAATCAGTCAGAACTAATAAATCTCCACTAAAACTCAAAATTCAGGAGAAACAACCACGGATATACACTGGGTCCGCCCCTGCCTGTTATTCCAATTCTAGCTATTCAAAAATTTTGATACACGAATTTAAGTAAAGAAACTTTTTCATGCACAAATTCAACGAAATTTAAAGGATGGAATCGGAATAACAGAACTCTCTTATTCCATTAGAATAACAGCAGATTTATTTCCCACTTACAAATATTTTTAATAAAGCTTCTTTCCGGAAACCAATCAAGGCAAGTTAGTCAATTATAAAAAAAAAAACGCATTGCCTATATGTGATGCATTGGTTTGCATTTGCATCAATCAAATAAAGGTATAATAACAGGGGGATGATATAAATACCACTCTCACCTAGTTTGCAAAAACAAACTCTTATAAGAGTTTAGTTTAGTTTAGTGCATATCGCACCATGAGATGATTAAGATTAACAGATTAAGCATCAAAAAGAAAAAAAATACCACCTAGATTCTCGCTCGTACTAATCTCACTATATTAACATATGGCGAATGGTAAAATTCCGAGGTGTTCCCATTCCCATTTCCATATTCGTTCAAATTTACAGCCTAACATGCTTATGTACAAGATAAACAACCGTGGCATATTTAAAAGAAGTTAACTAAAGCGCATAAATCTTCTTGTCATTATCTGAAAATGCATCTATGTCCGAAATATGATCCGAGTGAAGAGACCAAGAGAAGGATTTGCTCCCGCTTGCTCTCTTAATGCGCCTCTCTTTATCTTCCCCAAATTTGAACCTCTGTCTCAGCACCAAATAGCCCAAAATTAACAGAGTAGCTGCCATGATGGGCCCACCGACTGCCGTGATGGCTATAGCCATCCACTGCTCCTGCTTCCCCACCACAACATATGCCAGAGACAGGAATGCACCGCATGTGCTTAAACATGCTGACCACATGAGCTTATTCACAATACTTATAACCAGTTTTTGTGCACCAGTTTCCCATGCAACAAGAGTGATCTGCGCCACCACAACCGCAAGAGAAATAAACAATGCAGTTGCATTCAACAAGCAAAAGGCCCGAAACCCGATACGATCAGCTATGACTGCCTTCCCCGTTTGATTATATTGACCAGGCAGATTGAAAATCGCCATAAAAGCTATGGAAGCAATCAAAACTGCCACCAAGGTGACCGAATTGATGGTATTTTGCACTGCCTCTCGGTGGAGTTTTCTCAGCTCCTTTTTGATGCCACTGACCCGTTTGCTTGTTTTTTCATTCTGAATGAGTTGCTCCTGCACGTTGTGCTTTATGTCGCTGACAGTTCGGCGCAGCTCAGAGTTCACGTCAACCTTCCCCACATGACAGGCTTTCCTCGCACCGTGCTCCAAGAGGCTTTCGGTGATTTCTTTTTGAGATTCACCATATGGGATTTTCTCGGACAGGTCAAGTGCAGTTTCTTTATGGTTATTGATGGCATTCACCTCGGTTGACTCGTAGGTGAGTAAGAGCTGTACCATCTGGGAGAAGTACGAGGAATTAGGTCTTTTATAGATTTATGGTTTAAAACTTACTAGGAACTAAACTAAGGCATGCAAATTCAAAGAACATCTCTAAGAACTGAAAAGCTGTTTAAAAGCAGAAATTTTCATTGCTACAATAAGATGAGATGTTTCAGTTTGTTAATGTATTAAATCTGAAACTAAAACTGAAGCCGTTGAGAACTAATAGTGAATCAATGTTAGTTTCAATAATGTGTTTAACCTACGTACACTTATGATAACAGCTTAAGAGATGCAACAGGTAACATAATAATTTTTGAGTCTACTGTTACTTTGTCATTCAGAAAATTAGGGAAAATGAATTACCAAATTATCAATATTTTCCCATGTCTTACGAATTCCAAGACATTCCTAGGGGCTAGCTCATATCAGTTATTGAAATAAATCATGTTCATTAATATGCCAGATCTACTTCATATCTGATACAATTTAATCCTTAGCACGTGTATGACTAAGATGTTTGAATAATATTTGTAACTTTTCTTCAATCTAAACATACATATGCATACCTGGGGCCGCCATTTTCTCGTGGCAATGTGAAGAGCAGTGTTTCCTTTCTTGTCACGCAAGTTCAATATTGACACATCAGCCATCAGCAGTTCCTCCACCACATCAGGATTCTTTCCCTTTACAGCCATGTGAAGCGCACTCTGCCCCTTCTTGTCAATGATGGCGACCACTTCCGGGTCCCGTTGGACTAGGGTCTTTACAATCTGATAGTGCCCGATCCGCGAGGCATTGTGCAGTGCAGTTTTGCCGTTCTTGCGAACTATTCTCGCATATGATTGGTCAATGTCAAGGATAGCATTGACTATGTCCAGGTGGTCCTTCGCTGCAGCTGAGTAGAGAGGGCTGGTGTTTGATGAGTCACAAACTTTGCATGCCTCAGGCCATTTATTCAGAAATTCTTTCACAATCCCTGAAAAGGCAAAAGGTTAACAAGAAGAGTTGTTATAATAGCATGCTTGATTTGTTTAGCTATCTTCATAAATAACATTTGAGTTTTGACAAAGAAAAGGCCTTCAGGATCTTGACTTGAATAGTCTCAGGTAATACTGTTGACTTCATGAACTACTCTTCACATTTCGTTGACTTAGGTGTTGATAAAAACCCTTGAAGTGATCAGAAAGTATAATTGATTTCAGTTTTCAACAATCCATATTAAGATTTGTGTTGCCTATATGATTAATTATCCACACCAATTCAGACAAATATACAAAAATTATAAAAAAAAATTGCTCTGTTAACAAATTCTCTACACGTTAATAAGGACGGATACAACAAAAGTGCCAAAAATTGAACCAATTTTTTGCCAGATTAGACCCACAATTAATTATATCTCCAAAGACAATCATCCACCACAAAAGGTTTCAGAATAGATGAAAAAAAAGCTGCAAAATTACCAGTGTGGCCATACTTTGCTGCCACATGGAAGGCATCCAAATCAAGGCGCGATCGGATGGTCGCAGTTTCAAGAGTGTAAAGCGGGAGGAGATAGCAAAACAGCTCCTCCATGTTTCCCTCCGCTGCTATGTATAGCGCAGTCTCGCCTCCCTCCGCCTGAGCCCCCGCTAGAGAAGCCAAGCCATCGGCGCTGTCGACGACCGCTCGCACGGCTTCCACGTCGCCCGATCGGACGGCGGAGAAGAAGGCCTGGTGGAGCCGTAGATCCATTTAAACCTCTCTTCAATGTCTCCCTCTGTCTCTATCCTCGCTTCAATCTTTATTTCAGTAGTTGGGGAAGAGTGATATTCTCACAAAAAAATTAAATTATATGATATGAGGAAGGAAGTGACAAGCAACAGAGATTGTCTTTGGTAGTAACTATGTGGTCATTGCTGTGATGAACATGAAGGGTTGGATATTTGGTAATTGAACTATAGTGACAAATGAATTATTCGGGTTCGGTTCGGCGAGGTCAAAAATTCGTGATTCGTAAATAATTCGGATATAATTTGGGAATAATTCGGAAATAATTTGTGAATAAAATGTCTTTTTGTGAATTATTCGTGTTTTATTTGAAAATTTTATCGCTTCGTATAAATTTGTTGCTATGTAGTCCGTGTATTGTGAGTGAAATTCGTCACGTGGTAGGACTCCACCATGTCAGTGAGAATGAGGCACATATTTTGAATTTTGAAAGAGATAAGCGGATTGCACCACGCGGCGGCTATTTTGATTTAAATCAAATATTTAATTAACTAATTCCAGTTCCTAAAAAAGATTTTGAGTGCGAAAAAAAAAGAAAATAATATTATATATATACTCTAAGACTGTGCTCTACAAATTTAAATAGAAAAGGAAGAGAGGGGAGGGAGGAGATAGGAAGCACAGATCTGGAACATAGTCTAAATCAGACGGTACAAATCTCACAAATTTTAATTTTTTCACTCTACTTCCCTTCCCCTCCCCTCCACTACCCCGTCTGAAACACAGCCTAAATTCTTAGACACTTCTCAAACATTTTTTTCTCTAATTTTTATTAAAAAAAAAAAGTCAAAAAATTAAAAATTAAAATAAGTACATATACTTTTTTGTTTTGTTTTTGTTTTAGGTCGAATCATTTCTAAATTATACTTGAATTATTCTTAAATCACAATTTTTTTATCCCGCATAAATGAATTCGAATCATTCATTTGTCACCTGATATAAATCCGCAACATCTTTTGTAAGCTCTTCGTGAAGCCACAAGAATTCGGATTCTGGACAAGTGGCATTGGATATTGTTTAGTCCGTTTTAGTTAGAAACTTAGAATTGCTTGAAGCAAATTAACAGCTACATAAATGTACACCTTAATTTATGTCTACCATTTTCAAATTGAGGCGTTTTAATTAATTAAAGAGGAAATATAAAATACTTACGTTTTTTATACTTCATCGTTATTTATATATATTTTTTTAAATAAATAAATTATTATTTTAAGTATCAAACAAGAAAAATATATAAACTGTTGATGTTTATCCATATGAAAAAAAATTATGTATGCATTTTATAAATTAAATGTAATGCATGTAATCAAATTTAATGACTTTTGACAAAGATATATTACTGTCAAGGTAAAACAAGATTAATGCTTATGTTGTAAAATCTGCAATTTAGATACTGCAATGTAATTGTAAGAGAATATATATGATTATGATTGGATGAAAAAAAAAACATGGGCAAAATTTTTATGCCTACTGTTGACAATGTAAGAAGAATAATAAAAACATTATTTATCAGAGAAATACAAAGTACAAATGAGAAATTAAAATAATACAAGAAATATTTAACAACAAGTCCTTTTCTGTCCAAAATAATTGAGAGAAATATATTGGCAGGATTTAGAGGATAGATATGTTTAGTACTGGAAGCATTAATTATAAATGGTCCTGCTTTGTCAAATACAAAAATAGGTACAACAAGGTGTAGTCCATGTGGATTCCCTCTGCACCGCAAAAGGATTTATAGTCTATAGACTTCTTTGCGTCGACTTTCGTACTTTCCACGATAAAGTCTCTTTTGTTACTTTGTACCGATTCAGCTCACAGACCCACCCACAACTCTGCAGGGACGCGTATCCTCTGCATTAATAATTCGAAAGGGAATCTTTTGGATTAATGAATTTCAATCGTCCGATTTATTTTAAAATTCGTGTGAACAAGATCTGCATTTTATTGAAAAATCCTCTGTATTATAGCAGTAGCTAGATTGATTTCGTTTAAAATTAGATGGTTGAAATTCATTAACCAAAAAGAATATTCCCTTTGAGTTAAAGGAGAAGGAGGTATCCGATGCCCATCGGACCAAACTCGATTCGGCGGGTGATTTCTACCGTTCGATTCACTTCAAGATCTGTGTACATCACTTTAATATCCGTGCTGTTTACTTTAATATTCATACACATAGATGTTAAAGTAGATCGGACGGTAGAAACCACCGAACCGAGTTCGAGTTTGGTCCGATGGACATCGGACCCCCCCTCCCTTGAGTTAATGCAGAGGATACGCGTCCACCAAATTCAAGCGTTTGGGACCGCACCTTGAAAAGATGAAAGACACGTTTTGATAAATGCAAAGGGATTAAATATTATTTGACGAGATGAGATCGGATTACAACCTAAAATGCTTTATCATGCACACAACTTGGAATGATAACGGTATTAAAATGCTTTATCATTTCAGTATGCTAATTGTAGTTCAGCACACTGTTTTCCTCGCATTAGAAATAGTTATATAGCTGTAGTAATTCGTGCATTAATTTTACAATTTATTACGAGATGTTTATAATATTTTCTACCACTTAACATAGGTTCCATATTATTTGCACATGAATAGGACGAAGAAATGAGAAATGTTTGCCTCAAATATATAAATGCAGTTCTTGATTTGTAACAATCAGTATATTTGAGTCAGTACCGTTATTTTCAAATATATTCCATACACATTTGTGTAGTTACATTATTTTTTCCGCTTGAAATGGATCATGACCAGTGTTGTAAATAACAGTATGCGGTCGTTGAACGGACAGGATATTACCAACGATTAATCAGAAATAATCGAAAATAATCAGCCATGATAAAAAATAATCGGCCGATTAGTCAGAAAAATCCATGACGATTTGATTACCGCCAATAACTAATCGACTTATTAATCGGTCTAAACGAACGTGTTTTACAACACTGTCATGACTCATGACTAGTTAAAAAATACATAATTCTCAAAGGTGGCAGCAGCTGTGAAACTTAATTTATGGGCAAAATTAATGTCCAAAATTCATCTATATCAGTGTAATTTATAAGCTATTGATAACAATAAAAACAAGATCGAAATGTTATAATCTTTTATGTGTACATAGATAAAATGATATAGATCAAATTTAATGATTTTATTTTGACATTGAAATTTTAATTTTTAAGTTATTAGTATTTAAAAAATTGAGATAGAAGCACAAAAAATAGAGACATTTGAACCCTCTTTTCACATGCTAGTACTAAATTTTGGAAGACAGTTCTCACAAAATTCTATGTTTCCAGTGGAACTATTATTTTGAATTAAATAGCTTCTGTCCTTACATCACCTTTATCATTCAGTTCAACTGAGAACTCAGATAAAAAAACAACTTCTAGAAAGAAAAAAAAAAAAACATAAAAATAACTCAAATGCCAAAATTGTTGATGTGAAAACATCATTTCTACAGAACAAAAACTATACGTTGTAAATAAAGTTAAACTACCTCGTGGCTTGATATTTGTTTGACAAGGCCTCATAGTATTCTCTTTGCTGAAAAAAATAACCCACAAAATATAAGAGATATGAGAAACAAAAAATCACGGTATGCTTGACGAAACAAACAGCACACCAGGTGGCAAAAGAACAAGTTGCCACCCAAACATTGTAAAAGAGAATAGCAAAGGACATACCTTGTCGGTGACAGATGGGGTTATTTTCGATAAAGCAAGCTCAAAATGAGATGCCTTAATAGAGCATGTATCTGAAATACTACCGGTTTCATTTGCCAAGTCTAGTCTCTCTTCTAGTGTAAACATAGCTGCTTCATTCATCTACAACCAAGAAAAACAAAGGAAAAATAAAAACACAGAAAGGGACAATAATGATTACATGTCAACTCATGTTGGTTTGATGTTTTTGGCCATGACAGTTATCCCCATTCCTCTTTTTTATTTATTTTACTAGAATTAAAAAATAATACCTATTTGTTTTGATTAAAATTTACTGGCAAGTACATTTTAATCTACATTTCTGCCTAAGAAATTCAGAATAAACATCCCAGAGAGCGAGCAAGAGAGAGAGAGAGAGAGAGATTTTACCAGAGAGGCAAGGTCGGCACCAGTTAGGTTGTTGCACCGCTCCATTCGGGCCAGAGCATCAAGGTCCACATCAACATCAATGGGCTTCTTTCGTGCATGGGCCTTCATGATGGCCGCTCGCTCATCTGCACCAGGAAGTGGAACATATAGTTTCTTTCCAAGTCTTCCTGGCCTTAGTACTGCCGGATCCATCACCTCTATCCTGTCATGTGACAACAAGGTAAGAATGTTGGATTTTTGTAAAATTGCAAAACCATTATCCAGCTTTTGTGCAATAAGATTTAGGTCTTTTCCGCATTACAACCCATATATTGCGGATAAGATCACTTTCATCAAAACAATGGAAAATAAAAATAAAAAAGGTATTCCAATGTCAAAAGTTACTGATTTTGTCCCTACACCTGGTGAGTTCATTATCTTTATGTTAGTACGAACAGGATATACAGCAGGAAAAGCTGAAAATACTGGGAATTATATTAAAAAAAATTCCCATATGGTATTTTGTTATGGCTCTTACTATTTCTGCACACTAAACTAATATCAGAGCAGATACCAACATTAGTCTTTGAGAGCAACTCAATAAAAATAATGTATGTGGTAGAAGTATGAATCTGAGTATGTGATCTTCATCAAATGCAGTAACAAGTGGGACCTTGTACCTGTTTGTGGCTCCAATAACAAAAACACCTTGACGGTCGTCAGCCCCGTCAAGCTCTATGAGAAGCTGATAACCAAATTAAACAAATATATAAAAAATAAAGACGAATTAGCAAGAGAGAGGGTGAGAGAGTATTTTAGGGGTCGTAAAGCACACCTGGTTCAATAGACTATCTACTACCCGTCCTCCCTCTTTGCCTCTACTTGTAGTAAGAGCATCTACCTGAAAAAGATAACGAAAGATGAAATTTGTTGGGAAATATTAAGGAAAAAATAATGTACTTGCTATTCTATGGCTTTATATATAGAGAGAAAAATACTTGACATTCTATGTCTTTAACTTTTCCGTGCTATATTTATGTTGCCAACAAATAACTTACTATGCCCAAATATCAGTTTTGTACCAGTTCGGTGCTGCCTTTATGGTATGGCCATAATGTAAAACTGTAAAACACATTACCTCATCAAAGAAGAGAATGCAAGGAGAGTTGGTACGTGCACGCGCAAATATCTTTCTAACTTCCAATTCGCTTTCACCTACATATTTATTCAGTAGCTCTGGACCCTGAAATAAAGAAAAATTAATGAATCCTAGCAACTTAAAAAAAAACACATACTCCCTCTGTTTTTCAAGAAATGATAAAACATATCCCAATATATGAACTGTTACAAAGAATGACAGGCCTGATTCAACTTAAGGCCCCCCCCCCCCCAACCGCCACCACACACAAAATGGAGTAAATCCAGTACACTGAAAATGTCTGGAGGAGCAAAACCTGAAGATAAATAAGGAATCATATACAAAATGACAAATTAACAGTACCTTTATGTGTATAAAATTAGCACCTGCCTCATTTGCAACTGCTTTAGCAATAAGGGTTTTGCCACAGCCAGGAGGGCCAAAAAGCAAAAACCCTGCTTCGAAATTTATTCCCAGCTCCTTCAAAAACAAATCAAGCAATGCATGTCAAAACAGTTCAAAGCAAAACTACAACATACTAACAAGAAAAAAGTCTACCTCATAATTTTCAGGATGTTTGATTCGTTGAACAATGTATCGCTCAAACACCTTTCTTATTAAACTAAGGCCGCCCACATCATTCCATGTCACATTAGGTATTGAAGAAAATCCTTCCCTTCTCAAAGAAGGTTGTACTATTTTAGTTGCATCCTGAAAAATAATAAAAGATGGAAATTTTAAAGCAGCAGAAACAAGTGCTAAGCAGGTAAAAATCCCAATACAACTTGAGCAGTAAGCCATATTGGTTTCGTCAGTATTTGTAACGGTGCATCTTTTATTATCGCTAAGGGCCCATATCACATGTGCTATAACATATTAGAAACCTACATGACTAGTCTTTTCAAATATCAAAGTATACGACCAGTTAAAAAGCATGATGATTGATCAGCATCTATCATGCACCTAAACTCCCTTTCTTTTGGAAAGGAAGCCAAAACAAATGACCTGTCTACTATCAATCATTCAAAAAGGGCGAAGAAGAATTATAGGCATTTTCCACAAAAATATCTCTCTTTTATAAAACTTGCAGTTTTTAGGGGTAAGGTGAAGGATATTATCACAGCACAAAGCAGAAAAAAGAAGACCCAAAAGAGAAAACCACATCAAAATGACACAAGTGGCCATAATGCCCGTAACACCACAAAAAAACAATCTAACTTTTTAAACGCTCACAAAATAAATCTTTAAATATCATTTGTATATAGCAGAGACAATTAGCAACGAAAAAAAGTTGATTTGGGCAGTCATTTTATGATTTTCTAAATAAAGAACCATTGCAATTAAAAAATATATATATACCTCAAAGTCAGCCATAGTGATGCTAAGGCTCTCCATCTCAGCTTCATCCCAGGGCCGCCTCCACCAATCTTCCAGATTCAAGCTGGATTTTCTCTTATCAATTATCCTCTTCATAGCCAGGTTCCCAGCCTTATCCACCAGAGATTTCAGATCAGCACCAACAAATCCAGGTGTTGACCTTGCAATTTTGAAACGGTCAAATTTGCCCTCCAGTCTCAGCCTGTACATACAGCATATCAATTGCATAAATTTATGTGGCTCAGACTTGTTTGGTCAAGTACAGACACCCACTCGGCCAACTTGTATCCCACAGAAGCTTCTTTTTTACCCTGATGCACGATTGGTCAATTGCCAAGTTGATGAGACGAGTTCAACTGTTATGTGACAGCAAATATCATTACATCACAAAGTTGCAATCATGGGAACATAACGCTACCGGATGTAGACAGCATGGACGCAAAGCACAAATAAGTCACAGATCTCTCACAAGCTATTCCAAAAATACTATAACATAAAAGAGGTACATTTGTGGGTGCCATATGGATTCTTAAGACCTACCTTTGTGTCAGCATGGACAATATCTCTGCACGTGCAGCTTCATCAGGTACATTCAGTGCTATCTCCCGATCAAACCTTCCTGGCCGTCTCAGTGCTTGGTCAACTGCATCAGGTCTATTTGTAGCTCCAATGACAAGCACATAGCCAGGTGGTTTATCCTGTGAAAGGTCTGGTTCTTGATCTTGCACAGCCTGGTGAAACTGGTCCATGCAAGTCATCAGCTGGGTCACTATTCGTCGCTCCATCTCTCTCTGGAGGTTCTCTCTCTTTGATGCAATGGCATCAATTTCATCTATGAAGACTATGGAAGGTGCAGTTCGGTATGCCTTTTTAAATAAGATTCTTATATTCTCTTCAGACGCACCTGATATGAAAGAACCAAATAAATGAAAATTGTGTTATAATCATCAGCACATAATTTGCAGCTTAAATAAGCTTAGTAAGTTATACCATAGCATTTAAATCAAGTTTCTGAGAAATGCTCAGAAAAAATTATTTTCATGACATTAAAGCACAGTATTACAATTTTCTAGTTTTTTCATTCAAGAATAAGCACCATGTAAGGGGAATTTAAATCAATAATGCAATCCTCATTTCAAAGCTTAAACACCTTCTCTTTCAATTTAAAAAAAGGAAGAAAGCCTTCCATTATAGTTCTTTAGAAACAATTGACATCCTTTAGAAACAAAATGAAGTCTAATAGAGAGAGAGAGAAGAGAAGAAAGTACAATTACCATAAAATTATTAAAACAAAGAAAATAACAATCCATACCCGAAACACCAGAGACGACCTCTGGTGCAGAGATCTTATAGAATGGGACCCCAGTCTCATTTGCAATTGCATGTGCCAAAGTGGTCTTACCACACCCAGGTGGACCATGCAATAACAATCCTGCCATAGGCCTGACACCAAGAAACCTGGGCAGCTGAGGATGACACAAGGGCACAATCACCTCCATCATCAGCTCCTCTATCACCCCCTTCATCCCTCCCAAATCTGCAAACCTTGGCCCCACCTTCCCTTCCTGTCCTCCACTATTACCATTATACCCCTCAGCTACTCCTCCCTCACTAACAGGCCCGTTATTTGTTTCCACAACCTTAGGCTTTTCTGTTGCCATATCAATCTCCATATTATTCTCCTGTCGGTTTTTCACTGGTGATTTGGTCGAGGCAGACTCCTCCGATACCTGTGGCCGCAGACGATCCTGAACTCTTTTGACCGGTTGCTTTTGTGTTGATTTTTTTATGTAACTGTCTCTGAGAATGGATTTTGTGACATCAAAATCAGGCTCAGGATCAGGATCATCGCCTTCTGAGGTGGAGGTGGATTGGGACCCATCAGATTCTTCATCGGATATGTCTAGGCGGAAATGGCGGTGAAGATGGTTGGTTTCTAACTGCTGGAGGCGAGATTCTGACAGAGAGAGTGAGGGACGACGACTTCGGCGCTTATGTGAGGTGGTAGGAGAGGCGGAGTTATCGCTGTCTGAGGCATCATCATGGGAAGTGTCAGCAGTGGTGGACGGGTGGCGAAGGGATGCTAGAACTTTGCTGACCTGGAGAGAGAATTTATTTAAATAAAAATTAACCATAGGATGGATTTCAGAACTACACACGAAGGCAATTCAGTTTTTTTTTTTCCTTTTTATCTTGTGATCTGAGTAGTTTTTCTTTTTCTTTTTTTTTACACGAGTTTTATAATTCACTATAATGATCTGAAACACATACTTTTGGTCGATAAAAAGAGCCAAACTGGACAACCTGTAGACAAGTGTTGGTTAGCTTTATGATTTAAAAACCTTTTTATGTAATTAATTATTACTGCACTATCGGCACCATATTGGAAAAGTCTGTCTTGAATAAACATTTCTTTTTTGTTTACGCACTTGTTATGCTTCTTTTATGATAAAATGGGATCCATGAAAAACCTCATACTTAAATAAAATGTTTTGATGTGGTTCAATACACAAAAATCAAAACATGGTTTAGTCCAGTGTAAAATGAAATGATTTTTTCAAGGTTCCAAACTGACTCGGAGGTACATTTTTCTCTTCCTAACTGCTTGCTCAGATATATATAGCTGGATTGAGGCCTTAGGAAAGTCAAAATGTGAATTCCATCAAAAATATTGATTGTGCAATTAGATTGAGCTTATTAAACCTTGTGAGACAGTCTTTCTGCCAAATTCATTTTAGTACCAGTTAATATCAACTCTGCCTGATTTCTCAGCCAAACAAAACATGAGTACCGTGCTAGGAAACAAGACCTCACAACACACGTGGGAGGCAGGGAAGGAAAGAAGAAAGAGATTGAACGGACCTGATGAGAGAATGGCTGTAGCTTGAGGCGGCGATACGCCGGGTGGCGGTTCCGGAGGCTCAAGGCAACCGACTCTGCGTCGAGAGAGGCGTCCAGTTTCGCCTCGACGATGCGCTTTCGAAGAAGACGGGATTCGCTGGAGAGCCCAGTCGACGGCGACCGTCCTCCGCCGCGGCGCATCCTCTTCCCCATCTCTCTCTGGCGTGGGTTCAGAATTTATTTCCGTTTGCTTGTCCCCTACTGAGTACCCACTACTGTTTAGGGTTTTACCAAACCTTTTCTTTTTGGGGAAATTTCACGTATACTCCTCAAAAACTTCAAAATTATGTATTTTCCCCTTTAGATTTTAAAAATTCACAAACTTATCTATTTTATTATTTTTTATATTAAAACTTATTCTAAAATTTTAAAATACCTATTTAATAAAGACATATAAAGCAAATCAAACTCAAATTTGAATCTGAAAAGTTTATATGAGAGGGACAAAAAGAATGAAGAAATTTCACATGTACCCCTCAAAACCTTCAAAATTATATATTTTCTTCTCAGTTTATGGGCGCCACGCTCTCGAGACTATGCGGGTTACATCGCATTTGGGTTGGATCGATTCGTGTTTTACTCGTTTTGAATTTGGGCCGTTCTCGGATCTTGATCATTTAGATCTGAGTTTGGTCATTCAGACTTTGAACCATTTAGGTTTTAAATAATAATTATAATTTCTTTCTTACTCTATTGGTTTTGTGCTTCATCATATCTAACACTATCTATTTTCAAAGTTTAAATAGTCGATCCGAATTGCTCAGTATGATCTTCATATTAAAATGTGCTTAGATACAATATTTAATATTTTTTTAAAAAATTTTGCTATTTTTTAAGATAGGTACAAAATCACTATTTTTAGAAGATTCTTGGACCATTCGAAAATAGTGATTTGTACCTATTCAAACAATTATTAAAAAATTATAAAAATTATAAATTTTGTTATTCAAGCATATTTTAATATGAAAATTATGTTGAACGGTTCAGACCAACCATTTAGACTTTGACGCAAAAATAACTTATAGACACATGGTATCAAGACGTGTCACCATAAAAATGGTGTAATTGGATCCCTCCTCTCACAGAGGATCAATTACCTGCAACAAAATACTATGATAATATTTTGATAGCTAATATAACTATAGAGAAAATAATACATGCAAATTTGTCAAATAGTATTTTGACAAACCTAAACCTAATGTTTTGTCTTAATTTCGTTCTCATCTCTTGGAAGTTGCAAACAACAATTTCTAAGGTTTAGATGTACACAATATGTGTGAATTTTCTTGTGTTTTGAAGAGAGAATTTGAGAGAACTAATTAATAAAATGCTAAATACTGAATGCAGTTTAGAGTAGCGATGTTAACATATATCTGGCTTCTTTGGTTTTAGTACAGACTTGTGTTTTCAGCCCAGATAAATTTGATTTAGCCCAAATGGTGTTAGATTTGGGCTTGGATATATTGAGCTTCGTTTTTGGATGTTAAGAGGTACCTCTTTTTATCATTTTTTTTGTTTAACAGGTTTTAATTTTCGGCCTTTTGGGGGAATATTCTTGCAAAAACAGAAAACAAAAATCCAAATTCTACCCATGAATTTTTTAATTTGGTCATAATAAATGCCCATCGGTGGAATATGAACAAGTTTAATATTGAGTTGCGGTAATGTCTTCATTTATAATTGTTGTGTATGTCTCTTATTTCATCAATATTGATATCAGATTTGATTTAGATTTGATTTAGCATGATGTCGGAATAGTATGTTGTGCTTAACAGACTATATTAAGAAATAATTTAGTACTTTAGTAGAGAGTATTTTAAAACGTATCTTTTATAGGATTTTTGTTTTAGAGATTCATATTGCTATAGATTATGTTATTTGTATATGTAATTATGAAGTTAAGAAATACAATCAAGCTTTCTCATAAAATCCGATCTCCTTTCTGGCCTCTCTTTTAGAAATCATAACAATAAAAATACAAGTCCGTCTGATTTTTATAAACTCAAATTTGAATATATGCGTGGGCAGTGGCGAGACTATATTGAACTAGTTGTTTATCTATGAACATTTACAGCCTGAATTGGTTAATTCACAGCAGTCTGCAAATTGCTAGTTGTATCAGTAAAAAATTTCTATCTACTCCTGATAAAAATTATGGTTATACCATTTATGTGAGGGAGATGGAGATTTATGGTACAAGTGGTAATTAAAAGGGTTGGAGGTTGGGTGTGTGGGTGTGGGTGTGGGGGGGGGTTTAGAAAGCTCTTTTGATTTTCATTCACGAGTTCTACATCTCTTAGAGGATTATGTTGAATTAGGAACACAACTTTTTTTTGTTTTGTTGCAACAAAATCAAACTTATTAGTGGTT
Organism: Carex cristatella; assembly: GCA_024447775.1. Lineage (NCBI taxonomy): Eukaryota > Viridiplantae > Streptophyta > Magnoliopsida > Poales > Cyperaceae > Carex > Carex cristatella. Next base: position 7,344,533 of record JAJHPF010000012.1, read on the forward strand.
CTAATGAAATCTCTAAGTTTAAATTAGAAAAGTAAACTCTCTTTTTTCTAGGTCAACTTGTATTAGAAATTCTCCATCCATCTAGACAGACATTAGGCACCACACCAATGGTGTGAAACAAAGAGAACGGAGAATATATTCAATCGGATTTAATGTCATCAATCAAATCTTGAAATAATTGGGCTAGTGGGTAATTTGTGGTTAATATTTAAAGACTTGTGTGTATCACAAACTAGGTTATAGATTCCAGAATAACAAGGGGACATGTTGGTGCCGTATATAGCAATGAGCCAATGAGGAGGGTTCAAACTTTATTTACTATTTTTTTATATAGGTAGAAATCACTATTTTTAAGAAAATTCTACACCATTGAAAAAATGATACTGTACCTATCTAAAAAATTATAAAAAAAATTATAAAAATTATAAAATTTGGCATCTAAGAATATTTTACTATGAAGATTATGTTGAGCGGTCTGGATCGACTGTTCGAACTTTTAAAATAGAGAAAAAAAAATGTAGAACATACTAGAGCACAAAATCATGATGCATTTGAAGTTTTGAAATCTCGTCTATAGCAATACATCTGAAATGAGATATTGAAGAGGAAAAAAATTGTGTGCGACTTTTATGGAGGGATTTATCAGGAAAGGAGGGTTTGATCACTAAAATTTCTTTGATTGTAACTTGTACCTATCAAGGTCAGTTCGTGTTAAGTCAATTCAAAATAAAAAAAACTTAGCTGTCGAAATTTTTATTTATATAATTTGATGCCTAGCAGGTTCATTTTTTTTAGTAAATCTAGAGTGGTTACTGCCGAGTTTATGAATAATAATAGTGATATTATTTCTTTTCTTAAAGACACTTGAGTTCAAATTAATGCGAATGCTAATTGGAGTTTTGGAGTTTCAAAATAGAGGGTATTCAAGAGCTATGAGCTCACATAAATGAAAAACAAAAGGGAAAATTGTGAAAATGTCACTTCAAAATTTTCAAATTGTGAAAATGCCACTTCAAACTTTGAAATTGTCAAAATGCCACTCCAAACTTTATTAATTTGTAAAAATGTCACTCCAAATAATTAATGACTAAAATATCCTCCATCGTCCATCTTCGCCTCCCCCCCTTTGCCGCCTCCTCCCGCACCCTCTGCCGACCTGACCCTCGTCCGTCGCAAGAGGCACAAAAAGCAGTTTCCGGACATTATTCCCTTTGCCCGTCGCAAGAGGCGGAGATGGACGAGCGAGGGTATTTTATTCATTAATTATTTGGAATGACATTTTTATAAATTAATTAAATTTGGAGTGGCATTTTGACAATTTCAAAGTTTGGAGTGGCATTTTCATAATTTTCCCAAAACAAAAAATCAAATGGCTTTTCAGGACGGAGTTAGAAATTTAAACTATGGAGATCAAATGTAAATGAAGATTAATTATATAAAAAAAATTATGAATGAGGATCAATTTTTTCATAATATTTTATTTTTTATCATATAGAAAATTATATAAAAAATGGAGGTCAATTGACTTTTGTATGTTATCAGTACTCCGTTCTTGTAGCTTTCTATAAGCACTATCATTGGCTGTGGAACAATAAAAGTGCTCCTTTATTTTGAATCATGTATTTAGAAAGGTTATATTAACTTCATTTATCTAATTATCACGGTAAATATTGATATGAGCTTGATAAGGCCATGTGCCACAGGCCCTAAGAAAGGCCTCCCAAATTAGACCGGGAACCGACCTAATAAGGCTCCCAAAGTCTGTGAAACAGACTCCACAAGATGGGTCCGGGGAGGTCGAAATGAGGCCTGTTAAGGTCCTCTGCAAGACACCCCGATACAAAGAGGCCCGGCTCAAATTCGGGATCACCCCGATGAAGTGATCTCTGTAACCGTTTTCGTACGGTATGTCAGGCAGACTACTATCATCTCCCGGATCGACACTACACGATAGTGAGAGGCCGACCTATAAAAGGCTCAAACATAGGCCGAATAAGGGGTTCACAAATTTGCACAGCACAAAGTGTTAGAGGTTAGAGCATGAACACCTTACACCTATTCCTCTTTCCATCTCGAGCCAGTCCCGAGACCATACGGCCTGTCGCCCTTAGACAGGATGTATCAGAGCATTTACTTATGAACCATATTTTTATAGCAAAAATATAAATGTGAACGCAAACATTCAACATACGTCATTAGTGACAGAGGGAGAAAACCGACTCTCCTACTCTTCAAATAGGAGAGCAGGATTTTGTTATTCAAAATCTAACCGTTCATCTGTATTGAGACTCGTACATAAAAAAATTTAACGGCTAGATTTGAAATAACAGAGTCCTGCTCTCCTATTTGGAGAGCAGCGGAGTCAGATCCCAGGGAGATGGAAGATAATGGAGTCAATTGACTCCACTAACCACTAAGATTAATATTTGTATGAATTTGTTTGATAAATTACTTGATTTATAATGCTATGACCTCATCAAGTTAGTGATACGTGACACAAGTATTTCCATCATCCTTTTTTTTTACAGTAATACGACCCAAATACAATATGTATATATTCTAAAGGGTCGTATGGATTAATGTCACATGTACTAACTACCACATTATTACATAAACAGATCTCAATTCTCTGCTACATCAAAATTCACACCTTCCCGGATCCTACGGCGTATAAGATAGCTAGAATCATAGTCACACTATACGCGTTTAATTTGTAAATAATTCGTATTTTATTCTTTTTGTTATGTTTCCAAACTGAACTTCGTTTAAAAAATAAAAAAATCACGAATTATTCGCAAGAAAAATGCGAAAAAAAAAATTTAGATCTTTTTTTTTATTTCTTGTTATACCAAATCATTCCCGATTTATACTCAAATCACAAATTTTTAACTCTGTCGAACTGAACCCGAAATTAGAATATGGAATAAGATCGATGCTTACATATTAACACAGATATTGTAATATAAAGAATCTGATTCGATTTTCCATCAAGCTTTTGCTGACTAGGTTATCAGTGGAAGAAGTGCTTCTTTGTCTGAATCGGAATTTTGTTGAGCATGACTCTGAAAACTACAAACCAACTTCGGGAGTAAAAAACAAAAAATGAAAGAAAAATAAAATAGGTTGACTGGACTCCAAGTCTCCCCCAACCTTTTATTAGTATTAAAAAAAATATTCAATAATTTTTTTATTGAAATTATAATATTTTATCTCAGCACAAAATAGTATTATTGATATCATTTATTGTTAATAGGATTAGGAAAATTTTTGTCAAGGGTCAGGGTTGAGCCAGAAATAGAATAGAATGGATCAAATTTTCCAAAATAAGACATGATTGTATAATTATGTTCATAAAATTGAAAAAAAACAAGATTTATGTTTCAAAATTTGAGAACCAATCTTTTGTCTAATGTTGAAGACAGTGTCTTTCGTATAGCAAATTGCAAATTTGAAAATGAACAATTTCTTGTAGATACTAAATAGCTGAATGACTTGTTCTCTAAGTACGTATCCTCCTCGGTACTTGACTGAAATCAAGCTCAAATGAGCTCCCAGCCCAGCCGAACAATTGAAATTTGATACCTAGCTAGGTAGATATAAGGGGTCCGTTTTGAGATTTGTGTTAAGTTAAAACTAAAGACTCAGATCTAATTGTTCATTTAAAGAAAAAAAAATACATTGTATTGGATCTGCCGAAAATTTTATTAATAACATTAAAATCAATCAAATTAAAGAAAATGACATCATTATTTGAAAAAAAAAAATACAAATATGACATTTCTGCTGAATTATCCAATGGAATTTGTTTTCTTTTTTACCTAATTCCGCTTGATTATTCATCGGAATTAGTTTTTCTTTGTTTGCTAATTCCTCTAGATCTGTACCCTTCAAAAACAAATTCCGTTAAATAATCTAGCGGAATTAGAAAAAAAAAAACTAATTCCGCTGAATTTATTCAGCGAAATTGGGGCCAATTCCATTAGATTATCCGGCGAAAATATTACTTTTTAAAAATTCTGAAAAATAATATCATTTTCTTTAATTTGATTGATTTTAATATAATTAACAAAAAAATCGGCTGGATCTGAATTCTCGACCTCCAACCTTTAAAAAAAATATATTACGAATCTTGATGAGCATAACCGTAAAATGTACAAACCAACCTCGGAAGAGGGATGCAAAAATAAAATAGGCGGACCGGACACCAAATTTGCAACACATTTTTCATTATGAAACTTTAAACTTTGCTTTCTCTGCTCCAACCAACTATAATTAGTTCTCCTTTCTTTTTCTAATTCCCTTAGAACATAGCTTGTATTTTTTTATTCACATCGTGGAACCCATCAAGGATTCAACAAATGAATCGCTTTCCTCGTCAACAAGGAAATAATTTATTCAAAACATATGTTAACTTATAACCACCCACTTAAGACTTTTTAAATTTTTTTATTAGACTTTCAGCGCTGTCGTTCCTACGTAATGCAATGAATAAAATTTATGTACAAAATCGTCGATAAAGAGAATTATGACAAGCGTAATTAATTTTGAATAGTATTTTGTACATAGAAGATGCATGTTCAAAATTCACTTAAAATATCAACACTAATCAATATATAAACATGAATAATTATTTCAATTTTCCCACTCCATTATCCGCATCGTACCCGCAACAAAAATAGAAGAAAGTTATACTATTGCCTCTCTTTCCTAATTTTCTTGCTCGTCTCCGCTTCAACCTTGATAGATATAAATATTTGAAACATAAGATATTAAAACTTGCAAAATAAAATATTAATACTTGCATGGGTAACTTGATATGATCATCATTTTTTCCAGTCTCTTAATCGTCCCAACGTCAACCTTGCTCTAATAAAGTAGTAGAGATCCAGTATTCCCACATCAACCTTCTCCAATCATCCCCGCGTCAACCTTCATCTACTAAAAATAGTTGACCACGTAGGTAGAAACATTTTAGTGCATAGGTATAAATACTTGCAATAGTGATATTAATATTTTCAGATGTCATCCAGTGTTTTATGTAAAAAATATTTTCAAGTTTAGGTAAAAATACTTGCATGACGAAGTGTAAATACTTATGTGACAACAAGTCCGAAAGTACGTCATTATGAATCTTATTTGAAAAAGAAAATTGTGTATAAGACATTCGTGATTTTAGATTTGTAAAATTTCTCACAGATCGTCATAAATATAGACGTGTAAGGTTCGTTCCATCCCATATAGTTTAAGTGGTTCCTCATATATTTTTATAGTGGGAGTACATTTTGAAAGATTTCTCAGTTTTTTATAGTGTGAGTTTGTTTTGAAAGATTTGATTGAGAAAGTAATTATTTTCGTAAACATTACATATATAAATACTTATGTGTATAAATATAAATATTTTTAAAGAAATTCAACATTGTAGATTTTACAATCCTCAAAACAATTATAGCAATTAAGTTGCAGATACGATGCAAATACTGAATTGCAGGTACAGCTTCCTGTACGTAAACAAAGGAAGGGAGACTATTCTGAATTAACACAGGTGGTTGGATCACTTGGTGAGATGCTGCTTTTGTTGACTATTTGTCATCTTAGTTGAAAAAAAGATCCCTTAAATGTGGGATCTAGTACCTGATTATTTTCAAACTGATGTATGACTCGGCAAGAGAATCGAATATATATATTTTTTAATTTATATTTATTTCGTATGGTGACAATTACATGTATACTCTTCAAAAGCTTCAAAGTTACGTATACGCCCTTCTAAAATTCATTGTATAAAATTTACTCTCCTAAATTTTAAAAAACTCACAAATTTACCCAATTTATTGTCCTTTTTCTATTAAAACTCGTATTAAGTATATAAAATATTAATTTTGTTGTTTATTAAATAATAACTATATATATATTGTTTAAGAGAAATATTTTGTCTTCTAATTGATCAATTGTGAGGGCAAATAGTTCATTTTTTGTTTGTTGCGCACACACAAGCATATATCTAAATGTTATTGTGTATGTATCGTAGATAGAGAAATAAACTCTTTGCCATATAAACTGACGAATGAGAATACTGAACAACTTTTTGTACGGACAGACTACATATTTTTACTTTTATTTAAAGGATAAATGAAAATTTTATAAATTTAAAATGAGTTTTAATAGACAAGACAATATATTACATAAAATTTTGAGTTTCTTAAATTTAGAAGGACAAATATGATATAATGAATTTTAGAGGAAAAATACATAATTTCAAAATTGGTTAGTGATGCACATGAATTTCTCCCTTTCTTTTTCTAAAAGAACCATGCTAATCGTTGTTCTATAAATTTTGTTCGTTCATTTTTTGTTACATTAAAATTTATGCAGCATATTGTTTTCCTTTTATCGAGCAAAAAACATAACGAATTCTATAACGTACTATACAAACAAACTGTAAACTTAGTACAGTGACACCAGAATTCTATAACGAATTCTATAACGTACTATATTCAATTCTTAAGAATAACATCTAAAAAATATTGGAGTGTATCAGAATATGTAATAATAATAACAAAAAGAGGAGGGATTCACTTCTACCGTTTTTTGGTGACACCGGATTACACCCTATATTTCTAAAGTCCAAACAATTGATCAAAATCATTAAATATAATGGATATATTAAAATGTGCTTGTGAATCAAATTTTATATTTTTTTCGATTTTTTTTATTATTTATTTTCCCTATCAACTCCAACGTGTTACCAATAAATAACACACAAATTTTTACGGTCAAAACATAATTTCAATTGATCATAAACTTGTTTAAGCCATAGAAATTTTCAAGGCGTTGGGAGGAGCAAACAGTAGTTAGATTTCAGTGGACCTGTTGTTTTGGATTTAGATCCTGAAATAATGAATTCATTATCTGATGTCATAATATTCTAAAAAAAATAGAATTATCTTGAACTTATATTCATTTTATTTATTATGATATATCATTTAGTTAATTAATATTTTAGAGAATACTAGAGAAGGCGACTAGCCAACTGTTTTGATGCCAGAATTTTATGCTGATTTAATAGACGGGTGAAACGGAGTGGATATTGGTAAAATCATACTCATATATTTTTTTTTCGTTTTCCGGATATAGATATGGAGCGAATATCGGACATATGAATACGAATACGGATCCAGATCAGATGGGATATTTATTAAAATAATATAAAATATTAAAGTTCATAATATTTATCTAATTATAATGGTGAATAACATAATTTTTTTCATAATATATATTAAAATATATAGTACATATCTACTATTTGGATGCAGATAATTGAAACGTAAAATCATATTAGTATCCTTATCCACACGGATATTCAGATATCAAATATTCACATCTAAGTTTTTAAATACAGATCGGATATTGGCCATACCGTTTTCACTCCTATTTAATACCCATTATAAGAACAATAACCAAATAAGTTGTGCAACTATCCGTACAGGAATTAATTCCAAAATGAACTGTTTGTCTGGTTGGTATCCGAATACTTTATTTTTAACTTTGTCAAATTGTCTCAATCTGAGTCAATCATATTTAAAGGCACGCATAATATGAATTTTTTTAATCGTAATTACATCATAAGTACAGAAAAAAGAACCAATAGAAAGCCGGTGACCAACTAAATCAATTTCTTGAAGAATTAAACATCTAAATAAATAATAAATTGTGGAGGAAACAAGGTTCGGCACAAGTGTTCATTGGGTCCGGTTTAGTCTGTTTTGAACCGAACCAAATTAGTTTGGACCAAACGGTTCGGTTCGGTAACTCGGTTTACTTTTTAAAACTGAAATAACCGAACCGACTGAATTTTTATATATTATGAATTTTGTCCGGACAGCCTCAGTTTATTTCTTAATCAATTGCTTTAAATATTTCAGTTTATTTCTTAATATTCCGATTTATTTCTTAATATTCCAGTTTATTTCTTAATATACTTTTTATTTATTACAAACAATTGCTTTAAATAAAAAGTTAATATATTTCAGTTTGAACTGAACAAACTGAAATAAAACTTTTCGGTTGCAATACTAAATCAATTCGATTCGGTTCTATTTTTAGAATTAAATTATAATTTTAATTTGTCTGATTTCAACTGAACTAAACTGATGAATACCCCTGATAAAAGAGAGATGTGGTTTGACAAGAAACCAGGCTTTGAAGAACAACTGCACATGTATTGAAATTAATGTAGCGTTTTGTCGCAGGAATCTTCCTAACATAGTCGCACACACGACTTTATAATATAAAATAAAAATTATATAAAATGAAAAATGAAACTGGTAAGTATAAAACTATGTATTGAGGAATGTATTTGGGACAGAAAAGTATGGGAAAGCTTTCCATTTTAATACCTGATTTGGACCCGAATAATTGATTGCGTCGGCCCTCTCACCAAAAAAAAAAAAAAAAAAAATTTAAGAAAAATAATTATTTTTCAGTTGTTATAATTCTTGTTCTACTTTAATAAGACAATGACACCACGCCCCTCGTTGATTTTGATTTTTTTTTAGTAATATCCTCCTTTTAAAGAAATAAAAAAAAATTAATGAGGCGATCAACATAAGATTAGATATAGATAGATTGTTTATCAAATTTTGATACAATTTAAAAATTCGCTGATCATCTGTCAAGACGGGCATATTTAAGAATAGCCAATGGGATCAATTGACCTCCTTTTTTATTTTATTTTTTGTATTTATGTACAATGTTTTATATAATTTAGAGTAAAATTTTACTGGATGGTAAAATTGACCACTATTTTTGACAGAATTTTTGTTCGATTGGCTCTCATAGTTCCAAAGTCGGACTCTGCCGTGTCAAGAGGTTTTTAAATTAACCGTGTAATTTTTGTTAAAATATAAAAGTTGACCAAATTATAAGAATTAATATTTGGTCTAGTAACAAAAGACAACGTCCTCCACGTGAAAGGTTGCATATTTTTCATTGTATAATAACATTAACCCTCATTATTAGCAAACATTTTATATAATTGACAACTATAGTTTCAAAGTTTGGTTCCGCCGTGCCAAGACCTTTTTAAATTAACCGTTTATTTTTTGTTAAAATACAAACATTATCCAAATTATAAGAATTAACATTTAGTTTAGTGACAAAAGTCAATATCCTCCGTATGAAAGGTTGAAACTTGAATGTTTGAAACACAGAAGATTGAATTTGAAAGACAGAGTTCCATCTTTCTTAAAAAAAAATTATACTCAAATTACATCAATCTACATCATAAATAACATAGGTATAATTTTATTTTTCGGCTTTAACAAATTTAATTATTGATTATCATATTTGTCAAAATAAGTTCGTTCCTTCCGTTTCCTTTGATTAAATTATACATTGCCCACAGAGAGTTTGCACCGAATTAGCCATCAACTCTACCTGCAAGAAATTAAATAAACAAAAAAAATTATAAGAAGAACAAAGACAGAAGGAAAATTAAATTACATCATCATTTCATCATCTTCGCGTAAATAATTTGGTATCTTTTAGATAGCGTGCCCCTGTATACAAAACATATGATCTCAGAATATGCATTCCAGCAGTAGCATTTAGAAAATAGAATCCCGAAAACTAGTCATTTTCATAAACTTTCAAATGCATTAAAATATTACCATGTGTCAGTTAATTTATGTGTGAAGAGGATCACCGCTAATTAATGCTGCTATCTGGATAATTGAATGCGCTATGATTATATTTTAGAATAATTCAACACAACGAAAGTCAACGTCTGTAAAACCTTTGTAATTTGTGGATAGGCATTAAGTTGGCATAAATTAATCCACAATTAATTGACAAAACAAAACATTGTCTATATATGATGAGATGTTGATATAGTATTGGAATGGATACCGTAGATTATGAGGATCTACTACGAATCTTAAGATGTGGTGAATGACAGTTTGCAACTGAGGGAGTACTATCACAGCAAGTACAATAATAAAAGTTGGATCTCATAGCACAGATAGCACAATACATACCCATTCAGGATAGCCAGATATACTGGTAAATATTTTTACAGTGCCATGGAACAAGGACCTGATCAAAACAATCATTACAGGTATTTGGGAGTTAGGAACGCCAACAAGGATAGTGATATTCTTAGGGGCAGAGCCAGACCTTTGAACTAGGGAGTCAAACGTGAACGAGGATCAATCATATAAAAATTTTGTACTGTACATGATAATCAATTTTACAGTATTCATAACATTTTGATCTAAACTATACATAAAATCACATATACATATATAAATTTGAAAATAAATGAGGGTCAATTGCCCCCCTATTGATCTTACTAACCTCTGAATATTCTCATGACTGATGTTGAACAACTGAATTCTTACAATCGACAATCTAATTAGGAGGAATGAATAGCACCAAACGTTAAAGTGATTTGATATCTATTTTGCTTTTAACTCCTCATTTGGAAAATGTGATTATCTTATCTATTTTGCTTTTAACTAAATTCTCGTTTATCATTGTTCTTGTGCTTAGCAACACATTTGACATTGTTCTTGTGATTAGCAAATGATTGGCCATTGTTCTTGTGCTTAGCGGTCTCGTTTTTATTCTTCTTGTGCTTAACAGCCACATTTACATTGTTCTTGGGTTTAGCAACATCATTTGCATTGTCCTTGTGCCTAGCAACCTCATCAGTCATTGTTCTTTTTCCACAGCAACTCATTTGCATTGTTCTCGTGGTTAGCAATCCCATTTGCATTATTCTCGTGGTTAGCAATCCCATTTGCATTATTCTTGTGCTTAACAACCTCATTGGTCATTGTTCTTTTGCTTAGCATACTCATTTGCATTGTTCTTATACTTAACAACCTTATTTGTTATTGTTCTTGTGCTTAGCAAGTCATTTGGAATTGTTTTTTTTTTAACAAACTTATTGGCAATTGTTCTTGCACTTAACAACCTCATTTGTCATTGGACTTATACGTAGCAACTCATTAGTTATTATTCTTTTGCTTAATAACTTCATTAGCCATTGTTGTTGTGCTTAACAATCTCATTTGCATTGTTCTCATGCTTTGCAACATCATATATCATTGTTCTTGTGCTTAGCAACTCATTTGTCATTGTTTTTTTTTTTTGCTTAACAACCCTATTGGCTATTGTTGTTGTCCTTAACAGCCTCATTTACATTGTTCTTCTACTTCGCAACCTCATTTGTCATTATTTTTGTGCTTAGCAACTCATTTTCCATTGCTCTTTTGCTTTGCAACCGTATTGGCAATTGTTCTGGTGCTAACTGACCTCATTTCCATTCTTTTTGTATTTAGCAGTCTCATTTGCAATGTTCTTGTGCTTAGCGAACTCATTTCAAATATTCTTGTGCTTAGCAACTTCATTTGTCGCTGTTATTTTGCTTAGCAGCCCCATTGGCTATGGTTCTTATGCTTAGCAGTTTCATTTGCAATGTTCCCATGCTTAGTAACCTCATTGTCATTGTTTTTCTGCTTAACAGCTCATTTGCCATTGTTATTTTCGTTAACAACCTCATTGGCCATTGTTCTTGTGCATAATGGACCCATTTGCATTGTTCTTGTGCTTAACAGCCTCATTTGCATTGTTCTTGTACTTAAAAATCTCATTAGTCATTGTTCTTGTGCTTAGCAAGTCATTTGCATTTGTTTTTTTGTGTAACAAACTTATCAGTCATTGTTCTTGCGCTTAGCGGTCTCATTTTCATTCTTCTTGTGCTTAGCAGCCTTATTTGCAATGTTCTTGTACTTAGCAGCCTAATTTGCATTGTTCTTGTGCTTAGCAACATTATTGGCTATTTTTTTTTTGCCTAACAATATCATTGGTCATTGTTCTTGTGATTAGCATTCTCATTTATATTGTTCTCGTTCTTAGCAACCTCATTTGCATTGTTCTTGTGCTTAACAACCTCATTTATTATTTTTCTTCTACTTAGCAACTAATTTGCCATCGTTCTTTTGCTTAACAACCTCATTGGCCATTATTCTAAGCCTTAGTAACCTCATTTGTCTTTGTTCTTGTTCTTAGCATCTTGATTTGTCATTGTTATTGTGCTTAGCTACTCATTGGTCATTGTTCTTTTGCTTAACAATTTCAATGGCCATTGTTGTTGTGCTTATCAGTCTCATTTGCATTGTTCTCATGCGTAACAATCTTATTTGTCATTGTTTTTGTGCTTAACAACTTGTTTGTCATTGTTATTTTGCTTAACAACCCCCATTGGCTATAGTTGTTGTACCTAGGAGACTCATTTGCATTGTTCTTGTGCTTAGCAACTAATTTGCTATTGCTATTTTGCATTGCAACTGCATTGACCATTATTCTGGTGCTAACCGGCCTCATTTCCATTATTTGTGTGCTTGTAGCCTCATTGGCAAAATAGACAAAAAAAGTTTACTTGTACGATTAACGAGTTACAGACTATTGTAAATGATCAATTCAGACTATGAATTGTCCAGATGTAGGTACAATTTTATCTAGAGACAGACAACAACCCATTTATATATAGATTTATACTATGTTTCCAAAATTCAGAAATAAACAACTTCCTAGCTCTTGATTCAATGCGGCTCTACCACTTCATAGTAATAATTAATATTATATTGTAGACAAAGCGAAGAATGGAAAAGATGCCAGTTAGCACAAGAACAATGACCAATGCTAAAGCAAAATAGCAATGGCAAATGAGTTGTTAACCACAAAAACAATGACAAATGAGTTTTGCTAAGTAGAAGAACAATGCAAATGAGTCTTTTAAGCACAACAACAGTGGCCAATGAGGTTGTTAAGGAAAAAAACAATGGCAAAGGAGTTGCTTAGTACAAGAACAATGACAAATGAAATTGTTAAGAAAAAGAACAATGACTGCTCAGCAAAACAACAATGGCCAATGAAGTTATTAAGCAAAAGGACAATGGCCTATGAGTTGTTAAGCACAACAACAATAACAAATGAGGTTGTTAAGGACAAGAATATTACAAATGAGACTGCTAAGCACAAGAACAATGGACAATAAGTTTGTTAACAAAAATAACAATTGCAAATGACTTGCTAAGCACAAGAACAATGACAAATGAGATTGTTAAGTACAAGATAAAAATGAGGCTGCTAAGTACAAGAACAATATAAATGAGGCCACTATGCACAAGAACAATGGCCAATGAGGATGTAAAGCAAAAGAACAATGATCAATGAAGTTGTTAACCACAAGAACAATGCAAATGAGGTTGCTAAGCATGGGGAACAATGCAAATGAGAATGCTAATAACAAGAACAATGACCAATGATGTTGTTAAGCAAAAGAACAAATAGCCAATGACGTTGTAAAGCAGAAGAACAATGGCACATGTGTTGCTAAGGAAAAGAACAATGAATAATGAGGTTGCATAACACAAGAACAATGCAAATAAGGCTACAAAGGTCAAGAAAAATAGATATGACACCTCTAAACACAAGAAAAATTCCCAATTATTTACTAAGCACAAGAACAATGATAACTGAGGAAGTTATGCTCTTGGCGTTGTTAGTGTGCTTAATAACCTCTTTTGCCATTGATCTTGTGATTATGAACCTCATTTGCCCTAGTTTATGTGCTTAACAATCTCAATTGGCCTTGTTCGTGTGCTTAACAACCTCAATTATCGTTGTTCATATACTTCTTAACCTCTTTTGCCCTTGTTCTTGTGCTTAACAACATCATTTACACTTTTTCTTGTACTTAACAACCTCGTTTGTCGTTGTTCTTCTGCTTCGCAACATAATTTGCTCTTGATATTGTGCTTATGAACCTCATTTGCATTTGTTTTTGTGCTTAGGAACCTCATTAGCCCTTGTTTGTATGCTTAACAACCTCAATTAGCATTGTTTGTGTGCTTAACAACCTCTTTTGCCCTTGATCTTGTGCTTATGAACCTCATTGGAATTTGTTCTTGTGCTTAGGAACCTCATTTGTCCATGTTCGTGTGTTTAACAACCACAATTGTCGTTGTTCATACGCTTCTTAACCTCATTTGCCCTTGGTCTTGTGCTTAGCAACGTCATTTACACTTTTTATTGTGCTTAACAACCTCATTTGTCGTTGTTCTTGCGCTTTGCAACATAATTTGCAATTCATATTGTGCTTGTGAACCTAATTTGTATTTGTTCTTCTACTTAGGAACCTCATTTGCCCTTGTTCATGTGCTTAACAACCTCAATTGGCGTTGTTCGTGTGCTTAACAACCTCTTTTGCCCTTAATCTTGTGCTTATGAACCAGATTTGCATTCATTCTTGTGCTTATGAACCACATTTGCCTTTGTTTGTGTGCTTAACAACCTATATTGTCGTTGTTCATATGCTTCTTAACCTCTTTTGCCCCTGTTGTTGTGCTTAGCAGTATCATTTACATGTGTTCTTGTGCTTAACAACCTCACTTGTCGATGTTCCTGCACTTTGCAACATAATTTGACCTTGATCTTATGCTTGTGAACCTCATTTATATTTGTTCTTTTACTTATGAATATCATTTACCCTTGATCTTGTGCTTAGAAACCTCATTTGCCCTTGTTTGTGTGCCTAACAACCTCTTTTGCCCTTGATCTTGTGCTTATGAACCACATTTGCATTTGTTCTTGTGCTTAGGAACCTCATTTTCACTTGTTCGTGTGCTTAAAAATCTCAATTGTCGTTGTTCATATGCTTCTTAACCTCATTTGCCCCTTAGTCTTGTGCTTAGCAACATGATTTACACTTGTTCTTGTGCTTAACAATCTCATTTGTCGTTCTTCTTGTGCTTTGCAAAATAATTTGCCTTTGATATTGTGCTTATAAACCTCATATGTATTTGTTCTAGTGCTTACGAACCTCATTTGCCCTTGTTTTTGTGCTTGACAATAACAATTGGCGTTGTTCGTTGTTCGTGTCATTAACAACCTCTTTTGCCCATTATCTTGTGCTTATGAATCTCATTTGCATTTCTTGTGCTTAGGAACCTCATTTGCCCTTGTTCGTGTGCTTAACAACCTCATTTGTTGTTCTTCTTGTGCTTTGCAAAATAATTTACGCTTGATATTCTGCTTATGAACCTCATTTGTATTTGTTCTAGTGCTTAGGATTCTCATTTGCCCTTGTTTATGTGCTTCACAACAAAAATTGCCGTTGTTCGTGTCCTTAAACAACCTCTTTTGCCCTTGATCTTGTGCTTATGCATTTGCTCTAGTGCTTAGGAACCTCATTTGCACTTGTTCGTGTGCTTAACAACCTCAATTGTCGTTGTTCATATTCTTCTTGACCTCTTTTGCCCTTGTTCTTGTGCATCACAACGTCATTTGTTGTTGTTCCTCCGCTTTGCAATATAATTTGCCGTTGATATTGTGCTTATGAGTCTCAATTTCATTTGTTCTTGTTCTTAGGAACCTCATTTGCCTTTGTTTGTGTGCTTAACAACCTCAATTGGCATTGTTCGTTTGCTTAACAACCTCTTTTGCCCTTGTTCTTGTACTTAGCAATATCATTTACACGTGTTCTTGTGCTTAACAACCTCATTTGCCAGTGTTCTTGTGCTTTGGAACATAATTTGCCCTTGATATTGTGCTTATGAACCTCATTTTCATTTGTTTTTGTGCTTAGGAATCTCATTTGCCCTTGTTTGTGTGCTTAACAACCTCAATTGGCATTGAACCTGTGCTTAACAACCTCTTTTGCCTTTGATCTGGTGCTTATGAACCTCATTTGTCGTTGTTCTTCTGTTTTGCAACATAATTTGCCTTTGACGTTGTGCTTATGAACCTCATTTGTATATGTTCTTGCACTTAGGAACCAGATTTGATGTTGTTCATTTGCTTAACAACCTTAATTGGCGTTGTTTGTGTGCTTAACAACCTCTTTTGCCCTTGATCTTGTGCTTATGGACCTCATTGGCATTTGTTATTGTGCTTAGGAACCTCATTTCACCTTGTTCGTGTGCTTAACAATCTCAATTGTCGTTGTTCATACGCTTCTTAACCTCATCTGCCCATGGTCTTGAACTTAGCAACATCATTTATACTTTTTCTTGTGCTTAGCAACCTTATTTGTCGTTGTTCTTGTGCTTTGCAACATAATTTGCCCTTGATATTGTGCTTGTGAGCCTCATTTGTATTTGTTCTTGTACTTATGAACCTCTTTTACCCTTGTTTGTGTACTTGACAACCTTATTTGGCGTTGTTCGTGTGCTTAACAACCTCTTTTGCCCTTGATCTTGTGCTTCTGAATCTCATTTGCATTTGTTATTGTGCTTAGGAACCTCATTTGTGTTTGTTCTTGTACTTAGGAACCTCATTTGCCCTTGTTTATGTGCTTAACGACCTCAATTGGCATTGTTCGTGTGCTTAACAACCTCTTTTGCTCTTGATCTAGTGCTTATGAATCTCATTTGCATTTGTTCTTGTGCATTGGAACCTCAGTTGCCCTTGTTCGTGTGCTTAACAACCTCAATTGCCGTTCTTCATATGCTTTTTAACCTCTTTTGCCCTTGCTCTTGTGATTGGCAATATCATTTACACATGTTCTTGTGCTTAAGAACCTCATTTGATGTTGTTCCTCCGCTTTGCAACATAATTTGCCCTTGATATTGTGCTTATGAACCTCATTTTCATTTGTTCTTGTGCTTAGGAACCTCATTTTCCCTTGTTTCTGTGCTTAAGAATCTCAATTGGCGCTGCTCGTGTGACTAACAAACTCTTTTGCCCTTGATTTTGTGCTTATGAACCAGATTTGCATTCATTGTTGTGCTTAGGAACCTCATTTGCCCTTGTTTGTGTTCTTAAAAATCTCAATTGGCATTGTTCGTGTGCGTAACAACCTCTTTTGCCGTTGATATTGTGCTTATGAACCTCAGTTTCATTTGTTCTTGTGCTTAGGAACCTCATTTTTCCTTGTTTGTGCGCTTAACAAACTCAATTGGCGTTGTTCGTTTGCTGAACAACCTCTTTTGCCCTTGTTCTTGTCTTTACAAGTGTTATTGTGCTTAGCAACCTCATTTTCCATTGTTCTTGCGCTTTGCAACATAATTTGCCCTTGATCTTGTGCTTATGAACCTCATTTGCATTTGTTCTTGTGCTTAGGAATCCCATTTGCCCTTGTTCGTGTGCTTAACAACCTCACTTATCGTTTTTCATATGCTTCTTAACCTCTTTTGCCCTTGTTCTTGTGCTTAGCAATATCATTTACACTTGTTCTTGTGCTTAACAACCTCATTTGTCGTTGTTCGTGCGTTTTGCCACATAATTTGCCCTTGATATTTTGCTTATGAACTCATTTGTGTTTGTTCTTGTACTTAGGAACCTCATTTGCCCATGTTTATGTGCTAAACACCCTCAATTGGGGTTGTTCGTGTCCTTAACAATCACTTTTGCCTTATGATCTTGTGCTTATGAATCTAATTTGCATTTGTTCTTGTCCTTAGGAATCTCATTTGCCCTTGTTCGTGTGCTTAACAACCTCAATTGTCGTTGTTCATATGCTTCTTAACCTCTTTTTCCCTTGTTCTTATGCTTAGCAAAATCATTTACAATTGTTCATGTGCTTAACAAAGTCATTTGTCCTTGTTCCTCCACTTTGCAACATAATTTGCCCTTGATATTGTGCTTATGAACCTCAGTTTCATTTGTTCCTGTGCTTAGGAACCTCATTTGCCCTTGTTTGTGTGCTTACCTCAATTAGCGTTGTTCCTGCGCTTAACAACTTATTTTGCCCTTGATCTTGTGCTTATGAATCTCATTTGCATTGTTTCTTGTGCTTTGGAACCTCTTTTGCCCTAGTTTCTGCACTTAACAACCTCAATTGGCATTGTTCGTGTACTTAACAACCTCTTTTGCCCTTGATCTGGTGCTTATGAACCTCATTTGCATTTGTTCTTGTGCTTAGGAACCTCATTTGCCCTTCTTCTTGTCCTTAACAACCTCAATTGGATTTGTTCATGGGCTTAACAACCTCTTTTGTCCGTGATCTTGTGCTTATGAACATTATTTGCATATGTTCCTGTGCTTAGGAACCTCATTTTCCCTTGTTCGTGTGCTTAACAACCTCAATTATCGTTGTTCATATGCTTCTTAACCTCTTTTGCGCTTGTTCTTTTGCTTAGCAACATCATTTACACTTGTTCTTATGCTTAGGAACCTCATTTGCCCTTGTTCATGTGATTAACAACCTTAATTGGCGTAGTTTGTGTGCTTAACAACCTCTTTTGCCCTTGATATTGTGCTTATGAGCCTCAGTTTCATTTGTTCTTGTTCTTAGGAACCTCATTTGCCCTTGTTTGTGTGCTTAACAACCTCAATTGGCATTGTTCGTTTGCTTAACAACCTCTTTTGCCCTTGTTCTTGTACTTTGCAATATCATTTACACGTGTTCTTGTACATAACAACCTCATTTCCCATTGTTCTTGCGCTTTGCAACAGAATTTGCCCTTGATATTGTGTTGATGAACCTCATTTTCATTTGTTCTTGTGCTTAAGAACTTCATTTGCCCTTGTTTGTGTGCTTAACAACCTGAATTGACATTGTTCCTGTGCTTAACAACCTCTTTTGCCCTTGATCTGGTGCTTATGAACCTCATTTGCGTTGTTTCTATGCTTAACAACCTCAATTGGCATTGTTTCTGTGCTTAAAACCTCTTCTGCCCTTGATCTTGTGCTTATGAACTAAGTTTGCTTTTGTTCTTGTGCTTAAGAACCTCATTTGCCCTTGTTCGTGTTCTTAACAACCTCAATTATCGTTTTTCACATGCTTCTTAACCTCTTTTGCCCTTGTTCTTGTACTTAGCAACATCATTTACACTTGTTCTTGTGCTTAACAACATCATTTGTCGTTGTTCCTGCGTTTTGCCACATAACTTGCCCTTCATATTTTTCTTATGAACCTCATCTGTGTTTATTCTTTTACTCAGGAACCTCATTTGCCATTGTTTATTTGCTAAACACCCCCAATTGGGTTGTTCGTGTCCTTAATAATCTCTTTTGCCTTTGATCTTGTGCTTATGAATCTAATTTGCATTTGTTCTTGTGCTTAGGAACCTCAATTGTCGTTGTTCATATGTTTTTTAACCTCTTTCGCCCTTGTTCTTGTGCTTAGCAACATCATTTACACTTGTTTTTGTGGTTAACAATGTCATTTGTCGTTGTTCCTCCGCTTTGCAACATAATTTGCCCTTGATATTGTGCTTATGAACCTCAATTTTATTTGTTCCTGTGCTTAGGACACTCATTTGCCCTTGTTTGTGTTCTTAACAACATCAATTGGCATTGTTCGTGTGCTTAAGAACCTCTATTGCCCCTGTTCTTATGCTTAGTAATATCATTTAGACGTGTTCTTGTGCTTAACAAACTCATTTGCCGTTGTTATTGTGCTTTGCAACATAATTTGCCATTGATATTGTGCTTATGAACCTCATTTTAATTTGTTCTTGTGCTTAGGAACCTCATTTGCCCTTGTTTGTGTGCTTAACAACCTCAATTAGCGTTGTTTCTATGCTTGACAAACCTCTTTTGCCATTGATCTAGTGCTTATGAATCTAATTTGCATTTGTTCTTGTGCTTAGGAACCTCATTTGCCATTGTTCGTGTGCTTAACAACCTCAATTGTCGTTGTTCATACACTTCTTAACCTCTTTTGCCGTTGTTCTTGTGCTTAGCAATATCATGTACACTTGTTCTTGCGCTGAACAACTACATTTCTCGTTGTTCCTACGCTTTGCATCATAATTTGCCCTTGATCTTGTTCTTCTGAAACTCATTTGCATTTGTTCTTGTGTTTAGGAATCTGATTTGTCATTGGTCGTGGCTTAACAACCTAAATTATCGTTTTTCATATGCTTCTTAACCTCTTTTGCCGTTGTTCTTGTGCTTAGCAACAACATTTACACTTGTTCTTGTGCTTAACAACCTCATTTGTCATTGTTCTTGTATTTTGCCACATAATTTGCCCTTGATATTTTGCTTATGAACCTCATTTGTGTTTGTTCTTGTACTTAGGAACCTCATTTGACATTGTTTATGTGCTAAACACCCTCAATTGGGGTTGTTCGTGTCCATAACAATCTCTTTTGCCTTTGATCTTGTGCTGATGAGTCTAATTTGCATTTGATCTTGTGCTGATGAGTCTAATTTGCATTTGTTCTTGTGCTTAGGAACCTCAATTGTCCTTGTTCGTGTGCTTAAAAACCTTAATTGTCGTTGTTCATATGCTTCTTAACCTCTTTTGCCTTTGTTCTTGTGCTTAGCAAATATCATTTACACTTGTTCGGGTGCTTAACAACGTCATTTGTTGTTGTTCCTCCGCTTTGCAACATAATTTTCCCTTGATATTGTGCTTATGAACCTCAGTTTCATTTTTTCTTGTGCTTAGGAAACTCATTTGCCCTTGTTTGTGTGCTTAACAATCTCAATTGGCGTTGTTTATGTGCTTCACAACCTCTTTTGCCCTTGATCTGGTGCTTATGAACCTTATTTGCATTGTTTCTTGTGCTTAGGAACCTCTTTTGCCCTAGTTTGTGTACTTAACAACCTCAATTGGATTTGTCCGTGTGCTTAACAACCTCTTTTACCCTTGATCTTGTGCTTATGAACCTCATCAGCATTTGTTCTTGTGCTTAGGAATCTCATTTGTCCTTGTTTGTGTTCTTAAAAACCTCAATTGCCATTCTTCGTGAGCTTAGCAACCTATTTTACCGTTGATATTGTGCTTATGAACCTCAGTTTCATTTGTTCTTGTGCTTAGGAACCTCATTTGCCCTTGTTTGTGTGCTTAACATCCTCAATTGGTGTTGTTCGTTTGCTTAACAACCTCATTTGCCATTGTTATTACGCTTTGCAACATAATTTGCCCTTGATATTGTGCTTATGAACCTCATTTTCATTTGTTCTTGTGCTCAGGAACCTCATTTGCCCTTGTTTGTGTGCTTAACAACCTCAATTGGCATTGTTCATGTGCTTAACGACCTCTTTTGCCCTTGATCTGGTGCTTATGAACCTCATTTGCATTTATTCTTTTGCTTAGGAATCTTATTAGCCCTTATTCGTGTCCTTGTCAACCTCAATTATGGTTTTTCATATGCTTCTTAACATCTTTTGGCGTTGTTCATGTGCTTAGCAACATCATTTACACTTGTCCTTGTTCTTAACAACCTCATTTGTCGTTATTCTTGCTCTTTGCAACATAATTTGCCCTTGATATTTTGCTTATGAACCTCATTTGTATTTGTTCTTGTATGTTGCTTATGAACCTCATTTGTATTTGTTCTTGTATTTAGGAACCTCATTTTCCCATGCTTATGTGCTAAACACACTCAATTGGGGTTGTTCGTGTCCTGAACAATCTCTTTTGCCATTGATCTTGTCCTTATGAATCTAATTTGCATCTGTTCTTGTACTTAGGAACCTCATTTGCCCTTGTTCGTGTGCTTAACAACCTTATTTGGCGTTGTTCGTGTGCAAACAACCTCTTTTGCCCTTGTTATTGTGCTTAGCAACATCATTTACACTTTTTCTTGTGCTTGACAACCTCATTTGTCGTTGTTCTTGCGCTTTGCAACATAATTTGCCCTTGATATTGTGCTTGTGAACCACATTTGCCCTTGTTCCTGTGCTTAACAACCTGAATTGGCATTGTTCGTGTGCTTGAGAAACTCTTTTGCCATTTATTTTGTGCTTATGAAGCACATTTGCATTCATTCATGTGCTTAGGAATCTCATTTTCTCTTGTTTGTGTTCTTAAAAACCTCAATTGCCATTCTTCGTGAGCTTAACAACCTCTTTTGCCATTGATCTTGAGCTTATGAACCTCATTTGCATTTGTTCTTTTGCTTAGGAATCTTATTTGCCCCTGTTCGTGTGCTTAACAACCTCAATTATCGTTTTTCATATGCTTCTTAACCTTTTTTGCCCTTGTTCTTGTGCTTAGCGACATCATTTGCCCTTGTTTGTGTGCTTAACAACCTCAATTGTTGTTGTTCGTTTTCTTAACAACCTCATTTCCCATTGTTATTTTTTCTTTGCAACAGAATTTGCCCTTGATATTGTGCTTATGAACCTCATTTGCCATTGTTTGTGTGCTTAAAAAACTCAATTGGCATTGTTCCTGTGCTTAACAACCTCTTTTGCCCTTGATCTGGTGCTTATGAAACCTCATTTGCGTTGTTTCTGTGCTTAACAACCTCAATTGGCATTGTTCCAGTGCTTAACAACCTCTTTTGCCCTTGATCTTGTGCTTCTGAACCTTATTTGCATTTGTTCTTGTGCTTAGGAACCTCATTTGCCCTTGTTCGTATTCTTAACAACCTCAATTATCGTTTTTCATATGCTTCTTAACCTCTTTTGCCCTTGTTCTTGTGCTTAGCAACATCATTTACACTTGTTCTTGTGCTTAACAACCTCATTTGTCATTGTTCTTGTATTTTGCCACATAATTTGCCCTTGATATTTTGCTTATGAACCTCATTTGTGTTTGTTCTTGTACTTAGGAACCTTATTTGACATTGTTTATGTGCTAAACACCCTCAATTGGGGTTGTTCGTGTCCTTAACAATCTCTTTTGCCTTTGATCTTGTGCTGATGAATCTAATTTGCATTTGTTGTTGTGCATAGCAACCTCAATTGCCCTTGTTCGTGTGCTTAACAACCTTAGTTGTCGTTGTTCATATGCTTCTTAACCTCTTCTACCCTTGTTCTTGTGCTTAGCAAATATCATTTACACTTGTTCGGGTGCTTAACAACATCATTTGTTGTTCTTCCTCAGCTTTGCAATATAATTTTCCCTTGATATTGTGCTTATGAACCTCAGTTTCATTTTTTCTTGTGCTTAGGAAACTCATTTACCCTTGTTTGTGTGCTTAACAATCTCAATTGGCGTTGTTCGTGTGCTTGAGAAACTCTTTTGCCCTTGATTGTGTGCTTATGAAGCATATTTGCATTCATTCTTGTGCTTAGGAATCTCATTTGCTCTTGTTTGTGTTCTTAAAAACCTCAATTTCCACTCTTCGTGAGCTTAACAACCGCTTTTGCCCTTGATCCTTAGCTTATGAACCTCATTTGCATTTGTTCTTTTGCTTAGGAATCTTACTTGCCCCTGATCGTGTCCTTAACAACCTCAATTATCATTTTTCATATGCTTCTTAACCTCTTCTGCCCTTGTTCTTGTGCTTAACAACATCATTTGCCCTTGGTTGTGTGCTTAACAACCTCAATTGTTGTTGTTCGTTTTCTTAACAACCTCATTTCCCATTGTTATTTTGCTTTGAAACAGAATTTGCCCTTGATATCGTGCTTATGAACCTCATTTGCCATTGTTTGTGTGCTTAAAAAACTCAATTGGCATTGTTCCTGTGCTTAACAACCTCTTTTGCCCTTGATCTGGTGCTTATGAACCTCATTTGCGTTGTTTCTGTGCTTAACAACCACAATTGGCATTGTTCCTGTGCTTAACAACCTCTTTTGCCCTTGATATTGTGCTTATGAACCTTATTTGCATTTGTTCTTGTGCTTAGGAATCTCATTTGCCCTTGTTCGTATTCTTAACAACCTCAATTATCGTTTTTCATATGCTTCTTAACCTATTTTGCCCTTGTTCTTGTGCTTAACAACATCATTTACACTTGTTCTTGTGCTTAACAACATCATTTGTCGTTGTTCTTGCATTTTGCAACATAATTTGCCCTTGATATTTTGCTTATGAACCTCATTTGTGTTTGTTCTTGTACTTAGGAACTTCATTTGCCATTCTTTATGTGTTAAACACCCTCAATTGGGGTTGTCCGTGTCCTTAACAATCTATTTTGCCTTTGATCTTGTGCTTATTAATCTAATTTGCATTTGTACTTGTGCTTAGGAACCTCATTTGCCCTAGTTCGTGTGCTTAAAAACCTCAATTGTCGTTGTTCATATGCTTTTTAACCTCTTTTTCCCTTGTTCTTGTTCTTAGCAATATCATTTACACTTGTTCTTGTGCTTAACAACGTCATTTGTCGTTCTTCATCCGCTTTGCAACATAATTTGCCCTTGATATTGTGCTTATGAAACTCAGTTTCATTTGTTCTTGTGCTTAGGAAACTCATTTTTCGTTGTTTGTGTTCTTAACAACCTCAATTGGCGTTGCTCGTGTGCTTAACAACCTGTTTTTCCTTTGTTCTTATGCTTGGTAATATCATTTAGACGTGTTCTTGTGCTTAACATAGTCATTTGTCGTTGTCCGTGCGCTTTCCAATATAATTTGCCCTTGATATTGTGCTTATGAACCTCATTTTCATTTGTTCTTGTGCTTACGAACCTCATCTGCCCTTGTTTGTGTGCTTAACATCCTCAATTGGTGTTGTTCGTTTGCTTAACAACCTCATTTGCCATTGTTATTGCGCTTTGCGACAGAATTTGCCCTTGATATAGTGCTTCTGAACCTCATTTTCATTTGTTCTTGTACTTAGGAACCTCATTTGCCGTTGTTTATGTGCTTAACAACCTCAATTGTCATTGTTCCTGTGCTTAACAACCTCTTTTGCGCTTGATCTTGTGCTTACGAATCTAATTGGCATTTGTTCTTGTGCTTAGGCACCTCATTTGCCCTAGTTCGTGTGCTTAACAACCGCAATTGTCGTTGATCATATGCTTCTTAACCTCTTTTGCCCTTGTTCTTGTGCTTAGCAATATCATTTACACTTGTTCTTGTGCTTAACAACGTCATTTGTCATTGTTCCTCCGCTTTGCAACATAATTTGCCCTTGATATTGTGCTTATGAACCTCAGTTTCAATTGTTCTTGTGCTTAGGAAACTCATTTGCCCTTGTTTGTGTTCTTAACAACCTCAATTGGCGTTGTTCGTGTGCTTAACAACCTCTTTTGTCCTTGTTCTTATGCTTAGTAATTTAATTTAGACGTATTCTTGTGCTTAAAAAATTCAATTGCCGTTGTTCTTGCGCTTTGCAACATAATTTGCCCTTGATATTGTGCTTATGAACCTCATTTTCATTTGTTCTTGTGCTTAGGAACCTCATTTGCCCAAGTTTGTGTGCTTAACAACCTCAATTGGATTTGTTCGTGTGCTTAACAACCTCTTTTGCCCTTGATCTAGAGCTTATGAACCTCATTTGCATTTGTTCTTATGCTTAGGAATTTTATTTGCCCCTGTTCGTGTGCTTAACAACCTCAATTATCGTTTTTCATATGCTTCTTAACCTCTTTTGCCCATGTTCTTGTGCTTAACAACATCATTTACAATTGTTCTTGTGCTTAAGAACCTCATTTGTCGTTGTTCTTGCATTTTGCCACATAATTGGCCCTTGATATTTTGCTTATGAACCTCATCTGTGTTTGTTCTTGTACTTAGGAACCTCATTTGTCAATGTTTATGTGCTAAACACCCTCAATTGGGGTTGTTCGTGTCCTTAACAATCTCTTTTGCCTTTGATCTTTGTGCTTGTGAATCTCATTTGGATTTGTTCTTGTGCTTAGGAACCTCATTTGCCCTTGTTCATGTGCTTAACAACTTCAATTGTCGTTGTTCATATGCTTCTTAACCTCTTTTGCCGTTGTTCTTGTGCTTAACAACTACATCTGTGCTTAACAACTACATCTGTCGTTGTTCCTACGCTTTCCATCATAATTTGCCCTTGATTTTGTGCTTGTGAACCTCATTTGCATTTATTCTCGTGCTTAGGAATCTTATTTGCCCTTGTTCGTGTGCTTCTCACCCTCAATTATGGTTTTTCATATGCTTCTTAAACTATTTTGACCTTGTTCTTTTGCTTAGCAACATCATTTACACTTGTTCTTGTTCTTAACAACCCCATTTGTCGTTATTCTTGCTCTTTGCAACATAATTTGCCCTTGATATTTTGCTTATGAACCTCACTTGTATTTGTTCTTGTATTTTGCTTATGAACGTCATTTGTATTTGTTCTTGTATTTAGAAACCTCATTTGTCCATGCTTATGTGCTAAACACCCTCAATTGGGGTTGTTCGTGTCCTTAACAATCTCTTTTGTCTTTGATCTTGTGTTTATGTATCTAATTTGCATTTGTTCTTATACTTAGGAACCTCATTTGCCCATGTTCGTGAGCTTAACAACCTTATTTGGCGTTCTTCATGTGCAAACAACCTCTTTTGCCCTTGTTATTGTGCTTAGCAACATCATTTACACTTTTTCTTGTGCTTAACAACATCATTTGTCGTTGTTCTTGCGCGTTGCAACATAATTTGCCCTTGATATTGTGCTTGTGAACCACATTTGCCCTTGTTCCTGTACTTAACAACCTGAATTGGCATTGTTCGTGTGCTTGAGAAACTCTTTTGCCATTTATTTTGTGCTTATGAAGCACATTTGCATTCATTCTTGTGCTTAGGAATCTCATTTTCTCTTGTTTGTGTTCTTAAAAACCTCAATTGCCATTCTTCGTGAGCTTAACAACCTCTTTTGCCATTGATCTTGAGCTTATGAACCTCATTTGCATTTGTTCTTTTGCATAGGAATCTTATTTGCCCCTGTTCGTGTGCTTAACAACCTCAATTATCGTTTTTCATATGCTTCTTAACCACTTTTGCCCTTGTTCTTGTGCTTAGCCACATCATTTGCCCTTTCTTGTTGTTGTTCGTTTCCTTCACAACCTCATTTCTCATTGTTATTTTGCTTTGCAACAGAATTTGCCATTGATATTGTGCTTATGAACCTCATTTATATTTGTTATTGTGCTTAGGAACCTCATTTGCCGTTGTTTGTGTGCTTAACAACCTCTTTTGCCCTTGATCTAGAGCTTATAAACCTCATTTGCATTTGTTCTTGTGCTTAGGAATCTGATTTGCCCCTGTTAGTGTGCTTAACAACCTCAATTATCGTTTTTCATATGCTTCTTAACATCTTTTGCCCTTGTTCTTGTGCTTAACAACATCATTTACAATTGTTCTTGTGCTTAACAACCTCATTTGTCGTTGTTCTTGCATTTTGCCGCATAATTGGCCCTTGATATTTTGCTTATGAACCTCATTTGTGTTTGTTCTTGTACTTAGGAACCTCATTTGTCCATGTTTATGTGCTAAACACCCTCAATTGGGTTGTTCGTGTCCTTAACAATCCCTTTGATCTTGTGGTTATGAATCTCATTTGGATTTGTTCTTGTGCTTAGGAACCTCGTTTGCCCTTGTTCATGTGCTTAACAACCTCAATTGTCGTTGTTCATATGCTTCTTAACCTCTTTTGTCGTTGTTCTTGTGCTTAGCAATATCAATTCCACTTGTTCTTGTGCTCAACAACTACATTTGTCGTTGTTCCTACGCTTTCCATTATAATTCGTCCTTGATCTTCTGCTTGTGAACCTCATTTGCATTTATTCTTGTGCTTAGGAATCTTATTTGCCCTTGTTCGTGTGCTTATCAACCACAATTATGGTTTTTCATATGCTTCTTAACCTCTTTTGCCCTTGTTCTTGTGCTTAGCAACATCATTTACACTTGTTCTTGTGCTTAACAACTTCATTTGTCGTTGTTCTTGCATTTTGGTACATAATTTGCCCTTGATATTTTCTTATGAACCTCATTTGTGTTTGTTCTTGTACTTAGGAACCTCAGTTGCAATTGTTTATGTGCTAAACACCATCAATTGGGGTTGTTTGCGTCCTTAACAATCTTTTTTGCCTTTGATCTCGTGCTTACGAATCTAATTTGCATTTGTTCTTGTGCTTAGGAACCTCATTTGCCCTAGTTCGTGTGCTTAACAACCTCAATTGTCATTGTTCATATGCTTTTTAACTTCTTTTGCGCTTGTTCTTGTGCTTAGCAAATATCATTTACACTTGTTCGGGTGCTTAACAACGTCATTTGTTGTTGTTCCTCCGCTTTGCAATATAATTTTCCCTTGATATTGTGCTTATGAACTAAGTTTGCTTTTGTTCTTGTGCTTAAGAACCTCATTTGCCCTTGTTCGTGTTCTTAACAATCTCAATTGGCGTTGTTTATGTGCTTAACAACCTCTTTTGCCCTTGATCTGGTGCTTATGAACCTTATTTGCATTGTTTCTAGTGCTTAGGAACCTCTTTTGCCCTAGTTTGTGTACTTAACAACCTCAATTGGATTGGTCCGTGTGCTTAACAACCTATTTTGCCCTTGATCTTGTGCTTATGAACCTCATCAGCATTTGTTCTTGTGCTTAGGAATCTCATTTGTCCTTGTTTGTGTTCTTAAAAACCTCAATTGCCATTCTTCGTGAGCTTAGCAACCTATTTAACGTGGATATTGTGCTTATGAACCTCAGTTTCATTTGTCCTTGTGCTTAGGAACCTCATTTGCCCTTATTTGTGTTCTTAACATCCTCAATTGGTGTTGTTCGTTTGCTTAACAACCTCATTTGCCATTGTTATTGTGCTTTGCAACATAATTTGGCCTTGATATTGTGCATATGAATCTAATTTGCATTTGTACTTGTGCTGAGGAACCTCATTTGCCCTAGTTCGTGTGCTTAACAATCTCAATTGTCGTTGTTCATATGCTTTTTAACCTCTTTTTCCCTTGTTCTTGTTCTTAACAGTATCATTTACACTTGTTCTTGTGCTTAACAACGTCATTTGTCGTTGTTCATCCGCTTTGCAACATAATCTGCCCTTCATATTGTGCTTATGAACTCAGTTTCATTTGTTCTTGTGCTTAGGAAACTCATTTTTCGTTGTTTGTGTTCTTAACAACCTCAATTGGCGTTCCTCGTGTGCTTAACAACCTGTTTTGCCTTTGTTCTTATGCTTAGCAAATATCATTTAGACGTGTTCTTGTGCTTAACATAGTCATTTGCCGTTGTTCGTGCGCTTTCCAACATAATTTGCCCTTGATATTGTGCTTATGAACCTCATTTTCATTTGTTCTTGTGCTTAGGAACCTCATTTGCCCTTGTTTGTGTGTTTAACATCCTCAATTGGTGTTGTTCATTTGCTTAACAACCTCATTTGCCATTGTTATTGCGCTTTGCGACAGAATTTGCCCATGATATAGTGCTTATGAACCTCATTTTCATTTGTTCTTGTGCTTAGGAACCTCATTTGCCGTTGTTTGTGTGCTTAACAACCTCAATTGTCATTGTTCCTGTGCTTAACATCCTCTTTTGCCCTTGATCTGGTGCTTATGAACCTCCTTTGCGTTGTTTCTGTGCTTAACAACCTTAATTGACATTGTTCTTGTGCTTAACAACCTCTTTTGCGCTTGATCTTGTGCTTACGAATCTAATTTGCATTTGTTCTTGTGCTTAGGCACCTCATTTGCCCTAGTTCGTGTGCTTAACAACCTCAATTGTCGTTGATCATATGCTTCTTAACCTCTTTTGCCCTTGTTCTTGTGCTTAGCAATATCATGTACACTTGTTCTTGCGCTGAACAACTACATTTCTCGTTGTTCCTACGCTTTGCATCATAATTTGCCCTTGATCTTGTTCTTGTGAACCTCATTTGCATTTGTTCTTGTGCTTAGGAATCTGATTTGTCCTTGGTCGTGGCTTAACAACCTCAATTATCGTTTTTCATATGCTTCTTAACTTCTTTTGCCGTTGTTCTTGTGCTTAGCAACATCATTTACACTTGTTCTTGTGCTTAACAACCTCATTTGTCATTGTTCTTGTATTTTGCCACATAATTTGCCCTTGATATTTTGCTTATGAACCTCATCTGTGCTTAACAACCTCAATTGACATTGTTCCTGTGCTTAACAACCTCTTTTGCGCTTGATCTTGTGCTTACGAATCTAATTTGCATTTGTTCTTGTGCTTAGGCACCTCATTTGCCCTAGTTCGTGTGCTTAACAACCTCAATTGTCGTTGATCATATGCTTCTTAACCTCTTTTGCCCTTGTTCTTGTGCATAGCAATATCATTTACACTTGTTCTTGTGCTTAACAACGTCATTTGTCGTTGTTCATCCGCTTTGCAACATAATTTGCCCTTGATATTGTGCTTATGAACTCAGTTTCATTTGTTCTTGTGCTTAGGAAACTCATTTTTCGTTGTTTGTGTTCTTAACAACCTCAATTGGTGTTGCTCGTGTGCTTAACAACCTGTTTTGCCTTTGTTCTTATGCTTAGTAATATCATTTAGACGTGTTCTTGTGCTTAACATAGTCATTTGCCGTTGTTCGTGCGCTTTCCAACATAATTTGCCCTTGACATTGTGCTTATGAACCTCATTTTCATTTGTTCTTGTGCTTAGGAACCTCATTTGCCCTAATTTGTGTGCTTAACAACCTCAATTGGATTTGTTCGTTTGCTTAACAACCTCTTTTGCCCTAGTTTGTGTGCTTAACAACCTCAATTGGATTTGTTCGTTTGCTTAACAACCTCTTTTGCCCTTGATCTAGAGCTTATAAACCTCATTTGCATTTGTTCTGGTGCTTAGGAATCTTATTTGCCCCTGTTCGTGTGCTTAACAACCTCAATTATCATTTTTCATATGCTTCTTAACCTCTTTTGCCCATGTTCTTGTGCTCAACAATCTCATTTGTCGCTGTTCTTGCATTTTGCCACATAATTGGCCCTTGTTATTTTGCTTATGAACCTCATTTGTGTTTGTTCTTGTACTTAGGAACCTCATTTGTCAATGTTTATGTGCTAAACACCCTCAATTGGGGTTGTTCGTGTCCTTAACAATCTCTTTTGCCTTTGATCTTTGTGCTTATGAATCTCATTTGGATTTGTTCTTGTGCTTCGGAACCTCATTTGCCCTTGTTCATGTGCTTAACAACTTCAATTGTCGTTGTTCATATGCTTCTTAACCTCTTTTGCCGTTGTTCTTGTGCTTAGCAATATCATTTACACTTGTTCTTGTGCTTAACAACTACATCTGTCGTTGTTCCTACGCTTTCCATCATAATTTTCCCTTGATTTTGTGCTTGTGAACCTCATTTGCATTTATTCTCGTGCTTAGAAATCTTATTTGCCCTTGTTCGTGTGCTTCTCACCCTCAATTTTGGTTTTTCATATGCTTATTAAACTCTTTTGACCTTGTTCTTGTGCTTAGCAACATCATTTACACTTGTTCTTGTTCTTAACAACCCCATTTGTCCTTATTTTTGTTCTTTGCAACATAATTTCCCCTTGATATTTTGCTTATGAACCTCATTTGTATTTATTCTTGTATTTAGAAACCTCATTTGTCCATGCTTATGTGCTAAACACCCTCAATTGGGGTTGTTCGTGTCCTTAACAATCTCTTTTGTCTTTGATCTTGTGTTTATGAATCTAATTTGCATCTGTTCTTGTACTTAGGAACCTCATTTGCTCATGTTCATGAGCATAACAACCTTATTTGGCGTTCTTCGTGTGCAAACAACCTCTTTTGCCCTTGTTATTGTGCTTAGCAACATCATTTACACTTTTTATTGTGCTTAACAACATCATTTGTCGTTGTTCTTACGCGTTGCAACATAATTTGCCCTTGATATTGTGCTTGTGAAACTCATTTGCCCTTGTTCCTGTGCTTAACAACCTGAATTGGCACTGTTCGTATGCTTGAGAAACTCTTTTGCCATTTATTTTTTGCTTATGAAGCATATTTGCATTCATTCTTGTGCTTAGGAATCTCATTTTCTCTTGTTTGTGTTCTTAAAAACCTCAATTGCCATTCTTCGTGAGCTTAACAACCTCTTTTGCCATTGATCTTGAGCTTATGAACCTCATTTGCATTTGTTCTTTTGCATAGGAATCTTATTTGCCCCTGTTCGTGTGCTTAACAACCTCAATTATCATTTTTCATATGCTTCTTAACCTCTTTTGCCCTTGTTCTTGTGCGCCACATCATTTGCCCTTTTTTGTGTGCTCAAGAACCCCAATTGTTGTTGTTCGTTTGCTTCAGAACCTCATTTCCCATTGTTATTTTGCTTTACAACAAAATTTGCCATTGATATTGTGCTTATGAACCTCATTTATATTTGTTATTGTGCTTAGGAACCTCATTGGCTGTTGTTTGTGTGCTTAAAAACCTCAATTGTCATTGTTCTTGTGCTTAACATCCTCTTTTGCCCTTGATCTGGTGCTTATGAACCTCATTTACGTTGTTTCGGTGCTTAACAACCTCAATTGGTATTGTTACTGTGCTTAACAACCTCTTTTGCCCTTGATCTTGTGCTTATGAACCTTATTTGCATTTGTTCTTGTGCTTAGGAACCTCATTTGCCCTTGTTCGTATTCTTAACAACCTCAATTATCATTTTTCATATGCTTCTTAACCTCCTTTTGCCCTTGTTCATGTGCTCAGCAACATGATTTACACTTGTTCTTGTGCTTAACAACACCATTTGTCGTTGTTCTTGCATTTTCCAACATAATTTGCCCTTGATATTTTGCTTATGAACCTCATTTGTGTTTGTTCTTGTACTTAGGAAACTCATTTGCCATTGTTTATGTGCTAAACACCCTCAGTTGGGGTTGTTCGTGTCCTTAACAATCTCTTTTGCCTTTGATCTTGTGCTTATGAATCTAATTTGCATTTCTACTTGTGCTTAGGAACCTCATTTGCCCTAGTTCGTGTGCTTAACAACGTCAATTGTCGTTGTTCATATGCTTTTTAACCTCTTTTTCCCTTGTTCTTGTTCTTAGCAATATCATTTACACTTGTTCTTGTGCTTAACAACGTAATTTGTCGTTGTTCCTCCGCTTTACAATATAATTTGCCCTTGATATTGTGCTTATGAATCTCAGTTTCATTTGTTCTTGTGCTTAGGAAACTCATTTTCCCTTGTTTGTGTTCTTAACAACCTCAATTGGCGGTGCTCGTGTGCTTAACAACTTGTTTTTCCTTTGTTCTTATGCTTAGTAATTTTATTTCGACGTGTTCTTGTGCTTAACAAACTCATTTGCCGTTGTTCTTGCGCTTTGCAACATAATTTGCCCTTGATATTGTGCTTATAAACCTCATTTTCATTTGTTCTTGTGCTTAGGAACCTCATTTGTCCTTGTTTGTGTGATTAACATCGTCAATTGGAGTTGCTCGGTTGCTTAACAACCTCATTTGCCATTGTTATTGCGCTTTCCGACAGAATTTGCCCTTGATATTGTGCTTATAAACCTCATTTGCATTTGTTGTTTTGCTTAGGTACCTCATTTGCAGTTGTTTGTGTGCTTACCAACCTCAATTGTCATTGTTCCTGTGCTTAACAACCTCTTTCGCCCTTGATCTGGTGCTTATGAACCTCATTTGCGCTGTTTCTGTGCTTAACAACCTCAATTTGCATTGTTCCTGTGCTTAACAATCTCTTTTGCCCTTGATCTTGTGCTTATGAACCTTATTTGCAATTGTTCTTGTGCTTAGGAACCCAATTTGCCGTTGTTCGTGTTCTTAACAACCTCAATTATCATTTTTCATATGCTTCTTAACCTCTTTTGCCCTTGTTCTTGTGCTTAGCAACATCATTTACACTTGTTCTTGTGCTTAACAACTTCATTTGTCGTTCTTCTTGCATTTTGGCACATAATTTGCCCTTGATATTTTCTTATGAACCTCATTTGTGTTTGTTCTTGTACTTAGGAACCTCATTTGCAATTGTGTATGTGCTAAACACCCTCAATTGGGGTTGTTTGCGTCCTTAACAATCTTTTTTGCCTTTGATCTCGTGCTTACGAATCTAATTTGCATTTGTTCTTGTGCTTAGGAACCTCAT
Organism: Carex cristatella; assembly: GCA_024447775.1. Classification (NCBI taxonomy): domain Eukaryota; kingdom Viridiplantae; phylum Streptophyta; class Magnoliopsida; order Poales; family Cyperaceae; genus Carex; species Carex cristatella. The sequence goes on from JAJHPF010000012.1 coordinate 7,378,193, forward strand.
TTGCCCTAGTTCGTGTGCTTAACAACCTCAATTGTCGTTGTTCATATGCTTTTTAACTTCTTTTGCGCTTGTTCTTGTGCTTAGCAATATCATTTACACTTGTTCTTGTGCTTAACAACGTCATTTGTCGTTGTTCCTCCGCTTTGCAACATAATTTGCCTTTGATATTGTGTTTATGAACCTCAGTTTCATTTCTTCTTGTGCTTAGGAAACTCATTTGCCCTTGTTTGTGTTCTTAACAACCTCAATTGGCGTTGTGCGTGTACTTAACAACTTCTTTTGCCCTTGTTCTTATGCTTAGTAATATCATTTAGACATATTCTTGTGCTTAAAATCTCATTTGCCGTTGTCTTGCGCTTTGCAAGATAATTTGCCCTTCATATTGTGCTTATGAACCTCATTTTCATTTGTTCTTGTTCTTAGGAACATCATTTGCCCTAGTTTGTGTGCTAACAACCTCAATTGGATTTGTTCGTGTGCTTAACAACCTCTTTTGCCCTTGATCTAGAGCTTATAAACCTCATTTGCATTTGTTCTTGTGCTTAGGAATCATATTTGCCCATGTCCGCGTGCTTAACAACCTCAATTATCATTTTTCATATGCTTCTTAACATCTTTTGCCCTTGTTCTTGTGCTTAACAACATCATTTACACTTGTTCTTGTGCTTAACAACTTCATTTGTCGTTGTTCTTGTGCTTAGGCACCTCATTTGCCCTAGTTCGTGTGCTTAACAATCTCAATTGTCGTTGATCATATGCTTCTTAACCTCTTTTGCCCTTGTTCTTGTGCTTAGCAACATCATTTACACTTGTTCTTGTGCTTAACAACTTCATTTGTCGTTGTTCTTGCATTTTGGCAGATAATTTGCCCTTGATATTTTCTTATGAACCTCATTTCTGTTTGTTCTTGTACTTAGGAACCTCATTTGCAATTGTTTATGTGCTAAACACCCTCAATTGGGGTTGTTTGTGTCCTTAACAATATGTTTTGCCTTTGATCTCGTACTTACGAATCTAATTTGCATTTTGTTCTTGTGCTTACGACCCTCTTTTGCCCTAGTTCGTGTGCTTAACAACCTCAATTGTCGTTGTTCGTATGCTTTTTAACTTCTTTTGCCCTTGTTCTTGTGCTTAGCAAATATCATTTACACTTGTTCGGGTGCTTAACAACGTCATTTGATGTTGTTCCTCCGCTTTGCAATATAATTTTCCCTTTATATTGTGCTTATGAACTAAGTTTGCTTTTGTTCTTGTGCTTAAGAACCTCATTTGCCCTTGTTCGTGTTCTTAAAAACCTCAATTATCGTTTTTCATATGATTCTTAACCTCTTTTGCCCTTGTTCTTGTGCTTAGCAAAATTAGTTACACTTGTTCTTGTGCTTAACAACATCATTTGTCGTTGTTCTTGCGTTTTGCCACATAATTTGCCCTTGATATTTTTCTTATGAACCTCATCTGTGTTTCTTCTTGTACTTAGGAACCTCATTTGCCATTGTTTATTTGCTAAACACCCTCAATTGGGTTGTTTGTGTCCTTAACAATCTATTTTGCCTTTGATCTTGTGCTTATGAATCTAATTTGCATTTGTTCTTGTGCTTAGGAACCTCAATTGTCGTTGTTCATATGTTTTTTAACCTCTTTCGCCCTTGTTCTTGTGCTTAGCAATATCATTTACACTTGTTCTTGTGGTTAACAATGTCATTTGTCGTTGTTCCTCCGCATTGCAGCATAATTTGCCCTTGATATTGTGCTTATGAACCTCAGTTTCATTTGTTCCTGTGCTTAGGACACTCATTTGCCTTTGTTTGTGTTCTTAACAACATCAATTGGCGTTGTTCGTGTGCTTAACAACCTCTTTTGCCCCTGTTCTTATGCTTAGTAATATCATTTAGACGTGTTCTTGTGCTTAACAAACTCATTTGCCGTTGTTATTGTGCTTTGCAACATAATTTGCCCTTGATATTGTGCTTATGAACTTCATTTTAATTTATTCTTGTGCTTACGAACCTCATTTGCCCTTGTTTGTGTGCTTAACAACCTTAATTAGCGTTGTTTCTGTGCTTGACAACCTCTTTTGCCATTGATCTGGTGCTTATGAATCTAATTTGCATTTGTTCTTGTACTTAGTAACCTCATTTGCCATTGTTCGTGTGCTTAACAACCTCAATTGTCGTTGTTCATACACTTCTTAACCTCTTTTGCCGTTGTTCTTGTGCTTAGCAATATCATGTACCCTTGTTCTTGCGCTGAACAACTACATTTCTCGTTGTTCCTACGCTTTGCATAATAATTTGCCATTGATCTTGTTCTTGTGAACCTCATTTGCATTTGTTCTTGTGCTTAGGAATCTGATTTGTCCTTGGTCGTGGCTTAACGACCTCAATTATCGTTTTTCATATGCTTCTTAACCTCTTTTGCCGTTGTTCTTGTGCTTAGCAACATCATTTACACTTGTTCTTGTGCTTAACAACCTCATTTGTCATTGTTCTTGTATTTTGCCACATAATTTGCCCTTGATATTTTTCTTATGAACCTCATTTGTGTTTGTTCTTGTACTTAGGAACCTCATTTGACATTGTTTATGTGCTAAACACCCTCAATTGGGGTTGTTCGTGTCCTTAACAATCTCTTTTGCCTTTGATCTTGTACTTATTAATCTAATTTGCATTTGTACACTTGCTTAGGAACCTCATTTGCCCTAGTTCGTGTGCTTAACAACCTCAATTGTCGTTGTTCATATGCTTTTTAACCTCTTTATCCCTTGTTCTTGTTCTTAGCAATATCATTTATACTTGTTCTTGTGCTTAACAACTTCATTTGTCGTTGTTCATCCGCTTTGCAACATAATTTGCCCTTGATATTGTGCTTATGAATCTCAGTTTCATTTGTTCTTGTGCTTAGGAAACTCATTTTTCGTTGTTTGTGTTCTTAACAACCTCAATTGGCGTTGCTCGTGTGCTTAACAACCTGTTTTGCCTTTGTTCTTATACTTAGTAATATCATTTAGACGTGTTCTTGTGCTTAACATAGTAATTTGCCGTTGTTCATGCGCTTTCCAACATAATTTGCCCTTGATATTGTGCTTATGAACCTCATTTTCATTTGTTCTTGTGCTTAGGCACCTCATTTGCTCTTGTTTGTGTGCTTAACATCCTCAATTGGTGTTGTTCGTTTGCTTAACAACCTCATTTGCCATTGTTATTGCGCTTTGCGACAGAATTTGCCCTTGATATAGTGCTTATGAACCTCATTTTCATTTGTTCTTGTGCTTAGGAACCTCATTTGCCGTTGTTTGTGTACTTAACAACCTCAATTGTCATTCTTCCTGTGCTTAACAACCTCTTTTGCCCTTGATCTGGTGCTTATGAACCTCATTTGCATTGTTTCTGTGCTTAACAACCTCAATTGGCATTGTTCTTGTGCTTAACAACATCTTTTGCGCTTGATCTTGTGCTTACGAATCTAATTTGCATTTGTTCTTGTGCTTAGGCACCTCATTTGTCCTAGTTCGTGTGCTTAACAACCTCAATTGTCGTTGATCGTATGCTTCTTAACCTCTTTTGCCCTTGTTCTTGTGCTGAGCAATATCATTTACACTTGTTCTTATGCTTAACAACGTCATTTGTCGTTGTTCCTCCGCTTTGCAACATAATTTGCCTTTGATATTGTGCTTATGAACCTCAGTTTCATTTGTTCTTGTGCTTAGGACACTCATTTGCCCTTGTTTGTGTTCTTAACAACCTCAATTGGCGTTGTTCGTGTGCTTAACAACCTCTTTTGCCCTTGTTCTTATGCTTAGTAATATCATTTAGACGTATTCTCGTGCTTAAAAAATTCATTTGCCGTTGTTCTTGCGCTTTGCAACATAATTTGCCCTTGATATTGTGCTTATGAACCTCATTTTCATTTGTTCTTGTGCTTAGGAACCTCATTTGCCCTAGTTTGTGTGCTTGACAACCTCAATTGGATTTGTTCGTTTGCTTAACAACCTCTTTTGCCCTTGATCTAGAGCTTATGAACCTCATTTGCATTTGTTCTTGTGCTTAGGAATTTTATTTGCCCCTGTTCGTGTGCTTAAGAACCTCAATTATCGTTTTTCATATGCTTCTTAACCTCTTTTGCCCATGTTCTTGTGCTCAACAATCTCATTTGTCGCTGTTCTTGCATTTTGCCACATAATTGGCCCTTGTTATTTTGCTTATGAACCTCATTTGTGTTTGTTCTTGTACTTAGGAACCTCATTTGTCAATGTTTATGTGCTAAACACCCTCAATTGGGGTTGTTCGTGTCCTTAACAATCTCTTTTGCCTTTGATCTTTGTGCTTATGAATCTCATTTGGATTTGTTCTTGTGCTTAGGAACCTCATTTGCCCTTGTTCATGTGCTTGACAACTTCAATTGTCGTTGTTCATATTATTCTTAACCTCTTTTGCCGTTGTTCTTGTGCTTAGCAATATCATTTACACTTGTTCTTGTGCTTAACAACTACATCTGTCGTTGTTCCTACGCTTTCCATCATAGTTTGCCCTTGATTTTGTGCTTGTGAACCTCATTGGCATTTATTCTTGTGGTTAGGAATCTTATTTGCCCTTGTTCGTGTGCTTATCACCCTCAATTATGGTTTTTCATATGCTTCTTCACCTCTTTTGACCTTGTTCTTGTGCTTAGCAACATCATTTACACTTGTTCTTGTTCTTAAGAACCTCATTTGTCGTTATTCTTGCTCTTTGCAACATAATTTGCCCTTGATATTTTGCTTATGAATCTCATTTGTATTTGATCTTGTATTTTGCTTATGAACCTCATTTGTGTTTGTTCTTGTACTTAGGAACCTCATTTGACATTGTTTATGTGCTAAACACCCTTAATTGGGGTTGTTCGTGTCCTTAACAATCTTTTTTGCCTTTGATCTTGTGTTTATGAATCTAATTTGCATCTGTTCTTGTACTTAGGAACCTCATTTGCCTATGTTCGTATGCTTAACAACCTTATTTGGCGTTGTTCGTGTGCTTAACAACCACTTTTGCCCTTGTTATTGTGCTTAGCAAATTTACACTTTTTCTTGTGCTTAACAGCATCATTTATCGTTGTTCTTGCGCTTTGCAACATAATTTGCGCTTGATATTGTGCTTGTAAACCTTATTTGCCATTGTTCATGTGCTTAACATCCTGAATTGGCGTTGTTCGTGTGCTTGAGAAACTCTTTTGCCCTTGATTTTGTGCTTATGAAGAATTTTTGCATTCATTCTCGTGCTTACGAATCTAATTTGCATTTGTTCTTGTACTTAGGAACCTCATTTGCCCTAGTTTGTGTGCTTAACAACCTCAATTGTCGTTGTTCATATGTTTTTTAACTTCTTTTGCCCTTGTTCTTGTGCTTAGCAATATCATTTACACCTGTTCTTGTGCTTAACAACGTCATTTGTCGTTGTTCCTCCGCTTTGCAACATAATTTGCCTTTGATATTGTGCTTATGAACCTCAGTTTCATTTGTTCTTGTGTTTAGGAAACTCATTTGCCCTTGTTTGTGTTCTTAACAACCTCAATTGGCGTTGTTCGTGTGCTTAATAACCTCTTTTGCCATTGTTCTTATCCTTAGTAATATCATTTAGACGTGTTCTTGTGCTTAACAAACTCATTTGTCGTTGTTCTTGCGCTTTGCAACATAATTTGCCCTTGATATTGTGCTAATGAACCTCATTTTCATTTTTTCTTGTCCTTAGGAACCTCATTCGCTCTTGTTTGTCTGCTTAACAACCTCAATGAGCATTATTTCTATCCTTAACAACCTCTTTTGCCCTTGATCTGGTCCTTATGAACCTTATTTGCATTGTTTCTTGTACTTAGGAATCTCTTTTGCCCTAGTTTGTGTGCTGAACAACCTCAATTTGATTTGTTCGTGTGCTTAACAACCTCTTTTACCCTTTATCTTGTACTTATGAACCTTATTTGCATTTGTTCTTGTGCTTAGGAATCTTCTTTGCCCTGTTCGTGTGATTAACAACCTCAATTATCGTTTTTCATATGCTTCTTAACCTCTTTTGCCCTTGTTCTTGTGCTTAGCAACATCATTTACACTTGTTCTTGTGCTTAACATCCTGATTTGTCCTTGTTGTTGCGTTTTGCCACATAATTGGCCCTTGATATTTTGCTTATGAACCTCATTTGTGTTTGTTCTTGTACTTAGGAACCTCATTTTTCAATGTTTATGAGCTAAACACCCCCAATTGGGGTTGTTCGTGTCCTTAACAATCTCTTTTTCCTTTGATCTTGTGCTTATTAATCTAATTTGCATTTGTACTTGTACTTAGGAACCTTATTTGCCCTAGTTCGTGTGCTTAACAACCTCAATTGTCATTGTTCATATGCTTTTTAACCTCTTTTTCCCTTGTTCTTATGCTTAGCAATATCATTTACACTTGTTCTTGTGCTTAACAACGTCATTTGTTGTTGTTCCTCCGCTTTGCAACATAATTTGCCCTTGATATTGTGCATATGAACTTCAATTTCATTTGTTCTTGTGCTTTGGAAACTCATTGGCCCTTGTTTGTGTTCTTAACAACCTCAATTGACGTTGTTCGTGTGCTTAACAACCTCTTTTGCCCTTGTTCTTATGCTTAGTAATATCATTTAGACGTGTTCTTGTGCTTAACAAACTCATTTGCCGTTGTTCTTGCGCTTTGCAACATAATTTGGCCTTGATATTGTGCTTATAAACCTCATTTTCATTTGTTTGTGTGCTTATGAACCTCATTTGTCATTGTTTGTGTGCTTAAAAAACTCAATTGGCATTGTTCCTATGCTTAACAACCTCTTTTGCCCATGATCTGGTGCTTATGAACCTTATTTGCATTGTTTCTTATACTTAGGAATCTCTTTTGCCCTAGTTTGTGTGCTTAACAACCTCAATTGGATTTGTCCGTGTGCTTAACAACCTCTTTTGCCCTTGATCTTGAGTTTATGAACCTCATTTGCATTTGTTCTTGTACTTAGGAATCTTATTTCCCACTGTTCGTGTGATTAACAACCTCAATTATCGTTTTTCATATGCTTATTAACCTCTTTTGTCCTTGTTCTCTTACTTAACAACATCATTTATACTTGTTCTTGTGCTTAACTACCTCATTTGTCGTTGTTCTTGCATTTTGCCACATAATTGGCCCTTGATATTTTGCTTATGAACCTCATTTGTGTTTGTTCTTGTACATAGGAACCTCATTTGTCAATGTTTATGTGCTAAACACCCTCAATTGGGGTTGTTCGTGTCCTTAACAATATCTTTTGCCATTGATCTTGTGCTTATGAATCTCATTTTGATTAGTCCTTGTGCTTATGAACCTCATTTGCCCTTGTTCATGTGCTTAACAACCTCAATTGTCGTTGTTCATATGCTTCTTAAACTCTTTTGTCGTTGTTCTTGTGCTTAGCAATATCATTTACACTTGTTGTTGTGCTCAACAACTACATTTCTCGTTGTTCCTACGCTTTCCATCATAATTTTCTTTTGATCTTGTGCTTGTGAACCTTATTTGTATTTATTATTGTGCTTAGGAATCTTATTTGCCCTTGTTCGTGTGCTTCTCCACCTCAATTATGTTTTTTCATATGTTTCTTAACCTCTTTTGCCCTTGTTCTTGTGCTTTGCAACATCATTTACACTTGTTCTTGTTCTTAACAACCTCATTTGTCGTTGTTCTTGTGTTTTGCCACATAATTGGCCCTTGATATTTTGCTTATGAACCTCATTTGCCCATGCTTATGTGCTAAACATCATCAATTGGGGTTGTTCGTGTCCTTAACAATCTCTTTTGCGTTTGATCTTGTGCTTATGAATCTAATTTGCATTTGTTCTTGTGGTTAGGAACCTCATTTGCCCTTGTTCGTGTGCTTAACAACCTCAATTGTCATTGTTTATGCTTCTTAACCTCTTTTGTCGTTGTTCTTGTGCTTAGGAATATCATTTACACTTGTTATTGTGCTCAACAACTACATTTCTCGTTGTTCCTACGCTTTGCTTCATAATTTGCCCTTGATCTTGTTCTTGTGAACCTCATTTGCCTTTGTTCTTTTGCTTAGGAATCTTGTTTGTCCTTGTTCGTGTGCTTAACAACCTCATTTGTCGTTGTTCTTGTGTTAGGCCACATAATTTGCCCTTGATATTTTGCTTATGAACCTCATTTGTGTTTGTTCTTGTACTTAGGAACCTCATTTGACATTGTTTATGTGCTAAACACGCTCAATTGGGGTTGTTCGTGTCCTTAACAATCTCTTTTGCCTTTGATCTTGTGCTTATGAATCTAATTTGCAATTGTTCTTGTGCTTAGGAACCTCAGTTGCCCTTGTTCGTGTGCTTAACAACCTTAATTGTCGTTGTTCATATCCTTCTTAACCTCCTTTGCCCTAGTTCTTGTGCTTAGCAATATCATTTACACTTGTTCTTGTGCTTAACAACGTAATTTGTCGTGCTTCCTCCGCTTTGCAGTATAATTTGCCCTTGATATTCTGCTTATGAACCTCAGTTTCATTTTTTTCTTGTGCTTAGGAAACTCATTTGCCCTTGTTTGTGTGCTTAACAACCTTTTTTGCCCTTGATCTGGTGCTTATGAACCATAGTTGCATTGTTTCTTGTGCTTAGGTACCTCTTTTGCCCTAGTTTGTGTGCTTAACAACCTCAATTGGATTTGTCCGTATGCTTAACAACCTCTTTTGCCCTTAATCTTGTGCTTATGAACCTCATCTGCATTTGTTGTTGTGCTTAGGAATCTTATTTGTCCTTGTTCGTGTGCTTAACAACCTCAATTATCGTTTTTCATATGCATCTTAACCTCTTTTGCCCTTCTTCTTGTGCTTAGCAACATCATTTACAATTGTTCTTGTGTTTAACAACCTCATTTGTCCTTGTTCTTGCGTTTTGCCACATAATGTGTCCTTGATATTTTGCTTATGAAACTCATTTGTGTTTGTTCTTGTACTTAGGAACCTCATTTCCCGATGTTTACATGCTAAACATCCTCAATTGGGGTTGTTCGTGTCCTTAACAATCTCTTTTGCCTCTGAACTTGTGCTTACGAATCTAATTTGCATCTGTTATTGTGATTAGGAACCTCGTTTGCCCTTGTTCGTGTGCTTAACAACCTCAATTGTCGTTGTTCATATGCTTCTTAACCTCTTTTGCCCATGTTCTTGTGCTTAGCAATATCATTTACACTTGTTCTTGTGCTTAACAACGTCATTTGTCGTCGTTCCTCCACTTTGCAACATAATTTGCCCTTGATATTGTGCTTCTTAACCTCAGTTTCATTTGTTCTTGTGCTTAGGAAACTCATTTGCCCTTGTTTGTGTGCTGAACAACCTCAATTGGCGTTGTTCGTTTGCTTAACAACCTCTTTTGCTGTTGTTCATATACTTCTTAACCTCATTTGCCATTGGTCTTGTGCTTAGCAACATCATTTACAATTGTTTTTGTGCTTAACAACCTCATTTGTCGTTGTTCTTGTGCTTGGCAACATAATTTGCCCTTGATATTGTGCTTATGAACCTCATTTTCATTTGTTCTTGTGCTTAGGTACCTCATTGGCCCTTGTTTGTGTTCTTAACAACCTCAATTTGTATTGTTCGTGTGTTTAACAACCTCTTTTGCCCTTGTTCTGATGCTTAGTAATATCATTTAGATGTGTTCTTGTGCTTAACAAACTCATTTGTCGTTGTTCTTGTGCTTAGCAACATAATTTGCCCCTGATATTGTGCTTATGAACCTCATTTGTATTTGTTCTAGTGCTTAGGAACCTCATTAGCCCTTGTTTATGTGCATAACAACTTCAATTGGCGTTGTTTGTGTCCATAACAACCTCTTTTGCCCTTGATCTGGTGCTTATGAACCTCGTTTGCATTTGTTCTTGTGCCCTAGTTTGTTTGCTTAACAACCTCAATTGTCATTGTTCATTTGCTTCTTAATCTCTTTTGCCGTTGTTTTTGTGCTTAGCAATATCATTTACACTTGTTCTTGTGCTTAACAACTACATTTGTCGTTGTTCCTACGCTTTGCATATTAATTTGCCCTTGCTCTTGTGTATGTGTACCTCATTTGCATTAGTTCATGTGCTTAGGAACCTCATTTGCCCTTGTTCGTGTGGTTAACAACCTCAATTATCGTTGTTCATATGCTTCTTAAGCTCTTTTGCCCATCTTCTTGTGCTTAGCAACATCATTTACACTTGTTCTTGTGGTTAACAACCTCATTTGTCGTTTTTATTGCGTTTTGCAACATAATTTGCCCTTGATATTTTGCAGATGAATCTCATTTGTGTTTGTTCTTGTCCTTAGGTACCTCATTTGTCATTGTTTGTGTGCTTAACAACCTCAATTGGATTTGTTCATGTGGTTAACAACCTCTTTTGCCCGTGATCTTGTGCTTAGGAATCTCATTTTCCCTAGTTCGTGTGCTTAACAACCTCAATTATCGTTGTTCATATGCTTCTTAACCTCTTTTGTCTTTGTTCTTGTTCTTAGCAACATCATTTACACTTGTTCTTGTGCTTAACAACCTCATTTGACGTTCTTCTTGCGTTTTGCAAAATAATTGCCCTTGATATTGTGCTTATGAACCTCATAGTGCTTAGGAACCTCATTTGCCCTTGTTTTTGTGCTTAACATCCTCAATTGGCGTTATACGTATACTTAACAACCTTTTTTTGCCCTTGATCTGGTGCTTATGAACCTCATTTGCATTTGGTCTTGTGCTTAGGAACCTCTTTTGTCCAAGTTTGTGCGCTAACAACCTTAATTGGCGTTGTTGGTGTGCTTAACAACCTCTTTTGCCCTTGATCTTGTGCTTATGAACCTCATTGACATTTGTTCTTGTGCTTAGGAACCTCATTTGCCCTTGTTCGTATGCTTAACAACCTCAATTGTCATTGTTCATACGCTTCTATACTTCATTTGCCATTGGTCTTGTGTGCTTAGCAACATCATTTACATTTTTCTTGTGCTTAACAACCTCATTTGTCGTTGTTCTTGCGCTTTGCAACATAATTTGTCCTTGATATTGTGCTTATGAATCTCATTTGTATTTGTTCTTGTACTTAGGAACCTCATTTGCCCTTGTTCATGTTCTTAACAACCTCAATTGGCGTTGTTCGTGTGCTTAACACACTCTTTTCCCCTTGATTTTGTGGTTATGAACCACATTTGCATTCATTCTTGAGCTTGGGAACCTCAATTGCCATTGTTTGTGTTCTTAAAAACCTCAATTGTCATTATTTGTGTGCTTAACAAAATCTTTTGCCGTTGATATTGTACATATGAACCTCAGTTTCATTTGTTCTTGTGCTTAGGAACCTCATTTGCCCTTGTTTGTGTGCTTAACAACCTCAATTGGCAAATTTCCTGTGCTTAACAACATCTTTTGCCATCGATCTGGTGCTTATGAACCTCATTTGCATTGTTTCTGTGCTTAACAACCTCAATTGACATTGTTCCTGTACTTAACAACCTCTTTTGCCCTTAATATTGTGCTTATGAACTTCATTGGCATTTGTTCTTGTGCTTAGGAACCTCATTTCCCCTTGTTCGTGTGCTTAACAACCCCAATTGTCGTTGTTCATACGCTTTTATACCACATTTGCCCTTGGTCTTGTGCTTAGCAACATCATTTACACTTTTCTTGTTCGTGTGCTTTAACAAAACTCTTTTGCCCTTGATTTTGTGCTTAGGAACCACATTTGCATTCATTCTAGTACTTAGGAACCTCATTTACCATTGTTTTTGTTCCTAAAAACCTCAATTAGCACTGTTCGTGTGCTTAACAACCTCTTTTGCTGTTGATATTGTGCTCATGAACCTCAGTTTCATTTGTTCTTATGCTTATGAACCTCATTTGCCCTTGTTTGGGTGCTTAACAACCTCAATTGGCGTTGTTCGTTTGCTTAACAACATCTTTTGCCCTTGTTCTTGGACTTTGCAATATCATTTACATGTGTTCTAGTGTTTAACAACCTCATTTGCCATTGTTCTTGCGCTTTGCAACATAATTTGCCCTTAATATTGTGCTTATGAACCTCATCTGTCATTTTTCTTGCGCTTTGCAATATAATTTGCCCTTAATATTGTGCTTATGAGCCTCATTTTCATTTGTTCTTGTGCTTAGGAACCTCATTTGCCCTTGTTTGTGTGCTTAACAACCTCAATTGGCATTGTTCATGTGCTTAACAACCTCTTTTACCCTTGATCTGGTGCTTATGAACCTCATTTGCATTGTTTCTGTGCTTAACAACCTCAATTGCCATTGTTGTTGTGCTTAACAACCTCTTTTGCCCTTGATCTTGTGCTTATGAACCTTATTTGCATTTGTTCTTGTACTTAGGAACCTCATTTGCCCTTGTTCGTGTGCTTAACAACCTTAATTATCGTTTTTCATATGCTTCTTAACTTCATTCGCGCTTGGTCTTGTGCTTAGCAATATCATTTACACTTGTTCTTGTGCTTAACAACATCATTTGTCGTTGTTCTTGCGCTTTGCAACATAATTTGCCCTTCATATTGTGCTTATGAACCTCATTTGTTCTAGTGCTAAGGAACCTCATTTGAACTTGTTTATGTGCTTAACAATCTCAATTGACGTTGTTCGTAAGCTTAACAACCTCTTTTGTCCTTAATCTAGTGCTTATTAACCTCATTTGCATTTGTTCTTGTGCTTAGGAACGTCATTTGCCCTAGTTTGTGTGCTTAACAATCTCTTTTGCCCTTGATCTTGTGCTTATGAATCTCATTTACATTTGGTTTTGTCCTTACGAACCTCATTTGTCCTTGTTCGTGTGCTTAATAACCTCAATTATCATTTTTCATATGCTTCTTAACCTATTTTTCCCTTGTTCTTGTGCTTAGCAACATCATTTACAGTTGCTCTTGTGTTTAACAACCTCATTTGTCGTTATTCTTGCTCTTTGCAACATAATTTGCTTTTGATATTTTGCCTACGAACCTCATTTGTATTTGTTCTTGTACTTCGGAACCTCATCTGCCCATGTTTATGAGCCAAACACCCTCAATTGGGATTGTTCGTGTCCTTAACAACCTCTTTTGCCTTTGATCTTGTTGTTATGAATCTCATTTGGATTTGATCTTGTGCTTAGAAACCTCATTTGCCCTTGTTCGTGTGCTTAACAACCTCAATTGGCGTTGTTTGTGTACTTAACAACCTCTTTTGCCATTGTTCTTATGCTTAGCAATATCATTTACACGTGTTCTTGTGCTTAACAACCTCATTTGCCGTTGTTCATGCGCTTTGCAACATAATTTGCCATTTATATTGTGCTTATGAATCTCATTTTCATTTGTTCTTGTGCTTAGGAACCTGATTTGCCCTTGTTTGTGTGCTTAGCAACCTCAATTGGCGTTGTTCCAGAACTTAACAACCTGTTTTGCCCTTGATCTGGTGCTTATTAACCTCATTTGCATTGTTTCTTGTGCTTAGGAACATCTTTTGCCCTAGTTTGTGTGCTTGACAACCTCAATTGGGTTTGTTCGTGTTCATAACAACCTCTTTTGCCCTTGATCTTGTGCTTATGAACCTCATTTGCATTTGTTATTGTGCTTAGGAATCTCCTTTACCCTTGTTCGTGTGCTTAACAACCTCAATTATCGTTTTTCATCTGCTTCTTAACCTTTTTTACCCTTGTTCTTGTGCTTAGCAACATCATTTACACTTGTTCTTGTGCTTAACAATCTCATTTATCGTTATTCTTGCTCTTTGCAACATAATTTGCCCTTGATATTTTGCTTATGAACCTCATTTGTATTTGTTCTTGTACTTAGGAACCTCATTTGATCATGTTTATGTGCTAAACACCCTCAATTGGGGTTGTTCGTGTCCTTAACAATCTCTTTTGCCATTGATCTTGTGCTTATGAATCTCATTTTGATTAGTTCTTGTGCTTATGAACCTCATTTGCCCTTGTTCATGTGCTTAACAACCTCAATTGTCGTTATTCATATGCTTCTTAACCTCTTTTGCCGTTGTTCTTGTGCTTAGCAATATCATTTACACTTGTTCTTGTGCGGAACAACTATATTTGTCGTTGTTTCTACGCTTTGCATCATAATTTGCCCTTCATCTTGTGCTTGTGAACCTCATTTGCATTTGTTCTTGTGCATAGGAACCTCATTTGCCCTTACTTGTGTGCCTAACAACTTCAATTGTGGTTGTTCATATGCTTCTTAACCTCGTTTGCCCTTGTTGTTATGCTTTGCAACATCATTTACATTTGTTCTTGTTCTTAACAACCTTATTTGTCGTTGTTCTAGCGCATTGCAACATAATTTGCCCTTGATCTTGTGCTTATGCATCTCATTTATATTTGTTCTTGTGCTTAGGAACCTCATTTGCCATTGTTTGTGTGCTTAACAACCTCAATTGGCGTTGTTTGTGTCGTTAACAACCTCTTTTGCCCTTGATCTTGTGCTTATAGTCCTCATTTGCATTTGTTCTTGTGTTTAGGAACCTCATTTGCCCTTTTTTGTGTGCTTAACAATCTTAATTGTCGTTGTTCATATGCTTTTTAACCTCATTTGGCCTTGGTCTTGTGCTTAGCAACATCATTTACACTTGTTCTTGTGCTTAACAACCTCATTTGTCGTTGTTCTTGTGCTTGGCAACATAATTTGACCTTGATATTGTGCTTATGAACCTCATTTGTATTTGTTCTAATGCTTAAGAACCTCATTAGCCCTTATTTATATGCATAACAACCTCAATTGGCGTTGTTTGTGTCCATAACAACCTCTTTTGCCCTTGATCTATTGGTTATCAATCTCGTTTGCATTTGTTCTTGTGCTTAGGAACGTCATTTGCCCTAGTTTGTGTACTTAACAACCTCAATTGGATTTTGTTCGTGTGCTTGACAACCTCTTTTTCCCTTTGATCTTGTGCTGATGAACCTTATTTACATTTGTTCTTGTACATAGGAATCTCATTTGCCCTTGTTTGTGTGCTTAACAACCTCAATTATCGTTGTTCATATGCTTCATAACCTCTTTTGCCTTTGTTCTTGTGCTTAGCGACGTCATTTACAATTGTTCTTATGCTTAACATGCTCATTTGTCGCTGTTCTTGGTCTTTGCAACATAATTTGCCCTTGATATTGTGCTTATGAACCTCATTTGTATTTGTTCTTGTATTTAGGAACCTCATTTGTCCATATTTATATGCTAAACACCCTCAATTGGCGTTGTTCGTGCCCTTAACAACCTCTTTTGCCTTTGATCTTGTGCTTCTGAATCTCATTTGCATTTGTTCTTGTGCTTAGGAACCTCATTTGCCCTTGTTCGTGTGCTTAACAACCTCAATTATCGTTATTCATATGCTTCTTAACCTCATTCGCCCTGGGTCTTGTGCTGGGCAACATCATTTACACTTGTTCTTGTGCTTACTAACCTCATTTGTTGTTGTTCTTGTGCTTTGCAACACAATTTGCCCATGATATTGTGCTTATGAACCTTATTTGTATTTGTTCTAGTGCTTGGGAACCTTATTTGCCCTTGTTTATATGCTTAACAACCTCAATTGGCGTTGTTCGTGTGCTTAATCACCTCTTTTGCCATTGGTCTGGTGCTTATGACCGTTATTTGCATTTGTTCTTGTGCTAAGGAACCTTATTTGCCATTGTTCGTGTGCTTAATAATCTCAATTGTCGTTGTTCATATGCTTCTTAACCTCTTTTGCCCTTGTTCTTGTGCTTAGCAATATCATTTACACTTGTTTTTGTGCTTAACAACGTCATTTGTCGTTGTTCATCCACTTTGCAACGTAATTTGCCATTGATATTGTGCTTATGAACCTCAGTTTTATTTGTTCTTGTGCTTAGGAAACTCATTTGCCCTTGTCTGTGTGCTCAACAACCTCAATTGGCGTTGTTCGTGTGCTTAACAACCTCTTTTGCCCTTGTTCTTATGCTTAGCAATATCATTTACACGTGTTCTTGTGCTTAACAACCTCATTTGCCGTTGTTTTTGCGCTTTGCAACATAATTTGCCCTTAATATTTTACTTATGAACCTCATTTTCATTTGTTCTTGTGTTTAGGAACCTTATTTGTCCTTGTTTGTGTGCTTAAAAATCTCAATTGGCGTTGTTCCTGTGCTTAACAACCTCTTTTGCCCTTGATCTGGTGCTTGTGAACCTCATTTGCATTGTTTCTTGTGCTTAGGAACCTCATTTGCCCTTGTTTGTGTGCTTAACAACCTCAATTGGATTTGTTCGTGTGCTTAACATTCTCTTTTGCCCTTGATATTGTGCTTGTGAACCTCATTTGCATTTGTTTTTGTGCTTAGGAACCTCATTTGCCCTTGTTCGTGTGCTTAACAACCTCAATTATCGTTTTTCATATGCTTCTTAACCTCTTTTGCCCTTGTTCTTGTGCTTAGCAACATCATTTACACTTGTTCTTGTGCTTAACAACCTCATTTGTCGTTATTCTTGCTCTTTGCAACATAATTGGCCCTTGATATTTTGCTTATGAACCTCATTTGTATTTGTTCTGGTACTTAGGAACCTCATTTGTCCTTGTTTGTGTGCTAAACACCCTCAATTGGGGTTGTTCGTGTCCTTAACAATCTCTTTTGCCTTTGATCTTGTGTTTATGAATGTCATTTGCTCTTGTTCGTGTGCTTAACAACCTTAATTGTCGTTGTTTATATTCTTCTTAATCTCTTTTGCCCTTGTTCTTGTGCTTAGCAATATCATTTACACTTGTTCTTGTGCTTAACAACGTCGTGTGTCGTTGTTCCTTCAGTTTGCAACATAATTTGTCATTGATATTGTGCTTATGAACCTCAGTTTCATTTGTTCTTGTGCTTAGTAAACTCATTTGCCCTTGTTCGTGTGCTTAACAACTTCAATTGGCGCTGTCCGTGTGCTTAACAACCTTTTTTGCCCTTATTCTTGTGCTTAGCAATATTATCTACACGTGTTCTTGTGCTTAACAAACTCATTTACCGTTTTTGTTGCGCTTTGCAACATAATTTGCCCTTGATATTGTGCTTATGAACCTCATTTTCATTTGTTCTTGTTCTTAGGAATCTTATTTGTCCTTGTTTGTGTGCTTAACAACCTCAATTGACGTTGTTTTTGTGCTTAGCAACATCATTTACACTTGTCTTTGTGCTTAACAACCTCATTTATCGTTGTTTTTGTGCTTTGCAACATAATTTGCCCTTGATATTATGCTTATGAATTTCATTTGTATTTGTTCTTGTGAATAAATGAAGTAAATAGACGATGGGATAAATATCATAAATTCGATGTAAAATCTTCTGTTACGGATATTTCTATAAGTCCCTGTTAAATAAATTATTCCAAAAGTTTAGACATTAGTGACTTAGTCTTAGTGTGGTCTCTTAAATACTAAATCTTTAAATTTTGTCCGTCAATTATCTGTGTAACATAAACCAATGATAGAGGTGAATATCAATACTAGTGTTGTAAAAAACGGGAAGAACGGCCGATTAAACGGCCGTTTAATCAAAAACGGCGGTCAAACTGTTCCGAATACGCTTAACGGATGCTTGCTGGCGGGAAAAAAACGATTAATTGGCCGTTTAATCGGCCGTTTATTCCCGTTTATTCCCGTTTTTTTTTTGTTTTTTCCAGTGAAATTTTTTTTTTTTCACATTGTTTTTTTTTTTTCTATAATAGTGTGTGATAATAAGATTTATAAATCATGTATTGTAGTTTTATTTATACTTGGATATTCATTCAATATTTTTTATATATGTTTTTTTCTTTTTCTTACTTACTTTGAAATTGATTAATTTTTCTTTATTTATATACCATATATTTTTTTTACTTACTGATGTAATTTTTTCAATTTGTACGACATGTTTATTTATGAAATTATGTTATTATCATAAATTAAATTTAGTGATTTTATGTTGGAATGTTTTCTTTCTTTCAAATAATATGTTATTAGCATTTAAAAAAGCTTAATTCTCAAATTTATTTTTCATTAAATAAATGTGTTACTTACACATACAAAATGCTTACGTGTTACAAATAAATAAGTATAGTGTCATGTTATAATAATAAAACAAACTTAAATTAAGTTTATTTGATAAGTTTAATGAGTTAAATAAATAATTTTTAATAAATTATGATATATATATATACATAAATTTAATAAAAACGTTAAATTGTCCGCATAATTCCGATTAATCGGCCGCATACCGATTAATTGCTTGGCAGTACCCCGTCCGTCCGACGACCGCATACCGTTATTTACAACATTGATCAATACCTATGCTTAGTGTTAATTTTTGTATTAGTGCCAAATTTAAAATTGATCCAAATTACTTTACATGATATATGTATTAAATTGTACGTGGAAACCAAATTTTACATTTTTTTAAATATTTTTATTATATTTTTAGATAAGCAGAATATCACTTGATCTAAAGATTTTGGATCATTCGAAAATAGTAATTTTATACAAATGAATTGTAAAAATTAAAAATAAAAATCATAAAATTTGGTTTTCAAGTGCATTGTACTACGGGGATCATGTTGAGAGATTCAAACCAATTGTGTGTGGTCTTTGAAAAAAAAAATGATCCATGGCAAATAAATTGATTTGCGCTATACATAGTACTGTAACCTCACTCCATTATATTGTTGTTATCATTAGGACAATTTTTTTTTTTTTTAGTTTTTTTAGTAAAACTCGACACTAATACAAAAATTATTGTTAACAGAGCTAACTACAATTGATGCCCTATATTCATTGCAATCGTTAGGCAGCATTTAGTCAAGCCGATTAAGTTTTCTAATTACATCTGAAAGCTTGTCTGTGATTGTTAAGAGAAAAAAATCATTCCTAAAAGTAACTTTTAGAAAGAAAGAAAAATTCACTTTGAACTCGCCTTCGTATAAAACCAAGATAAATGAAAGTATGCTTAGGTTGTGCTTCAGAAGAGAAGAAGCCGTTATCAAAGAAAATAAAAAGGAGAGGAGGTGAAGAGCGACCAAATTGCAAGGTATTCGGACTCTTTCGTCTGCTCCACAAAGGAAAAATCGAAGAGAGCGCGAAAGGGAGCGGATACTATACAGAGGTGGCGATGCTGTGTATTTTGCTAAAATTTATTACTTTCAAATCAGAATGTATGAAATACTGTACGGAAGTAAGCGATATGCTAATCACCTTTCTCCATGTTCTTTTTCCTTCCTCTACGCTCACTATTTGATACCAATGATTAGTTGATTCTTTACGGATGAAAGAAAATAAATGAAAGTAATAAATTTTCTTGGATCAATATTGTTTGATTTGTTGGAAAATTAAATAAATATAGGAAGGTAGTTCATTTTTTGCTTCACATTATTTTTTTTCAAAATATTAACAAGCGTGCAAAGTACGAATGAAATTAGAAAGACCATTAGACCGACTAGCACCAATTGTTCATATGAATTTTGTTATTATATCGAGTTTATTATTCACTCAATTCAACTAGAGAATCAGTTGAGCATTTTAATTATACCACCTTAATTCTTGAACATTCCTATTTGGAAGATTCCTTAAATGAGAATCTGACCAGAATTAATGGGTCTAACTAACCGTCCAAGCACTTATCTGAAAATAAAAGTATGTAAATATTAACAACAAAATAATCCTAAATATTAATATCTGAAAATAAAAGTATGTTTTTTTGGAGTTTCCGAACCATATCACGAATAAAATATTTGACCGAACTTTGACCGAATAAAACGCGAATCACGAATTATTTGCGAAAAAACGGCAATTTTTTTAGAAATTTGTTTTCCCTTTTTTTGAGGGGTTTTTTTTCATAATTTTTTTTTACTTCCTTGTTGTATCTAATCATTCCTGAATTACATCCGAATCACGAATTTTTGATCATGTCGAACCGAATCTGAACTTTTGATTTGTCACTATGGTTATGTGTATGTACTTGCAGCACATATAATCAGGAGTGACTAGTATGACATTGTTGTCATATGACACAAACTTCAAAATATATTGAATAGATTTCAAACTACTAATTCAAAACTGTTCAAACTGATTTACTTTACAAGTGATGCATTTACATACAATTTTTTTCGAGTTTTTCGAGTTCTTTTAGTATCAAGTCAAGCGGTAAAAAAATGTTGAAAAATAAATTTATTAAAATTAACTTAAAACTCTCACATTTAACCGCTTGACTTGCTACTAAATAAATTTAAAAAACTATATAAATTTTGCATATAAAATCACTACTAATGAAGTGTATAGAATGATTTGGACGGTAAGTAGATTCGACAAATTTCGAAATTAATGTTATACAGCATATTAATACCACCTTGATTCTTGAACATGCCTAGATACAAGATTCCTTAAATGAGAATCCAACCAGCATGTGTCTAGATATTAACAATAGAAAATAATTATATGTTAAACAACCTGAATTTTTACACAAGCTGTATATTAGTTTTATAGTTCTATTTATGTATATCCAGTTACTCCAGTATATATTTTAAGAGGTGGGTTTAAATATATTGTGATTTTGTACTCCAATATACTTTATATATTTTTAAAGACCGAACAGTCAATCCGAAGAGCTCAACATGATCTTCATAAACAATGATTATATATTTTACCATTTTTTTACATAAGTACAATATCACTTTTTCGGATGGTACATAATCTCCTTAAAATAATGATTTGTACTTATCTAAAAAAATAGTAAAAGAAATCTACAAAAATATAAAATTTGGTCTCCAAGCATATTTTATTATGAAGATCATGTTGAGCGGTTCGAATCGACTGTTCGGATTTTGAAAACGAAAGTAAAAAGTTTGAAGCATATTGAAACACTAAATTATGATGCATTTGAAACCTCCTCATATTTTAATTGTTACTGTTAATTAATAGGCGATTAGATAGATGAAGAAATCCTAGTTGGATTGAAAATATTTTTCTTTTTGAAATGTTGTAGCTTTTGGTTTCATCCAGGAGAGGAGATTTCGTGATGGTCCATTTTGCATTAATTAATGTGATCTCATGCTAAATATGTTTTCATTAAATATTTTCACTTTTTCCCCATATGCTTACGATGCTTTAAATTTACTTTCTTAATTTAGTTCCAGATATCATCTGAAACTTCATCTAGGAAGATTCTAAGCCAATTTTAAATCCGCATTAAATTCAAGATTTTTATCCGTTGGAATCCATAATCTTATTTATCTGATTTGTTTAAATTTTCGATATCTTCATATATTATTTGTATATAAATAATAAATTATATGTATACTATATAGTAATATGAATTTAGATCTTAAATTATTAGAAATTCTTACTAAGATCACCACAGCTACCAACGCTTTAATATTAAAAAAAAAGTTAATATTTTTTTGCAAATAAACTCAGATGTCGTTTTTAAGGGGAACTATATCACCTATTTTCATGTGGGCAGTAGATTCTTATCACTAAAGTCATTAGCACACGAATTCTGAATGAATTTTAATATTTAAATATTAAATATAATTTTACTTCAAAATTCATCTCATGTATCAGTGATTCTAGAGACAAAATTCTTACTCACAAAAGATACAGACAGCAGGAAATTTGGTTCGTCTTGAATTCTGAAAGAGTCAAAATTACAACATGTAAATGACTCTTGACTATTGAGGCCAACTTGGGACCACAGAGAGGAATCCGATTCAGCACGCTGGCAGTTGGTAGAACTCAAAATCTGACTAGACAAGATCACTGTACTTAGAGTGAACAAAATATAAAGAATCAAATTTTCTAAGAAATTTCAACCAATAGAGTTAGGAGTGAAAACGAACTGGATAGTAGTAAAATTAAATTTATTTTTTATATTTTTTAAAATTTTCTGGATACAAATACGGAAGAGTGTGTATTCTCTGAGATATCTCGACCAATAGAGTTAGGAGTGAAAACGGACTGGATAGTAGTAAAATTAAATTTATTTTTTATATTTTTTAAAAAATTTTAGATACAAATACGGAAGAGTGCGTATTCTCTAAGATATCTCAATTTCTGCGTGACTGACATGTCTAGTGCCTATTCGGGACAGCGTAGGGGGCCAGTATTATTTGAGCTTTGAGATTCGTGCCAGAACGTATTTGAACGATTGAGAAATTCCAAAAAGTCACGCAAAGTTTGAGATATCTCATAGGATGCGAATTCGATACGAAGCGGATATTACACATATCAGATGAATACGGATACGAACCCGGATCAGATCGGATATTTATTAAAATAATATTAAAAATGTTAAAAAAATATTAAAGTTCATAATATTTATCTAATTATAATGGTGAATAACATAAAATTTTCATAATATGTATTAAAATATATTGTATATATCTACTATTCAGATACAGATAATTTTAACGTAAAACTATATCAGTATTAACCACACAGATATTCAGATATTTGATATCCATATCTTATTTTTCAAATCGAATACATATCAGATATTATCCATATGTTTTCACCACTAAATGGTGAACAAAATATAAAGAATAATCTTCAAAAAAATTTCAACCAACATAGTCCATCCGTCACCATCCGTCCATCTATCTATAATATAAACGGTTGTAATTAATGTATGAGTTATCTTCTCAAAATTTATTATTTTTCTATTTTAATTATGACAGTTCAGATTATGAATGAATAGACAGATCTATTTGCAGAATTTGTGTGGGCAGAAAATTCGGTTCCAAAACATAAAATGTACATAATCATTTTCACAATATTTTATTAGTAGAAAATTAAAATTTTCTGTAATAAGACGGGACATAGTTTTAGAAAAAAAAATGTCCTAATTGATCTTGGAGAAGCATAAAAAATGTAGTTAGGATAGAACAAATCTAAAATTCTTTTTTAGTTATAAAATTAAAATTTTTTTTTTGGAAATTAAATAGGCACAAATCTTAAAGTAATCTAACAGACCGGATCCGTACAATTTTTTTTTTTTTGAGTTAGTCAAATTTTTGTTTTATAAAGTTATAATAGTACATCTACAAATATAATAATTGTCAGGCCCCTATCTGCAACTTATTTCATAAAAAAACAAAAAAAAATTCTACCTAACCCTTCAAGAGACGCATTCCCGATACAAGCGGTCCCACTGTAGATTCTTTTTTAAATAATTACAATGCAGCGTAAATGAGTTAAAATTTTAATTTTTTACTTCAGAAAAAAAGAATTAAGTATAATCATTTCGTAAGCATATTTAATATTTGGTAAACTAAATTGGATCCAGCTGTGGGAGTGGGACTCGATTAATTAGAATGAGAAATTATAGACAAGTTTATAATCATATATTACTAAATTTATAAAACTAAATATAATCACACAAATCCATATCCTGAAATTAATCCATTGTACTGTTAGACATATAGTACTAAAAAAGAATCATCCGAAATCCAAATCACACCAAAAATAGCGAATAGCCCATAGTTCTGATTTCTGAACCCATTAC
This sequence comes from Carex cristatella, assembly GCA_024447775.1. Taxonomy (NCBI): domain Eukaryota; kingdom Viridiplantae; phylum Streptophyta; class Magnoliopsida; order Poales; family Cyperaceae; genus Carex; species Carex cristatella. The sequence goes on from JAJHPF010000012.1 coordinate 7,401,682, forward strand.
TTGTTGCTTTATATAAACATCCCCCCTATCTCTGCCCTGCTCTGCCCATCCGTATTCCATCTCTCTCTCTCTCTCTCTCTCTCTCTCTCTGTCCTGCAACCATGGCTCTTCTCACAGATCTCCTTAACCTAGACCTCTCTGCGACCTCCGATAAGATCATAGCCGAGTACATATGGTGCGTTGCGTTATTTCATTTGATCTCGTACTATTTGTGTTTTCAATGTCTCAGCGAGGTTTGGTTATTGTTATGTTATTTTACGAATAAATCGTTTGGATCGATCCCGTGCTTCAAGCGCAGTTTTGATATAGATTTTTTTTCATGATTAGCGATTTAGCGTTTTCATGGATTAGATTACGGTTTGTAAATCACTTTTTTGTGTTTTGTTTCTTTTCCCCTAAATTTTGAGACCGGTGAAAGTATCTTTCGGCATTTTTTGAGTGATTTCAATAAAAAAAGGTGGAAAAAAAAGCTTCCGTTACAGATATAAATTACTTTTTGTTGATTGTTCCCTTTTTTTTCTCCGATCCTGTCTGAAATTTTCGATTCACCTATAAAATCACACCCCGCCATCTCTTTTCCTTCATTTTAACTTTTTGCTCTGTTTCTCAAACAGGATTGGTGGATCTGGTATGGATCTCAGGAGCAAAGCAAGGGTAACGCTTCTTTTCTAAATACCAGCTGCTCTATTTGTATAACAATTAATAATATTCAAAATACCTAATATATCTCCTTCGTATCTAATAAATTGAATCATATGTCCAAAACAGACTCTAAAAGGCCCAATCACCGATCCGAGCCAACTTCCCAAGTGGAACTATGACGGGTCAAGCACGGGTCAAGCCCCCGGCGAAGACAGTGAAGTGATCTTGTAGTAAGTATCACAGTATTAAAAAAAAAAAATAAAGGGTTCTTTTGTAAAATAAGTGAAGCCAAGGTGCCTGATAAAATTTTCCTCGTCTTGTGTTATTTAGTCCCCAGGCTATTTTCAAGGATCCGTTTAGGAGGGGCAACAACATCCTTGTGAGTATCTATTATTCTCTTATTATTAGATTTTGTGTTGTCTGTTTCTTAGTATTATCAAATTGTAAGAAATTAGAGTTGTATAAACTAGGCTACCTTATAATTTGGTTTAGTGGACTTGTTGACCTATACATGTGTGAAAGGATATTTAATTTTTTTGGGCGGCCCTTAGTTATTGCTGGTAGCCACCATTAATGATTAACTTTTGTTTAATTGTCATGATATCTGACCCTTGGTGGGACAGTGTTGGTTTACTATGAATTTTTTTTAGTTGTTTTACCAAACAACTCTTAGCTGTTTGTAGCAATTGTAGAGTTATTACTAATCTATTTTGAGCTTAGTTTTTATGTTGAAGTCAACTCTGTAATAGTTTTTTTTTTGTATCTGATTAGATTGATTCATTCAATGCATATCTCAAAGGGATATTCCTGAATCTTATCATTCAAAGGGTTGAATTTAATTTGTTACTAAAGATGAGTCTATGAAAACTAATAGGTGATGTGTGATTGCTATACCCCACAAGGAGAACCCATCCCCACCAACAAGAGACATGGAGCTGCTAAGATTTTCAGCGACCCTGCTGTTGCTGCGGAAGTGCCATGGTATAGTGAATATTTTCGATTCAAAAAGTTTCTAATTCAAATTCAGAAATAAGTTTTGTATGATTTATCCTATGAGTTATATTTAATATTTAATAACAGGTATGGGATAGAGCAGGAGTACACTCTCCTCCAAAAGGACGTCAACTGGCCCCTCGGATGGCCCATCGGTGGCTTCCCTGGCCCACAGGTAAATGCAAAATCTATTATTTGCTATTTTTTTTTTCTTCCTTTCATAGTTTTTAATTTATTAAATTTGCTTTCTAATAAATTTTCTTTATATTACAGGGTCCATACTACTGTGGTGCTGGTGCCGACAAGTCATTTGGTCGTGACATTGTTGATGCACACTATAAAGCTTGCATTTATGCTGGCATTAATATTAGTGGTATCAACGGAGAGGTCATGCCTGGCCAGGTAAACATAAAAAATAATAAAAATAAGTGATGGATTTTGGTTTCAATTTTTTAAGAATAAATTTTGGCTGAGTTGCAATTATCTAAGCAATTAATCAACCATTATGTAATTTACAGTGGGAGTTCCAAGTTGGACCTTCTGTTGGTATCTCTGCTGGTGACCAGGTCTGGATGGCTCGCTACATCCTCGAGGTACTTTGTTCTTTACATAATATCATAATGACTGGTAATATACCAACTATGTAATAGAACCTGACCTTTATGTAACAGTCCATTGTACCTGACATATTATTGCTGAGTTATGGAAAAGAAACCAGCTCTTTCTAACAAATCTGTCTTGCTTTTCCTTTTTTGTTGTGAACAGAGGATCACCGAGATTGCTGGCGTCGTTCTCACCTTCGACCCCAAGCCCATCCCGGTTTTTTTTATTTTTTATCTCTACATTTTTAATATCTTTAATTCACAATGGTTATAAATTTGTAATGTTACCTAGTTTGACAAACAATAATGTTACATAATTTGACAAACAATTTGTGCTCTGTGATGCTATAGGGTGACTGGAATGGTGCTGGTGCCCACACGAACTACAGGTAACTGAAAAGGTCATAAATAATTATATGCACGCATCTGTTTCCTTAGGTATCACTTTGTAGTATTTAAATTGGGTTATTGAATAATTTCAGTACCAAGTCGATGAGAGAGGATGGAGGTTACGAGGTTATTAAGGCTGCAATTGAGAAGCTCAAGTTGAAGCACAAGGAGCACATTGCTGCTTACGGTGAAGGTAACGAGCGCCGCCTCACCGGCCGCCACGAGACCGCTGATATCCACACTTTCAGCTGGGTATGCTTTGAACAAATATAAGTGGATTCAAGTTTGTTTATTACATCGAGAATTTACTGATATGGCAATGTTATACCTTGAAAAATTAATTCTTATTTCTGTATCGAACTAGGAAGGTCCTTTAAAATTGGTGCTATAATAATTGTTTGATTTTCTATTGTAGGGTGTTGCTAACCGTGGTGCATCCGTTCGTGTGGGCCGTGAGACCGAGAGGGACGGCAAAGGTTTGTTTTTTTTTTTTTAAATTTACTCTCCTAACATTTTCATTTTCATTTCTTAGCATCTCAAGATTGTCAATTTCATTTTACTTTTGAGTAATATTTTATATTTGTCATGTCAGGTTATTTCGAGGATAGGAGGCCGGCTTCCAACATGGACCCATATGTCGTCACCTCGATGATTGCCAAGACCACGATCCTCTGTTAGAATTGTCAACTTTTGAGTCGCTTCTCTGTGTGGGGATTTGATTTGATTTGATTTGAATTGTTGGGTGGTTTAATTTACTGTGTTGGGGTTTTGTCAATTTGGTGAGCCTTGGCCCTTGTGTTATCTCTCTGGCTCAAATTAGTATTTTATTAGTTACTGTCTTGTTTGGGCAAGTGGAGTTTGAAATCACTTAATATTTCACATAGTCAATTGTTTCCCTTGTCTGTTGGTTTCTACTGTATTTTTCAATAATTTGTCAGACAGTAATGTTGTTGAAATACTATTGTATTTCCGTGGTTCTTACACGACTGATTCTAGTTCTACTTTTGTTTAATAAATAAAGGTATTATTCTACTCGTACCCTCTTACTTTTTGTATTTTATTGTTCATGGCACTCTTTATATGCTTCAAGAACACGAGAATGGAGTGGGTCTGAAGCTCATTGGACCTATTTTTTGGTTCAACGTGTTCTATATGACTGTTTGATTTATTTTAAGAGCTGTGTGCACAAAAGTTGAAGTAAATCCGTACGAAATATAAAATATTGTGCATAAATCTTAAAGCAAATTGAACGTAATTGAATCTATCGAATCAAAGTAGGTTTGATCGAAATCAGATCTCCTTTGAAATCCAAGAACACACTCTAACAGTTCTTGAACTATTTCATAATTTCCGAAAAAAATACAATCCGTCACAAATTTCCAAATGGACTTGGCATCCATCCGTGAAAATGACAACTGATAAGAGATCTTAAAGATCTTTGGCAGTATACACGCCGCTTGAGCTTAGAAAAATACAAACAATTTTCATGTGCAGCCAAAATGCCTTCCTTCCCAGTTGCCACTTGGTTATCAACCAGAGGACATCTCGAAAAAATAGTTGGGGATGTGGGGGCATTGGATCAGTGCTGCATTAGTAAGCACTGGGGCTCTGCAATTGGCATGAGCACGGAGCAGCTGGTGCACCGACCTACTAGTAAACACGTATGAATGATGCCAAAAACTCGTAAAGGCATGACACATAAGTCACAATCCACCAAACCTTGATAAAGCTTCTTTTGAGAAAGATTGTACGGTCGTCCTATCCGATGAGGTTCATCTGTTCATGAGTCATGACTAATGCGATATCTTTTGTATCTTCGTTGTCGTTTTAACGGAGTACAAATAAAATGCTCCCGGATTTGGTTCACTTGTTATTCATAATTCATGCCATGAATAGAAAAGGACTTTCCTTTTTATATTCGGATCAGCGATCCAAAGCGAATTAGATCACATGAAAAACTTTCTAAAAAGCATCGGTCGTCCGATTTGATTCATTTATCTTACATTAAAAGAATGGAACATGAAAACTAAGTTCCATCTTCTATGAATTGAACAATACCTGTTATTGACGAAACATTACACCTGCAATTTTGATGGGGAAGCCTTCTGCACGATGAATATTAATGCCATTGATTAATTAATCGCCTGAACTGTATAGACTATTTTGGATTTTTTTTTTTTAAAATAGAACTGTTTTTGATAAATTTATAAAATATGACTCCACCGATTCATTGGACCAGTGAAGGCAAAAAAGTGTTTGCTCCACCACTATTTTTCTACCAGCTACAGAAAATATCACAAATATATCTCCATTGGATCGGTGGAGGCATACTTTGAAAAAATTTTGAAAAATTTACACAGTGACTTCTCTGTCTCTCCCTTCTCCTTCTTCCTTTCTCCTTTCTCTTTCAAAAACCGTGAAATCCCATTTTTTTTTCTTTTATTCTCTCAAAATACTCAATCATTTCTCCATCAAATTGTTCCAAAATTCTCGGATCATCTAAGATTGATGGAAACTCTTCAGATCTACGATTTTAACAAGGTAAAAATTTGGATTATTTTATAACTTTTTTATTTTAGCGGAATTAAAATGAATAACTCATTTAATTGAGTTTGTTTAGTATATTTAGTTTTTTTGTGTAATTTAGTGTTGAATTAGCATTTGGTGTTAATTTAGTGTATATAGAGTATTTATTTATGTAATTTAGTGCTATGTAGTATAATTTGTGTACAATTAGATAAATGTGAAGTTTATGGTTATTTAGTATAAGTTAGTATAAATTTGTGTATGGTTAAAATCTAAAATTTTAATAACATGTAGTTCAATGGTATGGTATGGTTAAAATTTTAAATTTGTTGACAAATTTTGGTCTAAGTATGATGTAGTGAATGTATTTTTTTAGGGTTAATTTAGGTTAGACTTACATATAGCTAAATTTTCTAACAGAATCAATGGATAATCTGAATTATCCGGAGTTGTTGAAATTAACACAATAGAACCACAGAGCATGGAAAGTTCGTGATAAGATAATTTTGGTTAAATTTATTATTTATTTGATTCAAATAAATATTATATGAAGTATTTGAAGGGTTTATAATATTTTAATTCTTTTTGATAGCCTACTTCTTCGTTGAAGGTAAATTCACATCAAACTAATATTGCTTACAATAGTCGAATGGACGATGCTTTGAAGAGGTTAGAGTTGTACCAAATTGCTCGCCTTAATGATTGTAGGATTGATCTGTATTTGATTACTGCTCTGGTCAAGAGGTGGAGGCCGGAGACCAATACATTTCATTTACCTGTCGGTGAGGTGATAGTGACGTTAGAAGATGTTGCATGTCTATAGGGCTTATCGATTGAGGGTAATTAATTATTTAAAATTATTTATCAGTTATTTTAATTAACTATTTTAAAAAATAAATTGTTGATGACATAATTATTTTAATTTGCAGGCAAGACGATTTACTGACACCAGTGATACTGATTGGAACCCATACGTAGAGTTTGATCTAGGAGCAGATCCTACAATTTTTTACGATGAGACAATGCCATATAAATATAGTTATTATGATCTTGGCACACCGAAAGAGCGATTAGCCGTGTTTGCTTATGTGCTTAGACTGAAATAGTTGCGGGACAAATTTAATTTTGAATTACAAGATGCACACGATGATGAGACATTTGCACGTACACCTAAGGATTTATATGGATTTATTCAGGTCGGTTATGTTTCCATATTCGAGTGCGGACGGAGTCCCTACGATTACTCTGTCGCAAATTTCACTTTAACTAAATGCTTGACCCCTTTAATGCTTAACTCCAAGATCATCTTTCAAACTTGGTTTAATAATATCAGCAATTACTTTGGTAGTCATTTGTGCACTATCCAACCTTTTAGCACTTACAAAACATGTGTGGACAAACAAGTTGGTGAAAATTGTCTATGCACCTGTTTGTATTGCCTTTGCATACAATTTCCACTGACATTAGAAGATTTATATCTAACTCAATACTTAGTTGTGCTCTGTTTAGCACAACTAGCTCTGTGTTTTTGGGTAGGTGCAAATGAGCAAGTTCTGATTTTAGTTTAACTTTGGATTCGAACATTTGACCTTCAGCAAATTTTTCATCTAATCTAGGCGGATTCTCAAGAAATGCACGATCGTTGTATGGAATTGGCACTTCATCGTGGAATGAGAAATATGGATGCCTAAGTCCTCGATTGAGGAATGGACCGACTGGTGCCACTCTTTCAATATTTCTTGGGCGTTCATTTTAGCTTCATATTCGTCCATATCTGAGTCTTGCCCTTCAACCGAAGCGTCATTATCAAAAGAACTTGTATCAGAACCTGTCTTGGTCTGATTACTCATAAGGGTCATCACTAGTCTGAACCAGAGGTGTGTAGGTGGGTATGGGTACACTGCCCAAGTAAGAATCAAAATTAGTCTGAACCGATAGTGTGTTGCTACCTCCCTCCAGGCAAACTATCTGGACACAGATCATAACTGATTTGGTTTGTACGCCGGTGCGCCTTAGCTACCAATTCTATAACATTAAATCCAGCCACTTGAGATGTAGTTTGTTTAATGGCACCCTAAGTTTCCTCATTTTCTATTCAAAATAGAGAGAAATGGTACAATCCGGGTTGTCTTGTGTTCATATGTACCATGATTGTCAATTTGACTCGACTTGAAAACAATTCAAGGCCAACATATATTTGTCATTTTACAATAGCAAAACTAGTAGAATTAGAAACAGTAAAGGTAAATGCAGGCCCTATGTCATAACCAACATCTATTAGAGTGCTTTGGAGGTTACCACCATAATACACATTGATCAATAATAGATACATTCTGCTGAACAAAAATCAAACTCTAAATTAACTCCAAATATTTTTTTTATTTTGCAACACTAAATATAAACATATAAATAAAAAAAAAAACTTACAATAATAATCAGAAGAAGCTGCTGAGTACAATGGTGGTAGTGATCTATTCATATGGCAACTCCTCAAACTTGATTTAAAAATATGAAAATATGAAGAAAAAAAAAGAGAAGAAGATAAAAACGGAGTTTGGATACAGAAAATGGAGATTGGGAAGAGGAGTTGCGATATTTGTGTGACCTAGAACAGCTCCACCGTGCCATAGAAGCAGTGGAGGAATTTTTTGAAGCTCCACCGATCCACAGAACCTGTGGAGGTATTTTGTGTGGCCAAATGTGTAATTTGTTGTGGCCGGATGGAAAAATAGCTTCACCAATCCACAAAATCGGTGGAGTAGGCTTGTTTTATCCTACACCGATCCAAGGGATCGGTAGAGGTTATTTTCATAACTTTCAACCAAACGGTGCTGGTTTGATTGAATATTTGAATTTATTAAAAACAATCCTATTAAAAAAAATCACTATAGAGATATCGTTGAATTGCTGCGTAATGGCGCGCCTAAAAGCATTTCAATTTCTTTCTTTCTTTTCCTTTTTTTTTTCGGGCCAGAATGAATTTGTATCATCTGCATTAACAGAACTTGCATTAATACATCTAGACCGTCTGATTGAGATCTGCATTAATATTAAAGAGTTCCATGCATCATAAGTGTAAGCCGGATTGGCTCCGATCCTGATCAGACGACCAAGATGCATTAAACTCAAAAGATGCTCTATAGAGTTTATGCAGAAGAGGGGACCAAGTAGTACATCATCAACCTATCCTGTTTTATTAAATCATTATGCACGTTAACACCAGTTAATTGAAATAGCCACAAAAGGTTGATCTAACTAATTATCACTTTTTAGCTTAATTGAACTCGACCTAGCAATCAAACCGAAAAAGTTACAAATATGAATCAAAACTTCTCAAGATAGTTTCAGCAATGCAACAACCAACTGCACTATTCACTAACTGCTGATTACCATAGTAGTGGCAAAATTGGTTAACCCCAGCACAAAATGCCTCATTGGCAGTTAAATATACGTCTTCATGTATTACCTGATCCTAACATCAGACATTACTGTCCAAGGAAAAAGAACATAAACTCAAGTAAATGATTCTGAGATATGTAGTGAAAATAAGAACTGACCTTTTGCTAGATAACATTTTTAAGGTAAACAGCAGTTGCATAAAAGAGAAAAAAAGCGGACTAATTTCCAAGAATTTTACACGGCTTCTTGATCAAGATTTCAACCTTCAATAGACTAAACATTCAGAATGCATGTATGAAGAATAAAAAAATTAATCAAAAACCAAGTCAATTAAACCAGACATAAACCTGATCAGTATCATCCACCAACTTGATTCCGAGGGCAATCCAGAACTTGGGTTAGAGGAGGCGGATCTGTCAGACTACCTGAGGGATAGAGATGATGCTCTTATGGTTGATTCAGATCCTTCCTCCTCTCTGATTCCTTGTCTTCTTACTCGCCTTGCTCGTGCTCTCGGCCTCTCGCTAGTAATTCCTTGTCTTCTTACTATTCCATTGATTATTGTATGAACTTGTTTTGGTTTCTATATGAAACAGGTGAGGTTACCCACTTTTATCAAAAAAAAAAAATCATCCACCAAAAGGTTGTTTCATTTCTTCAGTTTCTACTTTCTCTACAGGAAGCCCTCAGTCCGACTGCCAGTAGCAGCAGCTCTGTACAAATCCATTGCTTCATCCATAACTCGGGCCTGTGATAGCAGCTCTGCTCTTTTCTTGCTCGAAGGATGGGTAGAAAGGTAATTGTTCAAAGTCGAATCTCCTGTTATTTTTCCTAGTTTTTCATATACTTTTGGAGCAATGCGCGGGTCATATCCTGCTGCCGCAAGGAGCATAATACCAATGTGATCAGCCTCAATCTCCATCCTGTTATTATCAATTTTCAGAAAAAGTAAGCTGACTATCTCATCAAACAATTTGGCAAATATATAAACTAGGGGTTAATCGAGTCTTAGTTGAAGGCAAAAATTGCTTAAACTGATGCTGGATTCAGTTTATTTGGCTTTCACTGACTCAGTGCTAAATTTCTTATACTGCCATTCTTTTCTAGTCATTGTTTACACCGAAGTTTCATTGGCTGTACCGTATACATTCTATATATCAGTCATGGTTGACACTGCTAGATTCTGGTACCAGAGCATGAAGCATACCTTCTCGAAAAAGGAAGGTGAAGGAGGAGATTTGATAAGGTGCCAATGAGATCTGGCATGTAAATAAACTGTAAAACTATCAACTGCAGAGCTGCAAACCAAAGGTTTCGTGTAATCATCTCTGCACTGTGCCTTGCAATGGCATGACCCACCTGTTACAGAAAAGAAAAAAAAAAAAAGGCAATTCAAGGCTTCAAGCAACTAAGGGCACAAGGAGCCAAAAGCATATAGATGGAGTTCCGATGAATTGGATTTAACGAACCAAGGGCTTCAATTTTCCCCCTACTTGTCATGTACAAGGCCATTACTGGTATGTTCTTGCCATTTGGTTTTTCCTTTTCCCAAGGGGGTATATGTATGTTTTAAGTATAACACGTGGCCCTATTAGCACATTTCTAACACAAACCTCAATTAAGCATATAAAAGAACCAAAGAGGAATGCCATACAGGCACGGAACTCTTAAAGAATCATTGAATCTACTTTTCAATGCCACATTAAAAAGAGACTAGCTTAGTTGGCAAAAGAACTAAACAAGGAATTTCCCTTTTCCTAACTCTTTTATGGTGTTTGATTGAAAGTTAGATAGACAATACTGAAAGATTTGCACCAAATATTAAACTTTATTTCAAAATCTCTAGGACAATATATTGATAGGTATTATAGTTAATTAAAAAAGGAATAGAAATTGACAAAACCAGAGAGGCAGATACTGGAGACCATAATAATCCTAATTATCAATACATACTCGTTGTTGTATAACACAACCTGGAATTTTCAAATGTACACTTCCTACCTATCTTATCTGAATTGCGCATTGACAATTCTACTGTTAATATTTAGCGATTAAATTTTGTTGCACATAAAAACAAAATACCTTTAATTCTTAACGTATTTCTGTCATGATATAATAAACAGTAACTGCAGATCATGTATGTGCCTTTTACAATACAAATATCAAAGTGCAATTTGGTGAAGTACAGCCAGGAACATATATCTACTTTTTATTGTAACTAGTATTTGTAAGAACTAAGACGAACTCTCTCTAATCCTTGCTCACACTCGGACACTGTACCTATAGATTTTATGGAGATTTTCAGGGTATTATTTGGTCACATTTAATGCTTAATTATCAATTGGTCCAGTAATTGGGCTCAGTTAATCAAATAAAAATTAACTATAAAGGAGAAACAGTACCTCATGACCAATGACGGTAGCGATCTCTGGGTCGGTTTTGAAATTGTCAATCAAACCGGTGAAAACCACAATTTTGCCACCCGGAAGACAGAACGCATTTACCATATCGTCCCTCACAACTATAACCTCCCAGTTGAGGCGTTCCAGGTGCTTTGTTGCGACCTCATTTCCATGCCCCTTTCCTGCCTTTCTGCTCTCCTGGACCCACTTGTCATCCAAAATCTCCTCTTTATTCCATCCTTCATTTAAGTCATCTTCCTTCTTCACTGAGCTGTGGAATTGAGAAGCTATTACATCTTTGGATTCAGGCAATGGTTCATTCATTACATGCTCTGAGGAGTACTCGGTGTCGCTCCTGAAAAGAGAAGGGATAAAATTGAACTGAAGTTCTCAAAAGTTGTGTCTTTTGATTTGACCCGGTACATATGAAAGTTGAAGTTAATTTGAAACTGGTATGGTGACTGAGATTCTGAGAATGACATGTTAGGCTTGATAAATTCGAGTAGATAAAATAAACAATTTAGTTTCTTTTGCTGTTACTTTGTTAGATATACCAACAAATTGTCTCTTTGTAGTTTGCAGTGCTTTGATTAAGACTTGTCTGGGATTTATTGATTGGACTAGAGATTTTTAGGGCTTTCTATCTCTTCTTTAACACTTATTTCATCTGATTTCTTCACATACACCCTGCTTTAATAGCAATGCTACAAAACTTGTACATCATTCAAAGCTACACCTTATACATACCAGTTGGTGCATAGTGGAGCTAGTGACTATGGTAATAAACTGGTTTGTCCAAGAATCAACCCTATTACAACTGCAAGCAGTCATGTCCTGTGCAATTCACAGTTCAATATTTGTAAATACTACATGATCAAACACTTTAATCAATCATGTTCAGATTATCTGAAGCAACATCCTACAAAGGCATACCACTTGAGTTCATCATGCTTCAGGCCATGCTGTAGCGCCTCTATGATTTGATTTGAGATCAGCCTTATACGCACACTGTCAGGATGCAATGGTGGCAGTATCTTTCCCTTAACGGACTCCTTTATCTGCTTGAACTGCGACTCGCCAAGCTGGCGCTCCGTGCTGGACGAGAGCAACACCAGGTGGGTCCGTTTAGTGTACGGTACCGTCTCAAGATTGCCAAAATAGATCACGACAATGGCACCACCGGATACCACCACGGCGATGACCACTTTACGTGGATCCTGGTACCAGCGGGGCCTACTGCGACGGCGGAAGTGGTATATTTCTGTCTGGGGCCGGGATCTAGAGAAGGAGTAGGCTCGATTGAAATTAAAAGTGGGAGGGATAGGCGGGGAACGGAGAGGGATGGGGGTTTTGGGAAGAGAACGGAGACTGGAGGAGACAGCGGCCTCGGCCCGGCGAGAGAGGACGGAGGAGAGAGGCAATCGCATTCGATTGAAAAAATTCATCGTTGATTGGGTTTTTGTTGATCGGATCAGGATCGGAGCGAGGAGGGACTGGTTACTCTTACTGGGTCCGTCAGTGAGAGGGACGGAAGGGAGGTGGCATCTAGCTTGGCACTCGCTCTATCAGGGTGTTAATCTATTTTGCATTTTTGCTTGTTGGATGGAATCATAATTCGTGACGGATCCGTATCCTCTCTATTACTACAGAGGGAGGATGCGCATCACTTTGCGGTTTGAGATTCGAGAGAAAATAAGGCAGTATTATTGGACTTTAAAATTCGTGCCAAGTTAAAATAACGGTCCGGATCAACTCAAAAAGGAATCGTTCCAAAAAATACCCTTTTGCGGTACTAATACGAATTCCAGATTTTAAGCGCAGAATTTGTAACTTGCTTGACAAGAAGATCGGTGGCCCCCACATCATAAGCCAGGTCAGTTTACAGTTTTTATTATAAAACCTATTAAAATTATTGTGTTTTTATATTTGGTATGAGTCCATAACTTTTCTGACCGAAAATCAAAATTAAGAGGAACACATACCGTTGAGAAGAGAAAAAAAACGATGCAAAGATAGTCATAGAATTAACAGAGAAAGTGATAGTTTTCACTTTATAACTCTTAATTAGAAATAAATTAATTAGAATTAACATTAAAACTAATTACATGTTTAGTTGTAGAGTAAACTTCACACTTAAGAAGTCAAATAAAGAGTAAAAGATGAGTTAATTCAAAGTAAGTTACTTTATTTCTCTGGACGAATTAACTTATTTTACTTGTAGGGTCTATTGTTATAAGTAAATGCTCATATTTTTAACACTTTACTCATCTAAGAGCGTGCTTCAGAGAAGGGAACCCTTTCATTAAAGAAAAAGGAGAAAAATCCACACAACGACGAGCTACCCACGCCATTCACCTACTCTATAACAGGAGAAACGGAGAGGGAGAGGAGGGAAATGATTACTATTCAGAGGGGAGGAGAGAGAAGCATCATGTTGATTTTTTGGCGAAATCTGTCATTCTCAAATTGGGATGTAGAATTTACTGTTTGGAGGGAAAGTTTACTCATTTCTCTTCCTCCCCGTCTCTTCTCCTTCCTCTACAACCTTCGGTTCTGGAGCACAGTCTAAGTTATGAATTAAGCTATCAAACAAGATATCAAATATGTGGAGCAAGATAGGAAAAAAAAATATTTAATCCTCGTTAACTCTACTCTATAATCACATAATCAATAAAAATAAACGAAACAAAAGAACCTAACAAAAAGGTTTAATCCGGACATAATAAACAAAACTTATGACCTAACCGACTACAGCTTAAATCTTGAACAGCATTTCGATTTGAAAATTAACCGAACCACATTAATGCTACAGTTCCTGGGCTATTTTAACCTTTTGAAATTCTCCATTTTATTTTTATTGACAAATAAATTTATATATATTAATAAATTTTGCCTCTCTCTCTTTGATCTCCCTAATAAATTTTCCTCCATCATCGAGTTTTCTCATATTTTATTTTTCTTATCGACGAAATAATATGTCAAATGTGGACCGTCCATAAATGTTTATAATCGAATAATCCGATTCGAGTTTGCATGATCCCCGTTAACTTATTACATCTTCATATCAGCATATGGATCTTGAAGAGGAATTCACCTTGCTTACATTCCGAAATTTTTATTAATAAGAATATAAATAAAAAAATATCGGTTTCGGGGAACGTTTTGGGTAGATTTGAAAACTGAAAAACCGTGATTTTTAACAACGTTCTGGATATGATTCTTGACAACGGGCAAATTAGCAAAACATAATTAGCGCTAAATAACGCGTTTTAAAAAAAAACACTGTAGCTGGCCGTTATGAATGATAACGGCCAGCTACAGTGTTTTTTTTTTTTTAGTTCAGTTTAGTTCAATTCAAGAAAAAATCACTGTAGCTGGCCGTTATCATTCATAACGGCCAACTACAGTGTTTTTTTTAAATACGTTACTTAGTACTAATTATGTTTCGCTAATCTGACCGTTGTCGAGAATCACATCCAGAGGACGTTGTCAAAAATCATGGTTTTTCTAGTTTTCAAATTCAACCAAAACGTTCCCCAAAACCGATTTTTTATTTATATTCTTATTAATAAAAATTTCGGGAGTATTCAGCAAGATGGTCATTGACTGTGGACTAAAGTTGATGAGGTCTAACTTGATTATTTCAACTTAAGCCGATATAGATTATTCATATTTAGTTGATGTCTAAATTATATCTTCATTTAAGTTATTCATTATCTGATAAGAATTTAGTGGTTTAAGGCATGATTTGATATTATAAATTATTTTGTCTTGCAAAATTTGTAATATCACTAACAATTTTTTTTTCATTTTGATTGAAAAAAATTGTAAAAGAAAATGAGTTATATACAAATTAATTCAATACCTTAGATATGCATATTGCATTTAGAGAGCCTTGTTTAATTAAACTTATATGTATATCAATTTTTTTTTGTCAAAAATATGTTGGATTGTCAAAAAAAAATTATTTGTTTGTAGTACAATTTAGAAAAAAAAACATTTTTTTTAGATTGTATATTTGATTGATTGAGAAAGTTACACCATTTTAAAAAAATGGTTGATTCTATAATTGATAAAGTTACAAGTTCATTTATGCTTAAATTGAAATATACTTATTTTATATTCCTTAAATTGTGACTGAAAGTATTAAAGAGTCCGGCTAGTATGACACCAACTCTGAATTTTATTGGATAGACTTCAAATGAAAAATCCAAACAATTCAAATCGATTTACTATATGAGTGATGTGTTTACATGCAAAATTTATATTTTCTCGAGTTATTTTAGTATCAAGTCAAGCGGTCAAAAATATTGAAAAACGAATGCATTAAAATTAACTTAAAAACTTTCAAATTTGACCGCTTGACTTGATACTAAATAAATTTAAAAAATTATAAAGTTTGCATTTAAACTCACAACTAATGAAGTAGATCGCTTTGAACGATTTAATCGTCATTCATAGTCAATTCGATAGGTTTGGAATTGGTGTTATATATGCTAAAATGACATTAATGTCATACTAATTAGACTCAATAATAAAATAATAAGAAGTTAGACCTCATACTCAGATAAAATTAAACGACACGGAGATGTAGGTTAGTTTAGGACAATTTAGATCAAATCTAAAAGTCAGTTTATTCCATCTTAATCTGACTTAATTAAACTACATTGACAGAATAATTGAGACTTAAAACCCTTGGAGCTGTTCGGCAACAATGGATTAAGCCTCATTAAGACTTAATCCGTTTCTTTTAACTTTTTTAGTCACTTAATCCTACTGAAGACCGATTCTTTAATGCAGATTAATATCACCTCATCTAGCGTCTTTTTACCCGAATCTGAATATTCTATCCGAATCTTAAGACACCTCAATCTCTTGCTTAGCTTTCATTCACTAACGAATTAAGATAAGCGAACATCATGATCCCTTGCCGCGGAGCGCCCCTATTCTGATTTTTAGTCCTCAAGCAAACAAACGTGATCTAAAAGTCTTACTGCCACTGGGGTTCAATTCCAGTCATCAGCCTATTTGACCCGTAGGATCCCAATCAAACGGTTCATAACTCCGTATTTTCCCTGCTCCATTAGATTGAACCGTG
Source organism: Carex cristatella (assembly GCA_024447775.1). Classification (NCBI taxonomy): domain Eukaryota; kingdom Viridiplantae; phylum Streptophyta; class Magnoliopsida; order Poales; family Cyperaceae; genus Carex; species Carex cristatella. Next base: position 7,417,734 of record JAJHPF010000012.1, read on the forward strand.
AAAATGAATCCTTGAGAACCCTAGGTCCCAAATCTGCCGTGTTCCCGTGTTACTTTGACGGCTACATAACAACATCTCCCACACATAAATCCTGGAGAACTCACGCCACTTTCGTTTTCACTGGAAGTGGAAGGTGTTTATTGCATTCGTGAAAATTATGTGCTTCTTTCAGGTTCCTTCTGCGCCTCCATCTCTTTTTAACTGCTTATTTCTGAGCCATTATCTGTAATGTGTCCTTCTCTTTTCTCTTTTATCTCTCCCTGAATTCGCTACTGCGGCTGTCAAACGCTGTAGTTGCAAAAGAAACTCTAGATCTGTGGTTATTTCATTGATTTTGCTTTTTTTTCTTCTTGAATTTGTGGAATTGAAGGAGAAGTTTGTTATCGGAAAGGGAATATCTCTTCTCCTTTCTATCCCTTTATGAAAGGTGATATTAGCGGGTAAAGATTTTAACAGATCAGTTTTGGCTTTATGCAGATCGTCAGTATCTGCATTTGTGAACTTTTGCATAGATTTATTATTTTATCATATGTTATGCGTGAAAGAGGCGGTGATGATTCAAAAACTTATAGTCCTGACAGGGTAATTGGGTTACATGCAATTAACCCTACAACACCTCTCCTTCTTTGCTGTTTTCGAGCTCAAATCAGATTTTTTAGGAGCTGTTTCAGCAGATGTTATTGCTTTCACAAGCTAGTAGGATTTGGTGTAAAATAGCTCCTATTTTGGTTCTTGAACATGCTAGCTGTTGGGATGCCTTGCAAGAGGGTACCTCTCTAGCTATTTCCGGACACCAAATAAGAATTTGATTTGAGTGAGATGAGAAAAGAAGAGAGAGAGAGTAGCAATGACGGAAAAAAGGCGAATCTGAGCCTCATCCCATTCCTGATTGGCCATTAAAATTGTTTGCTGAAACATGTGTCCAACTTTTGATCTCCTGGATCTTTTGTCTTTCATGTGGGAATAATGGATATTTGAAAGTTATGAATATTTGAGGTTCTCCTAGGACTAGTCTGTTCCACTTACAGTGGCTATTTTTTTTTTTTTAAGAAAAGTAAAATGTGGAAATGCTACATGGAATATTTCCACCATGAAGTTATAAATATTCTTTAATGATGTATTATTGCGACTCTTATCTCATACAATTATATTCTTGTCTCTTTCTCTCTAGTCACCTTTTTATTTTGCATTCACCAGTCTATTGTTATCTGTACTAAAAGATGCAATGACAAGAATATGGAGTTGGCAGGATAACTGGGTGATTCTTGATTGCCCATGCAAAACCTCTCCCGGTTTGCTCTTTGGCTCAAAACCGGTGCTATTGATCAACATATCAAATATATACTTTCTTTTTAGATGAGGCCCATAGGCTATATCAAATATTTACTTGCTTTCACAGCAAGGATCCCAATCGTAAAAAAATAACTGAGGTTAAGAATGTTTTGAGAGAACATTTATTTGAGAACTTTGTTCATGGTCTAGCCAGATCTGAGGTTTTTTTTGGGCCAGTCTGGCACATGTACTGAGATTATTGTGTTATGAATAAAAAAAGAAGAAACATGGATTGAAATGTTGTTTGGGGAAAACTTTGCATAACTAATTTTTGAAAAAAGAAAGATGCTTATTTTGAGGTTTTGTTTTCAGAACCTTACAACCTTATTCTTGCTTTGAATAAAGTCTCTATGGATGTCCCTCTATATGTTGATTTGTCCATAAATACCTATCATATTTATGAACGAAAAGAGGTAATGATGATTGAAAGTATAGATATGATGGGATCATTTGGTGATCTATAATCCCACAAGCCTCACATTCTTTGCTCAGCTCAAATCAGGTTTTATAGGAGCTGCTTTATTGGTTGTAATTGTTTTCACCCTCTAGTAGGTCTGATGCAATATTGCTTTCATGCTTTCACCTCTCTAGATGTTTCTGAACCTCAAATATGAATTTGATTTGAGTGAGAGAAGGAAAAGAAGAGAAAGAGATTAATAAACATGATGGAACAAAGGCAAATCTGAGCCTCGTTCCCTTTCTGCCTTGGTCACTAGTTTTTTTTTTAAAACATATATTCTATTTCTGACTCTTGCTCTCCCAGATCATGTACCTTTCATGTTGTGGAATAATAATGTTAGTAAGGACATTTTGAGGTTTTCTTGAGTCCAGTCTGGAGCACTTACAGTGGTTATGGTTTTTTGAAAAAGAAAATGTGGAGATGTTTATTGGAAAGTTCCATTATTAACCTGGTTCATACAATATTCTCTTTCTGTCAATCCACACCAGATTTTTTTTGGTTTCCATACACCCCTCTATTGTTATTTGGACTAAAAATATGCAATGGCTAGAATATGGATTTGGCAATAATTGGATCATATTTAGGTTGTTAGATTAGTGAGGATGCTAGATAGATTACACCTCAACTGGAGGTGAATATAAGTTAGAGAAATGTGTAAAGCAATTCAGCCTCATTTTCCTCCATGTATCTCAATTCATCTTGTGTAATTCAACTTGGAAATAAACCTGCTGTTAGAATAACAGGAACCTGTTATTCCAATCTCAAGTGGACAAACTTTTCCATGCATGAATTTAGTTTTTCAAGTACGAACCCAACAAAAACAAACGGTTGGGATCTGAATAACAGGTTCCAGTTATTCCTTGGAATAACAGCAGATTTATTTCCATTCAACTTGAGGAGCAAGGTTAATCATTTTAGGCCCTTCTTCCCTTTCTCTTCCCTTTTTCTCCATTCCCCTCATCCCAATTATAGATGGGAGATCACCCTTAATTGGCCCATGCAAAACCTTGCCTTGTTTGCTGTTTGAGCTTAAATCTGGTGCTGTTTCATCTATACACCTGTGTTTCTATTCTCGTTGGAAGCTTTTGCAGTGCCGATGCTGATCCCCATCCTTTGAACTTACTGAGGATGTGAATTTTTTGAGAAATATTGCTTTAAGAACTTTTGTAAGGCCTAGCCAGATTCAAGGTCTTTTTGGTCCAATGTGGCTTTTGTACTGGGGATATGGTGTTGTTATTGAAAAACAAAGAAAACTATTATTGAAATGTTGTTTGAGAAAAATATGTGCAACTTTTTTTCAGTCAAAATTCCTAGCAACTGAATTAGAATTGAGAATCTAATGCTTAAGATGAGGCTCAAATTCACGTTTGTATGATTATTTCTTATAAATTACCTTGGCTTCAGTTCCCTTGTGGTTAGATTATGTTGCCATGAATCTCTGAAGTTTGAAGTGCTAATTTGTTAATGATCTTATTTGAGTTTGTTTCTGATTATATTTTGTTGCCATAAATCTCTGGAGTGCTAATGTGTTAATGATCTTACTCATATGTTCATTGGAAGCATATTCATGTCAACCACTGAAAAACCTGAAAACATCAAGAATACTTTTATAACATAGCTTGGAAAATTGCTGAGAAAAGCTTGGAAAACTTTGAATGCTTTCTCAAGTGAGAAGTTGTTATTTTTGTTTTTGAAATCATGGATTTTGAATCCCTGTTTATATTGCATAGGTTTTTCTCACTTTGTGGGTTTTGAATTCATAACCTCTCAAATGAGAGCCATATGCCTTTACCAGTAAATTAAAGATATTCTTGAGAAGTTGGTTATTTGGTCTAAGCATTTGCATTTGAGCTATAGTAGGCAATGGTGGGTATTATCTCTTAGGCAATGATGCATACAAGTGAGCCCGGTGCAGCTCTCCTTCTGTGCTTTGTATTCGTCTGTTAGGGCACTATGCTATCGGGTACTGTCTAGACTCATTAAAGATTTTCTGCAATGTCCTCCTAAAATTGTTTTCTGAATCTGCTCTTCAGGAGGGATAATAGTTTTTATTTAATTAACGTGAAATTTTTTGATGCTGTCTTTTGCCTATCTGATACACTTGCTTGTCAGTGTACATATTCCAACAAGAACCAGGTGGGCACTGTTTTTGTCAGAATAAAGTTTATTGTTGTTAGATGTAATTTTTTTAAAACCTGATTGAAGTCGCAGTTTTAACTTGTTGAAATGTAATTTTGTGACATATTTGCTCAAAACTTATATTGACTTTTTAAATCCTGGTGCCAAGAATAGTTTTATACATGGGGCAAATGGCTGTTAATTATTTGCAAAATTTGGTGATAGGTTTACTGGTTTGTGCCTCAAATTCATTCACAAGAAACCTTCATCTCTGCTTTAATTACTAACGCAGCAGAGTCACCTAATTAATTATGATCTAATCTGTCTGAACCCATAATTTTACAACATGTCAGGGGTCGGTACTGTATGAACCAATTAAACATTTTTTTACTAGTCTTAATGATTGGTTATTAGATGCTAATTAGAATACAAGGCCTTAATGGAGGTCTAATTTGATCTTCGTATATTGGCCAATGAAATCAGTAACGAAGACAATTTTCAGTCGGCTTCTGGTTGCATTGCTCAGTTTAAAACTGGGTGATTGTGAAGACTATAAGCAAGGATTAGTTTGGCTTGTTTTTCAAAAGTTACAATATCAGTTTTAATTAAAATATCAGTCAGGGTCTAATTTAGTGGTAAAGCAATTCAGCCTTATTTTCCTCCATGCATCTCAATTCATCTTGTGTAATTCACTTGGAAATAAATCTGCTGTTATTCTCAAGGAATAACAGGAACCTGTTATTCCAATCTCAACCGGTCAAACTTTTCCATGCATGAATTTAGTTTTTTCAACTACGAACCCAACGAAAACAAACAGTTGCGATCTGAATAACAGGCTCCAGTTATTTCTTGGGAATAACAGCAGATTTATTTCCATTCAACTTGGGGAGCAAGGTTAATCTAGGCCCTTCTTCCCTTTCTCTTCCCTTTTTCTCCATTCCCCTCATCCCAATTAAAGATGGGAGATGACCCTTAATTGGCCCATGCAAAACCTTGCATTGTTTGCTGTCTGAGCTTAAATCTGGTGCTGTTTCATCTATACACCTGTGTTTCTTTTCTCATTGGAAGCTTTTGCAGTGCCGATGCTGATCCCCATCCTTTGAACTTACTGAGGATGTGAATTTTTTGAGAAATATTGCTTTAAGAACTTTTTTAAAGGCCTAACCAGATTCGAGGTCTTTTTGGTCCAATGTGGCTTTTGTACTGGGGTTATGGTGTTGTTATTGAAAACAAGAAAACTATTATTGAAACGTTGTTTGAGAAAAATATGTGCAACTTTATTTTCAGTGAAAATTTCTAGCAACTGAATTAGAATTGAGAATCTAATGCTTAAGATGAGGCTCAAATTCACGTTTGTATTTATAAATTCCCTTGGCTTCAGTTCCCTTGTGGTTAGATTTTGTTGCCATGAATCTCTGAAGTTTGAAGTGCTAATTTGTTAATGATCTTATTTGAGTTTGTTTTTGATTATATTTTGTTACCCGATAGCATAGTTCCCTTGTGGTTAGATTTTGTTGCCATGAATCTCTGAAGTTTGAAGTGCTAATTTGTTAATGATCTTATTTGAGTTTGTTTTTGAAAATTTATGATGTTGTCTTTTGCGTATCTGATACACTTGCTTGTCAGTGTACATATTCCAACAAGAGCCAGGTGGGCACTGTTTTGGTCAGAATAAAGTTTATTGTTGTTGGATGTGATATGTTTTAAAACCTGATTAAAGTCGCAGTTTTAACTTGTTAAAATACAATTTTGTGACATATTTGCTCAAACTTACATCTACTTTGTAGTTCCTGGTGTCAAGGATAGTTCTGTACATGGGGCAAATGACTGTTAATTCTCTGCAAATTTTGGTGATAGGTTCCTGGTTTGTCCCTCAAATTGTTTCAGAAGAAACCTTCATCTCTGCTGTTAGTTAAAATTTTTGTGATAGGTTACTGGTTTGTCCCTCAAATTGATTCATAAGAAACCTTCATCTCTGCTGTTAGTTAAAATTTTGATGATAGGTTACTGGTTTGTCCCTCAAATTGATTCATAAGAAACCTTCATCTCTGGTTTAATAACTAACGCAGCAGAGTCACCTAATTAATTATGATCTAATCTGGTCTGAACCCATAATTTTACAACACATGTCAGGGGTCAGTACTGTATGAACCAATTCTACATTTTTCTACCAGTCTTAATGATTCGTTAATTAGAATAGCAGGCACTAATGGAGGCCTGATTTGATCTTCATAGGCCAACGAAATCAGTAACAGAATTTTCAGTCGGCTTCTGGTTGCATGCTCAGTTTAATACTGGGTGATTGTGAAGACTATAAGCAAGGATTAGTTTGGCTTGTTTTTCAAAAGTTACAATATCAGTTTTAATTAAAATATCAGTCAGGGACTAATTTATTCCTATGTTACAAGGGTGCAGTGCCCTCCCCCTTGAAAATAATAACTAGAAGGTTGTGATGAACAAATAATATATATTGTCACTACATTTATTGGACAATTCAGACAATAGCTCCTGTGTGTATACTGTATACGGTTCAAGAATTCATTTTTTTTTTTAATTTTTTTTCCCAATTTCTGAGCATAGACAAAAAGGAACTCATTATCGAAATAAACATGCTAATTGCTACTCAAATGACAAAATGTCCAACAAATTACAGTCTATATCACAGTGTTTGTCAGAGCGTCAAATAAACATAACTAATTAGGATTGATCAACAAATTCAAGAGCTACAAACGCTTCATACATTTTTGAAAACCGGAAAGGAAACAAATTTAAAGACGAACCCCATTCAATCCCACTATCCCACTAATCCTTGTGGTCTGCTTTACTGGCACGCTTACTGAGCTGATCGAGCCGGGCCACCAGAGACATAACAGCAAACAGTAGCCAGTAAAAGAGCAGCGTTGCCGCAATCAAGAGCGCATTCCTTTGGCTCTTCATCATGGATTTCTGGTGTCGCATTTGCTCAGAAACCGTGCAAGCATGGGACCCTTGCTCGCATCTCGGCCTGGTCTCGTACTTCCAGTATATGTCCATAAGGAGAAAGAAACAAAATGGAATGACTGCTAACAAGGGCCGTAAAGTGCTCCGCACGGCAGATACAATGCCGTGCCGGAGCCCGTCTAGGCCAGGAAGGGTTAGGAGGAGAAGCATGACTGCCTCTACACTAGCTGCTGTGCCCAAGACTATCCACTGTAATGCCATTTACAATTTTTTCTTTCAGAAATTACTTCTTCGTTTCCTCTATTTTTTTTTTCTGTTTGTTTATCTTTAAGAGGGAGAGAATTCTTATACTAGAAGGGAGGTGGCCTTGTGTAGCTTTAAAATGAGAGACACGTGCCGTTGGTGAGATGCATAACAGACACGTAGCCGTAGGAAGTGATGTGCAACTACTAGATTTTGTGGCCGACTTGCCTTTGGATTCGCTTAAAGTTGCCTCTACATCATTGGCTCCGCTCAAATTGTCTAGAACGTAACTATAATTAATCCCGTTCATCGGTTTTAAATCAGTCTGTTAAAAAAATCTGAATATTCTTTACTGAACATTACCCTACAATTAGATACTAGAATTTCTATTTTTTCAAATTTAACTGTTGAATTGTTTTCAAATTTGTGCACAAAAAAATCAACTGTTTTGAAATACGTGCACAGAAATTATTAGACGCTGAATTTAAAAAAACATAAATTTTAAAAGTACTGTTCATAATATTCGGATCGCAGCAGATTTAATTTTGTTAAAAATCAAGTTCGGCCGAAATACCTAGATCGTGAAGAAGGGTCCGGATCTAACTCAATTTTTGAGTTTTGGATCGAGACCGTTCAATTCAAATCCATCACTTTGAATTGTTTTGGAATTCAAATTTGTTCTCAAAATATGTTCACTCTAGATTTAAATAGATTATCTCAGATTTAAATCGGTTTCCGACTTAAAACCCAAAAATTGAGTTACTTCACTGGATCTGAATTTTTCATTCAGTGGAGGAACCAAACCAACTAGGAGCTTCCCTAGATTAACAAATTATTATCCAAATTTAACTTTTTATGGATTGAATTTGACAAATATCTACGATTGTCTTTAATGTAGTTGTCAGTGGAACCATCTCCCATATTATAATCTTAAAAAATACTGTGGTTTGTTTAAATAACCTGCTATCTCATAATAGCCAGTGCGTAACAAAAACCAAAATATACATGTTTAGAATCTCCTAATTATTTCATTATTAAGAGAGTTTTACTTATTTACTTTTCATTAGTCCACACTTTGCTTAATACAACGAAAAACATATTAATAAGAACACTGATCAGAGGCAGTAAGAAATGAGCAGATAAATATATACCAAAGTTTATAATAGGAAATTCAGCTGATTAAACCCATCAGTTTCTTCTGATATGCATCATAGATTCTTATTTTTAATTTTCACCACTAATATCATTTCTGTTAGGGTTTTCCCCGAGACGGGTAAAAATGGATGATACATATATTTATGAAATTTTTTAATTATATTCTTTAATTTCATTATTATCATTCAGAAAGTACAAACAAAATATATTTATAACAACATAAATCTCTAAAAATCTATAAATAATACTTTCTAAATATTCAATCTTAATATAACCTGCCAAACATATTATTTCTGATATCGGACTAAATTAAATTTAAAAATTTATAAATAATACCTTCTAAAATATTCAATCTTAATATAACCCGCCAAACATATTATTTCTAATATCCTGCTAAATTAAATTTGATGTGATGAGACAAGAAACATATACAATAATTTTCTTCTTATTATTTTCTCTGTAGTCTCGGCTTCACATTTTTTTTTTTTTTAACATTTTCACACCAAAATATACCGACTCCACTCAAAGCTTGCTTGAGACTGGAATGGCTCTAGTTTTCGGTTTGGCTGGCGCAGGTTCCTTCGGCAACACAATCGTAAGAACGCCATTTTCCACTTGTGCCTTGATCTGATCGGCTCTGACGCTCTCCGGCAACACAACATTCCTTGCAAATTCCCCCTTGCCTCTCTCACTGACATGCCACACCGAATCCTTCGGCGCCTCTTCTTTCGCACTTAAACCCTCGCCTCTGATGCTCAGTACATTGTCCTCCTCCAGCTGAATTTTGATCTGATCCTTTCCATACCCTGTTTTATTTTATCAAAATTCCATTGCGCAATTAGGATTCAGCACTCCAGCACTACCAAAATTCAAATACAAAATAGTAAAAATTACATATATTAATTCAAAGGACAAAGAAAGGATACATATATATAAAGTACCAGGAACATTGAATTTGAGGAGATGAGAAGAAGGGGTCTCGATCCAGTCCATGGAACCGGCTGATGATCCCTGCCATTCTCGGAGCACTGTTGGGCCCCACAGAAATCGCCTGAAGGGGCTACCAAGAAACATATCAGCCATGGAGACTTGTTGCTTTGCAAAAGATGGATTGGAATTGTGAGCTGCTGGGATTTAATAACAGTAGCAGCAATATGAGGAGGGAGAGTTGTTTAGAGCCTCCTTTCCCGGACAAATTGAGAAGGATGGTTCTAGATAGTTCACGAGAGAGATGGCAGAAGGAGAAAAGAGGAGAACGGAGTGGGTACGATGTCCTTCGGATCTAATTCAACGTGTTTCATAACTATCTGATTAATTTTAAGATTTTATGTGTACGAAATTAAGTATTGTACACGAATCTTGAAGTATATTGAACGGTGATTGAGCCCGTTGAACCACAGTTGGTCCGATGCGCATCGGACCTATTCTCCAGTCAGAAAAGAGTGATAAAATCAAGGCGTTAATAGAATGTTCAAGAGATACCAGTTATTAAGAAACGCGCTGTTATGGATCTAATCCGTTCGTTTTACATTGGACGCACTAGATGGGACAAAAGGCTGCTTATTTAAGACAATATAAGCAGCGGATCTGATATAAAAAAAATTATCTACCAGTACCCTTGTGTTGAGAAGAAAATACGTGATATAATGTGACTTAGACGTGACACGTGATTTGATCATGTGACGTGATCAAATTTTTTTTTACATAACGTGACCAAAATAGTAGTAAATGATCACATTATACGTAGTCATGCTGTGACCATACGTAATGTGATCACACGTGACGTGACATGTCGTGACTTAAATTAGTCACGTTATTTTTTTATATTTTAATTTAAATTGTTGAAATTTAGAAAAAAAATATAAAAAAATATGAAAAATTCTAAAATAAGTAAATAATGTTGCAAAATTTTTTTTTTTTAAGAAAAAATTGTTGGACATCTGAAATTACTTTAAAAATTCAAATTATAAATATTCATTACACTAAATTAGAGAAAATATAAATCAGTACTACACGAGTACCAGTATCACTGAACTCACACTAAAAAGAAAATCTGAATACTCTATACATACCAAATAAATAGAAACTCTGTGTATTCATACTATGATATGACGTGACGTGACTGGTTCGTGTGACGTGACGTGTAATTTTCGCTCAAATGCAGTCACGTCACGCGACATGCGCATCACGTAATCAACACACGTAATGTGATTAGTTACGCCGTGACAAATTTTCTTCTCTACAATATAGTATTGGTAATATTTGTTGTTGGACTGGTCTGAACTGGGCTGTGATTGAACTGTGATGGATTGGGTCAGTTTGGGTCAGGTTCAGAAGAAACTCATCTTTAAATAAATGAGAAAAAAAATCTACTGAAAAATGTTTTGACTTTTATAATAAGATTTTCATATTCCATGTTGCAAATTCATTTTTTGTATTATAAGCGTTATATTTTTGATGGATCTCAGTTAGGGGTGTAAACGGATACGGATTATCCGCGGATAATCCGCTCTGAATCCGCTTATTATCTGTATCTGAATTAAACAGATACGGATACTTGCGGATACGGATACAGATAATTTTAGTATATGAAAAAATAATGCGGATACGAATACGGATAATTTTGTGAGGATATAAACGGAGCGGATATCCGTATATATCCGGATCCGAAATTTAATCTTTCAGTAGCTTTCAATTTATTTCACTCTTGTGAAATTCTCAAAAAACATACATATTCGTTTAAGTCCAAGAATCTTAGTAGAAAAATCATATAATCTATTAGAATAATGGCTTAGTTCTCTTAACCAATAAGCATTTAGTCATGCATAATCATCATTGTGCAAACTTAAAAAATCTATTAAATTTTTGTCAATTTAGGTAATTAAATTAGATAATTTAAAATTATAAAATTTAGTAGAATTACTCAATATCTGACAATTATCCATTCTGTATTCGTATTCGAATCCGTATCCGTAGATTATCCGTTCTGTATCTGTATCCGTTTAAGATGGATATGGTTTTCAATTTTGATATCCGTTTACTATCCGTATCCGTATCCGCTTGTTGAAAAACGGATACGGATATGGTATTAGCATTATCCGCTCCGAATCCGCTCCGTTTCCAACCCTAATCTCAGTCCTTCAGCGATGGCCTTCATGAATCATGATATCAAAAATATATTTTAATATCGGACTTGATTCAATGTCTAAAACGTGTATTATATTCCCTAAACATTCTTACTTTTCTCTTTTGACAATAAATTATATTTGACTAATAAATCATGTTAATATTGAAACATAGAAGCATTTTGCTACAGCTAAAGCTGCTACTGTTATCCGATTATATGATTTCGATCCGTTCTCGAATTGGATTTGAACCGACACCGAGTATACCCGATCGAATCAAGTAAGATATGGTTTTAAAAATATAACCAATTATATTATGGATACGGTTATAATATTAGTATTTTTATATCCAATCTGATATGAGTAGGGCATTATATAAATTATCCAATCTAAATATGAACCATATATTTTAATCAGTAGCAAAGAGACAGAGTTTCTGTATTGTAATAACAATAATATTAAATAGTCGAGTGGCTTGAACCAAATACAATACCTATATAAATAGAAGGGGGGGGAGGGGTTAATTATTGTGGCATAATTTATTATGAATTAATTAACGTTAATGTATAAAATATGGAAAATTATTTATGAAAAAGTTTACATAGTATCCAAGAACAAACCAAAGGTAACGATCTATTACAACGTGATAAAAAATAACCATCATATATATTACAATTAAATTTAGAGTTTTTATTTTAATTTAAGTATCGTGTAGTGTTATTATTATGATCGACGATAGTACAAGTTTGATAAGAACAGTGTTTTCAATTTCATTATAAAATTATTCGATGCGGAATGTTTAAAAAAAGGTCATGAGAATTATAATTTTTAAGAAAAAAGTTCATCCACTACTAATGACCTTTACCCATTATATGAAAGCGTCCTGAGCTGGTCATTCACAAACAAATTATTGATATTAATTTATTCAGATCCAATTCATTATTATAACCCAAGGATCCCTAGGCATAATTTACCGGGACCCAATCTGATTTGAAATAATATATATAAAAAAAAACAATATATTGGAGAATCAAGATTGGTTGATTTTTGTTATTAAATTTGTTTTAGTGCTAGAGGAAAAGAATCTGCTGGAATCCGAGATCGTTGAAATCCCCGAAATCTGAGATTCAGCCGTTAAACTGTTGTGTGCTAGATAGCTGTACGGTCGTTAGATCATATCTTAATGTATTCGTCATAGATTATATTATATCAGATAAAAATTCAATAAACGACGAAAGAGAAATGAAAAAAAATATTTAAGAATTACATTAGTTTACCTCAATTGATGATTGACAAAACAATTAATATATAGAACTAAGGAATAATTAATATAGCTTGTATGTATTTAACCAAATTTTACAATGATAACTTAAGTGATTACCCACCAAGCAAAGCAACCTGAATCTTTAATTCTTTCTATCCTTTCCTCTTTTCAGAAAAGGCCCCTCTTCTTTTTGGTTAATTTAATAAAGAAAAAAAAAACTCTAAGGAGAAAAAAGTGAGAAAAAGCAAAAGCTTACACTTGAACCCAAAAGCACAAAAAGCAAAAGATACCACCGTCCTAGTAGCCTCATTTACCTACAATTATTAAAAAAAAATACCAAGGAATCATCTAATTATTATTCAATATTTTCAGGAGTTTATTGCATTGATTAACAAAAAAAAAAAAAAAAAAAACAACAAAGAAATACACGCACCAACTGCATTTCTTCTGAGGTAGGTGCAGGCGACGATTATTATAGCTAGAGCTATGAAGACTCCTATGATAATTGCTAGCGTTTTACCAGATTCACCTCCTGCAAAACCATAATTATAATGCTAGCTTTTTTCATTTCATGTTTTCTGTATTCATAATAGTATATAGGAAATAAATCTGCTGTTATTTTGAAGGGGTAACAGGACATTGTTATTCCTATCCTAACCATTCAAAGTTTTTCCACGCACGAATCTCAAGAAAATTCTTTTTTTATTTACGAATCTCGATAAAGGTTAACGGCTGAGATCGGAATAATATGGTCCTGTTATTCCTATCTCACCCTGTTATTTCATTTCATGTTTCCTATTATTTTTAAGCACATAATTTTGAAGGCCAAACTCAACAACCATTGCAATGTAAAAAAAAATAATAAGAAAATAAGAAAACTACAGTCAGAAGCAGCATGATAAAAAGCTTATATATACTTGAGAATATACAAAGTTAATTATACAACTCATGGTGGGGAATATACTTGGAAAAAAAAAAGTGGCTTCAATAGAGAGCTTATGGACATATTCAGTAAATAAAAAAGGACTTCTTTATTTTGGCTAGCTTTTTGGGGCCTTTTATCATAAAAAAACCTTTAAGGACTAGCAAAGGGAAGGCTGTCTGTTTTGTAGTGTGTTTGGAAATCTAGGATATTCTCATGCTTGAGGGAATAATGAAAATTTGGTTGGATAGCAAAGCATTTTTTTGCATATTCCTCAGAATTTATCAATGGAATTGCAGGATTACATTAGATTCTTTTTTAACTTTTCTGCTCGTAAGAATTTAATGTCTGAAATATATGAAAAAGCCTAATTTTTTCTTTAGGAATGATCAAGATCTGTCTGATTCATTTTTTCTTTTATGTTTTTATTTTTCAACAAGTTGCATGTGCATTCAATGGAACAAATCTGACTAGAGCTAAACAGTGTACAAAACAGCCTCTCTGCCTGATTCTACTTTTGTGTGCTAGCTTCTGGTACATAAAAGGACTATACTGCATTGCTTACCAATGAAGGGAAAACAATTTCTTATAAAGAGAAAAAATGATAGTCCAGAGCAGAAAAACACTAGGACTAATGGATGTCAGCCTTTTCAATTGCCTTCATCTTTTATTGTGCACTCATTAATATAATATTTTTAGTTCTGACCTATATATATATATATATATATATATATATATGGTGAGTTATGAAGTAAGAGATCATTTTTATTTCACGCTCATATTTTTATTTTGAAAATCCAAACAACCGATCCGAACCGCTCAACATGTTCTCCATATTGAAATGTGCTTGGAGACCAAATTTTACATTTTTTGGAATTTTTTTACTATTTATTAAGCTACTTTGAAAATCGCTGATCCAATGGTCCAGAAAATTTTACTGTTTTTACTGTTCACCCGGATCTGTGATTTTCAAAGTGACTTAATAAATAGTAAAAAAATTCCAAAAAATATAAAATTTGGTCTCCAAGCACATTTCAATATGGAGAAAATATTGAGCGCTTCGGATCGGTTGTTTAGATTTTCAAATTGGAATATGAGCGTGACGTAAAATGTCGTTTTACTTCGCAACTCACCATAGCCCATCCCTGTATATATATATATATATATATATATATATATATATATATATATATATATAAACTGGAATGAATCTCACAGGAATGTTCTTAGTCAATAAAAGGAGAACAATTTGTTGAGAAATTGAGGTAGTGTTATGAGCTAGCTTTCAAATAATTAAAATTAATTATAATTAACTTACATTTAAAAAACTACAATTCAATTGCCACCTTTAACTACATATACCGGCTGTCGATATGATGTGTGTTTTCTTATACAACACAAGAAAATAATTGTATCAAACATTTTATTTAATTACTTAAAATGTTTTCATTATTTTACAATTAACAGTGAATAAAAATGCAAATCCAAGTAGATATCACACAGAATACACAACCATCAAGTCAAAACCAACCAAGAAGTTAAATCAAATAAAAAAAATTGAGCCATATGAACACAAGCAATAGCATACCGTGGGATGTGCTGCTGGACGGGAAAATAGACGGTGTATATCCCGAATTTGAATTTGTGTTTGCCGACCAGAACCTTGCGTAACACTTTCCAAGGTAAACCTGGCCGGCTGATGCGTAGCTGCACTCGGTCTTCAGCTGTGCTACCGCCACACCGACACAGTTAGTGCATTCATTCGCACTGAGGTCACCTACGCATTGTGACATGGCCTAAATATGGATTAAATTAAGTATTAGATAAACTAGAGCATCAATAGGACATTTTTCAATTGTTTCAGGGATTCATATTATTGGGAAAGACTGGTTGATAAATTTTTACTGGCAAAGATTTACATATCTGATTTATAAAGTAACAATAAGTTGCAAAGTTCTTAATTTCCTATCTGATTTATAAAGGAACAATAACTTTGTTAGATCAATCTACTTGTCCAGCAGCATCATAATTTGGTTTCTTGGAAAAATTTAATGAATAAAAAAAAACGCCACTGAAAAGACTAAAGTTAGTAATACCTGAACATAGCCCGCGCCACCAATACGGTAGGCTCCACCAGATGGAGGTGCTGCAGCAGCAACCAGTGCACCTAAAGCCGCATCACGCATCCCCGGAAATTCAGCATCATTATACCCTCCGCTGGTTGGTGGCGCTCCACAATCCTTGTACAATACGTTATTATCAGGCTTTCCCAGGAACGAATCGTTCCCGTACCTCAGAAAACACGAGCGCAGCTGCACACCTGCACCGGCTGCTAAGGGACAAAGTGTAGAGAGCCTTGATAGAGCATCATGGATACATGAGTCACAATATGATACGGGTAGGTCAGAGCGGCACTGGAAAAGGCCGCAAACGAAGGTTGAGGAAGGGGAGGTGATATTGGTGTAGGTCGTGGAGCCGGCAGCGTTGGAGAGGGACGTGAGAACTGAATTGACAGATGATTCATAAGAAGAGCCCGGGTCGTAGTGTGGCTGAGAGCAACCGGCATAGACGAACCCGTTGAAGTCTTCATCGGCACTGACAGGTAAAGTGAAGATAGAGATGATTATGAAGAGAGAGAGGAGAATAAAGTTGGGATTGGACATGGTGTGTTTTCAGATGAGTTCTTTCAAGTTGTGGGTGTGAGTGAGTGAGTGTGGAGAACTAGCTAGAGATAGTGGAGCAGTGGAGATGGGGAGAGCATGCAATGATGGGTTTTACCTTTTAAATAAGTGTTTTGGTTTAAGTTAAAGCATATAATGTGATAACACCATTGTTAAATTTAGTTGCCTAAGTAATTATTTTGTATTATTTTTTTTTTTTTTACTTTTCCTGAGTTACCGCGTCAAATTTCATAATAGGCACTTTGTTATACTAACACATCGCATCAAAATCTATTTGTTTATTTAACCCTTTAGGCACACAAAACATAAAGAGGGGAGCTTAAACCCGGCCCAGAAAAGGCCTCGTTTGTCATGTGACAAACCGAGATCTCAGCTATAGAAGAAAGGCAGGCTAAAACCAATCCTCTCCGGCCCAACAGAACGGTCCAATTAGCAAGTAGGGGGTATTTATGTCTTTTCCGAAGATCTTCCGTATATTCCGTCAAGCATGGAATTTCTTTGATCCGATTGAGATTAAATCTAGACCGTTCTTGTTTATTGTACCCTCATGTATCTGCAGTGATCCGGATCCGATACCGCTAGCGCACAGCAGGTATTTGCTATTCGAGAGCAGTTTGGGTCTAATGAACTCCATAACCGTCTGTTCTGTTTTAAGATCCGTGCGCACAATTATTAGAGCAAATATGCACATATATTAAAGCGACGTGCACAAATCTTAAAGTGGATCAGATGGTTTTGAGACCTGTCGAACTCAGTTTCAGTTCAATGGGCATCGGATGATTCGGATCCAAACCCTAAACCCAAATCCTGCTATTCACGTTTCTTTATTCTTCATTTAAAAAAGAAAAAAATAATAGTAGGGTCGCTTGACCTCTAACTTTACTCAAAAAAAAAAAAAAAAAAAAAAATAATGGGACGAAAATCTCTTTCATTATTCGTTCTTGATCTTTTTTCTCTCAAGTTGCTAAGTTCAGATCATTGTATCCTTTCTTTGCGAAAAATCAAGCAAATTTTTTCTTTCATGTGAGATACCAACTCTATTAACAAACAGAATATATATGAAGTTATGAACATAATGATAGTAAAAGAAATTCTAAAGATTATGGTTGCTGTGCTTTGTCCAATACAAGCCTTTCTCTTGAGAAGGTCGGCCCAGGTAATTCCTTCCGTATATTCTTGTTTGTTTAAACTTTGGGCCTTGAAATACTATCAAGAGAATCCATGAAATCGGCCCGTCTTCTTTATATATTTTTTTTTGATAAAAAGGACGAAGCCCAATTTCATTCAATAAATAGTTAACTTACAAACACTAGTTCAAACTTATATCAGCAAAATAGAACTCCACGTGATAATACTGGACTATCTGAGCTGAACACCATAGCAAACCAAAAAGTAGGTAGACGAAAAACATCAGTAAATATACTAAAGCTATAAGGAACCAAAAACTAACAGGAAAGTTCCAACTACAATTACAGCTAAGCCACTTTATGGGATTTGGGATAAATTTAGTAACTACAAAAATAGACTCTATGATCAGAAACCATCTTCTAGAGGTATTCTTCTTCATATATCATTTGTTGAGTTTCTTCTATATAATTCCGGTATGGCTGTATCATATGTAAGCTCATAAACTCTGGCTCCCACAACTTCAGAAAGATGTTAGTGTTAACTATTACATGCAATCATAGCTAACCCCATCTATTAGGCCGGAAATTAGAAATCCGGAATATCTAAAACTTAGCCCAAATTTACAAACTGATCGATTACAATTTTTTTTTAGTAATGAGGGTTCAAATAGTTGGTGTCTTCATACTTTATATGTCTTACATCTTTTATCTCTATTTTTAAATTCTAAACAATCAATCTGAACCGTTCCACATGGTCTCCTTATTAAAATATGCTTAGAGACTAAATTTTTTTGTCTTCTGCATGCAGACCATTTTTGAAAAAAAGAAAGAAAGAAAGGTCGTAGTCAATGACCACATATATAGTTATTCCAATAAATTTAGGAAATATAAGTTCAAATTTGATAGGATCATAAAGCAAAAGTCTTATAAAAACCACTTAAAAATTAAGAAACATCAAATGCCGAAAATCAGTAAGCCCAATAGAAAGGACGGGACACGACTCCACTCGAGACTTGAGTCGAGTTTCCACTATCAGAAGGGCTCGGCAGCGTCTCAATTCGATTTGTTTTGAGATCCATACATATTAGATCGACACTAATATTAATTAAAAAACCCTGTGTTGAAATTAAACAGTCAGATTAGCTCCGTTTAAAAATCAGACAGCTAAGATGTATTAACTCAACAGATTTCCTTTGTGAGTTAATGCGGAGGATATGTATTATAGGTAGGTCCCTATACATTATGTAAAAGCTAAGGAAATGCCAACCGACGCAACGCTGATGCGTGTTTAATTACTGATTAATTTTATTATGTGATTCGGAATCTGTACTTTTTTATAATAATGCAGCTGGTTTGTGTTGCTTGTCTTGGCCCACGTAAGGAGCATTAATTAAGATTTACGAAAAGCTGTCAGATATCTTCAAATCAACCCAGATCTTCATTCTTCGACGTTAGTCAATCAACATTAATTGCATCTAATTTATTAGTCCAGGCCTTTTGACGATTCAAACAACTTTGCGTCACGTCTCACGCATGCAACGTTCACGTACACTTTAGAAGAAAACACTATTCCTATTCGGCTGGAACTGGATGGCTATATATGGAATAAGCCGCGTGCCTACTGTAACTCTGTGCCATGCAAGAGGACAAGTTTGATTTATGCATATATATATAGTTAGAGGCAGAGAGCTGCATTTAATTAAGAAATGATGGTTAATTGATTTTTATTAATTATTTTCAATTTTTTTTTATACATATACATAATTTTTTATATAGTATAGAATAAAACATTATAGATAAAGTAATATTGACTGTTATTTGTAGTATGAAAATTTTATATGATTAACCTCCATTTATATTTGGTCCCTACAACTTGAAAGTTTGACTCTGTCTCTGTGCATAGCGTTAATAACTCCCCATCATTTTTTTGAAAAATCTGAATATATTTAGGTCGGGTATGGGCTGAATTGGTATTGACACACAAAATATATATAATTTGTTGTTTTAATTAATATACATCCAACTTTTATAGTACATATTCAATACGTCATCAAATTTAAATCGATTCAAAATATATATACTTAGTGTTCCACCAAATAATTGACTCAATTTATTACGTCCTATCTAAATATATAATAGAGAACAAACTTTTTTCAATTTTAAATATTTAATTTTAATAATAATATCTTTCAATATATGCATTATAAGAATTGGACGTACCATAAAAAGCTGAAAGACAAGCTGCACCTCAATAATACATTAATACATGTATAATCTAGACATCATTTATTTCAAATAATTAATATATTGAAATGTTAATATATATTTTCATCAAGTAAATTAAAAATTCATAAAGCATGAATATATAATTCGAGTTTTTATTTCTTGAATGAAATGGGCACTAGCCTTTTAATAGAATATATATATATATATATAATTCGAGTATAAATTACAAAATTTTACAAGTATTATTGGTAAAATTCATAAAATTCGAGAGCAATATAAACCTTAGATGTATTATTCGTGAACATGTGTTACGTACTTTGTCTGCTCGATCACTCTAAGGGGTGTGTGTATACTAATTAATAAATACTATGGATATATACTAGTAATTAATTAATGAACCTTTACGTATATACTGAGATTAGGCTCATACAGAAAGCTGAGAGGCTGAGACACGTCGGATAATCATCAGAGGTACATACAGAAGATTAATTTCCTGTGTGTCCTCAAAGACTTCTTTAATTTTTTATTTACCCCTACACTCTTTGTTATATACAATATATATTTAACTCTTTTTTTTTTTAATCTATATAGTTAATTACTCACATTTAAATATTATTAAGATCTATCTTTTCCAATTATACTCTTATCTTTACAAGTAAAGGTCTGTATATTTTTACCGGCAACATAAATATATAAACTTGTTGTACATAAGAGTTATTTACTCACAACTTTAGAGAGGGGTACCATCCACCATACCGGCTGTCTCGGTTGTCCTGCTCGGGTAAGCCGACTGATCCTGATAACCAAGAATGGACCCATTTGTTATTGTCTCTTTCGCTCTTGCTCTTCTCTATTGATTGTTATGAAAGACTTGATCAGGGAGGCAACGACCAGCCTCGCTGCTGTTTCTGTGTAAGCCCTTCAACGTGGCTTAATCTGGAGGAGCCCCATGGCACAATCAGTCAATCTAAGGGGTTTAATAGTTGCATATGTAATACCATTAACCAAGGAATTAAAATATCTATAAAGACAATTATGTACAACAATTATTTATTCATTTTTGTGCTCACATGATCATCTACTGTGTACTGTGTATTGCACCTCTAATTTAAAATATTTTGTATAATGTGAAATAGATTTATTTGTTAATTGCGAAGTTTCATATGGCATCAATATATATCGGTCAAATTCCACTCACGAATTGTTCACGAATTGGTAGCATCAAATTTATTCAATGATAAAGTGCCTACAAGTATATTCAAGTTATTAACAATTGTTAACTTAACGACATTATCAAGTTTATTAATTCGAGCTTCTACAAGTTTATATATTTAAGTTGCCGGTAAAAGCATAGAAACCTTTATAAGTAAGGACAAGGGTATAATTGGAAAAGATAGATCTTAATAACATTTAAATGTGACTAATTAATTTTATGGGTAAAAAGAAAAAAATAAAAAGAATTAACGGATATATTGAATATAACAAAGAGTATAGGAATAAATAAGAAATTGAAGAAGTCTTTAGGTTACACAGGAAATTAACCCATATATAAGAGAGAGAGAGAGAGAGGTGTTTTTCTTCTTTTCAGTGAGACCCACCTGTCAATCCTCTATGGCAGTTGGCTGCCATAAATCAACTAATCAAATATTGCTTGGAAATGTGAATTTTATGAATGAATATATAATATATACAGGCTCGCTTCTCTCAAAAAAATATATACAGGCTCGCTAGTTTTAGCTTAGCTGTAATGAGTATATATGATAGCAGAGAGAAACGGCTAACAAGGATGCATGTAATTAATGAGTTTGTTCCCCTATATATATGCTTAGTTTACTGGATTCATTTGAGCCAACAACACCTGATCTGCTCATTCTTTTATTGTACAATAAGAAAGAAATACATATATCACAAATCAACTTAAAACCACTTAATAGACTATACAATCTTAAACTTAATTATTCACATCCAGACAACAAAATCAAATCATATAAAAGAAACTTCTGTAACAAGTAACAATCAAGCCAATAGTAAACATCTACACCCATTAATTTTAGTATCAGGACTATATATTCTTTATATGATTATTTCTTCCGGGAAGAGGATCTTTGCTGTTCCAATTTTGGAAAGAGAGTTCCATCATAAACACCCATTATGGTGTCCTTGCTGAGAAAACCCTCTTTATCCTTGGCCAGCAGTAATAGAACTTTCCACTCCACCATGGCACCAAATCTGTGAAACAAATTAAAATTCTTATACATCATTACCAGTTTACCACTTAATTTGTTTTTTGGATGTGTCATTATCGCTATTTATGGGATTTAAATCTGCTGAAATCCGAGTTCCCTGAAATCTCTGAAATCCGAGATCCCAGCTGTTCAACTTTTTATGCGCACGCATCTCGAAACAGTTGATTTTTCTACGCATGCATCTTGAAACAGTTTGACGGCTGAGATTTCGGATTTCAGCATATTTAAATCCCTATTTATGATCAAACCTTAGACAGCACAAAAGACTGAAATTAATTAAATCTTCTGGCAGCAATTAGCATGAGTTAGGTTATTTTGAATTAGGGTAACGATTTTGGATTTCAGCATATTTAAATCCCTATTTATGATCAAACCTTAGACAACACAAAAGACTGAAATTAATTAAATCTTCTGGCAGCGATTAGCGTGAATTAGGTTATTTTGAATTAGGGTAACGTGTAACTGTTGGCTATCTGCGAGGGATACCGGTTGTAAATATGTAAAGGAGTCGATTAACCCTGCACCTTGTAATTATACTTTGTTCTTTTTTTTTTATCAATATATTTGTCGGCAGCTATGCTGCTCGACCAGAAAAAAAAGACTGAAATTAAGCCTATACTGATAGGATACAAATTCTACGTATGGCTGAATAAGTTTTAGAGGCAAAAACTTACTGTCCTTTTGATTCTTTGTTTCCTTTAAGCAAGTTATCCAACTCCTTTGATGTGAGTGCATCCGGTTTTGTTTTTGCATATTTCTTAAATATCTCCTCAAATTTTTCAGGAACAAACCTATAATTTCATAATTATGTCAGATTCCCAAGGGGAAAATTGTAAATATATATGCATGTATAAAAGTTTGAATGAACACTAGACAAGAGTAAGCAGGCATATTTTTTTTTAACAGCTGGCAACATTTGAAAAAACTAATTAAATTGGAAATCAGATTAGAAGAAAAAAACAAAATGAAATTAATTATTTCTTCATCATGCCAAATCATAGAGGTAGATAAAAGCCCACCATACTTAATGGAGTTTTTGCCTTTCTGCCCCCCTGTTTCTCTTTTATATATCCACTTCCCTCTTTATGATCATAATAAGTGACTAGATATTTTAAATTTAGTTCAAAAAGAAAAAGAAAAAGACAAGACTAGATAGATGTTTTAAATTATACAAAGTCCAACAAAATCTTAGCTCTTACAAGCATAACACAACTATGGATTCTTACAAATTTTTTTTTCTAATTACCAATATATATTATGAAAATCCAATTGGAGTGAACTCTCATGATTAATGGAAACTGAAAACAAAATTACTAAACCGATTCTATTCGAACCAATGATTTTTGATTGTTTTGTTGTCCCAAAATATAAGCAATAATAAAAATAATGTACGTACCGTCCCTCCGAATCAAATGCATCAGTATCGCTATCATGCTTCCCTTTGCTGATGTTCTTCACATAAATAGGGAAAAGTAGTGATGGAAATTTTCCCTGCATTAATATTTTACAAATGCTTTGGTTCAGAAAATATCTCATTAATATCTAATCATATAAAACTAAAGAGCGTGTGTGTGAGAGAAAATACAGGGCGTGTTTTGGGGCCGAGAGTGCCATTGATGAACAATGAGGCTGCTGTGGACAAGATAATACCAGAACCAATTGCACGCATACCTGATCAGACAGACAATTAAACCTCAATTAAGCTTGAAATTATTGTAAATTTGTAATCATAAACCCAAAAAGTATATACACTTTTAAGCCTTCAATTGAACTTTGTATAATAAATTTGAAGGAGATAAATCAAAAGATATACCTCGGAAGGTTTCCCATGGGTAGATGAGCCCATCCTTGTTCTTGTCAAAGAATGCTACATGCTTTTGCAATGGCGTCATATGACTCATATCTTCATATATCAAATTTCCCTCACGCTTTTCTCCTTCTACAAATAAAGAACAATTACATACGGTTACCATACACTCAGAAACCATGTATAGATATGACGGTAAAAAGGACGACATTTTACACACACACAGTACAGAACCAAAAAGAATCGAAGCGAAAAAAAAAGGAAACAACCATGCACAGCACCACCTTTAGAAGAAGACGCCATGTCAGAGTCCCTTCGGAGACGAAGAAAAGGCTTAGAAGTTAGTTAGAATCGAGAAAGAGAGAGGAGAGTAAGAGAATGGCAACTAAATATAAAAAAACCGGGAGGTATTTATAAAAGGGAAAGCAAAGCAAAAAAAAAGAAAAAGAGCGCGACGTGTACTATCCCCAAAGCGACAACGCACCTGTTGCTTCCGCTATGAGTTCTTCAATCCACGAAAACAATTGCAAGGCCCAAAGAATGAAATTGCTCTTTACTCAAAAGAATTTTAACCGTTTAATATATTTTAAAATTCATGTAAACTAGATTTACACTAATATTAAAACATCTCATATATTATAAGAATATTGATCTATCAAACGACAATGAAAATATCTCATCTCATATATTATAAGAATATTGATCTATCAAACGACAATGAAAATATCACTCTGGTCCGTTTTGCCTAGAATGTCAATAATTGGCTATTTTAATTCAATTTTAATTTCTACTATTGTGTATATCTTTCGAGTTTATCCAATAAGCATCATATCTAGATGATGCAATTTTATTTTTTTTGGTTTGTAAATAAATTTTTTTCTTATTAATATGTTTACCAACAGCTGTTGCAGTTGACCATAAAAAAAAGTAAAAGCTGGATTGGCTCCGTTTAAAATCAGACTATTAAAATTGATTAACTCAAAAAATTTATTTTTGAGTTAATGCAGATGATAAGCGTTCCAAAGAATGTAGAGTAGAACTTAGGGCGTTCTTAAGTTTATCGAATCTCTCTCTCTCTGAGCTCAACTCTAAAATCTACTGAATTAATTTTAAATGATGAATCTGAACTATTGAAATTCATTTCTTATGACTTATGTGTTTACAAAGAAAAAATTTAAATTTTCAAATTAATTTTGTAAAGAGTCAAGTGATAAAAAAACATTCAAAAAAATAAATACATTAAAATTAATTTATGAACCTTCTAATTTTGAGCGCTTAACTCTATATTATATTAATAAAAAGTTCTAAGTTTTTATATGTAAATGCATCACTCGTAAGATAAATGAATTTTAACAGTTCGAATTCGTCATTTGTAGTCAATACGATAAATTTTAGAGTTAAGTTCACATAGAAACTAACACCCAAATTCTACTCAAGAATGTATATCAAAAATAATTTTATAATATCAGAAGAATACTTTAAAAATAACAAAAATTTACCATCATGGGCCTATCTCTGTCCTCTACATTAATATATCTAAAAACTTATCCCGAAATCCATTCAAACATTTAAAGAACCAAAGACCATATTTTTGCCATGTCGGGTCTTAAAAACCGTGCTCATGATATTCTGGAAATTGTATTATTAAGTTATTAAAATTTTTTTGAATGATTTGCGGCTGGAAAATAGGATCTTAAAAAAATATGGTTGACATAATATTTGATTGATGCAAAGATATAAACGTTGCGTATGCTAACTTATTTCTAATGAATTTCTGTACTAGCTATTAATTTAGGCATGGTGATCTGTACGTAACCTTTTTCAAATCCTTCATAATTCCAATAATATATGGCGTACCATCCGAATTTTTTATTCATATCCTCCTTTAAATAAAAAATGTCCCAATTGTCAAGAATGTGGAAGTTTGTCTTTTTTTTTCTTCTTAAATTCTCAAAATTAAACAACAAAACTAAATCCCAGCAATTGTTTTTTTATAGCATACCGTAGATCTGAATGTCAAAAATACTAAACTAAATTTCAAAATAAAAATATTTACATGAATAACATTTGAACTATAAAATGAAAATATAACAAAAAAAATTCTAGATTAGAGACTTCATACATTTACATGAATAATGTCTAAAAAAATATATGGTAAATGACAAGAAAATAGAAAATTAGAAAGAAAAACTTAACTAGAAACATAAACTCAAGTTTCGAGACTCTTCACTTTTAGGGATAATTATTGTAGATCTCCTCACAAGTTTTTTTGAAAAATAGTCATATGTTGAAATCAGACACTCGAGCACTGAGCTAGCCCATTTGAAGTTTCTTCGTCGGAGATTTCCTTCTCGGTGAAGGCATAGCCTCTTATGCTTTATCTCTCGTTCTACCTTTGCATGCTTAGAAGAGATGTCTTAAGGTACCGCCTCTTGTGCTTTATCTCTCGTCCTAGCCTCGTATGCTTAGAAGAGATGTCTTAGAAACAGGAGTGGAACTAGAAAATTTAGTTAGGGGGCCGAAACTTAAAATGCATAACTATTAATTTGTGGTTAGTGGGATTTGAACCCAATACATCTTAAGCACAAAATAGACTTAACCATACTAAAGTACAAGCACATATCTAATATTCTATGAGGAGGGCTAACATTTACAAAACTTTAAAGAAATGTAAATTCAATTAAATTTTAATCTACGTGATTAAAAATTTCAAAATCATTGAGTGGCTTAGCACCTCTGAGCTAAGTGTAGATCCGCCCCTACTTAGAGAAATACATGTACAGAGAATATATTCCTTAGAATTAAAAGAAATGACTTAAAAAATATAGATAGAGATACATTATAACAGAAAGTAATGGATTAATAAAGTGAAAAAGTTTGTATTTATTTTATCACATGCTTAGATTATGGGCGATTGTCTAGAAGTGAATCGTCCATAATCTGGACGGTTTGTGTATTTTTTTTTAAATTGAGAATATTTGTGTAAAAGTAATGTCAAGTTATATATTTTTTTAATGGAGGTTATTAATAAAAATTTAAGTAATGTCATGTAATATTTATGAGGAGGGTTCAAATTAGGGGTGAAAACAGAGCGGATACGGAGCGGATAGTTGTAAAATCATATCCATATTTTTATCTAATAATTAAAGACATTGGTAAATAATTAGGATTAGAATATTACCATTTTAAATAGTAAATTAGACTAGTGACAAGAGTTTTTCTTACATTTTTCGAAACAATGTTAATATTGTTTAGAAAAATGTTAGTTATAATAATACAATACATTTAGATTAAGTTGGAGAGCAAGTTTTAATTCTAACTTGAAGTTTTCATTACAAATATGTTAAGTGTGGATATCCAATCAACATGCGACCTTCCATGAGACATTAATTATTCCCATCACTAAAATAACATAATAATAGATTATACTTTAATATTGTTAGATGCATTTCTATTTTGTTATTCCAATTTATTGAGTAAATGACAGAATAATATATTCAAACACTATTCTCAGCAGATTTTTTTTTTTGGGTTTGATATACTATTTTGAATTAAAATAGCGTAATATTCTGCTATTTTGATCCGAATATGAGATATTAAACACCAGAATTCATTAATTAGTGTCGATATATGATTCATTTGTTGGGATAAATCATTAATTTGTTTTAAAATAATTTTTCTTTAATTATATATTCACAGAAGACTTAATTTTAAATCGTAACTTTCCATATAGAAAATATTATGTTTAATCACTAGATTAAAAGCTGTAATTTCACAATTATTTTTCTTCACAAAATGGATTTTGAATGCTGGAGTTATTTTCACTAATATTTTTCTTGAAAACTTGAATTTGTTAACGTTGGAGCAATTTAGGGACTTCATGGATTATTATGTGCAAATTAAGGCTTATATTTTCTGATTTTTTTTATTTCTTTTTACCATACGATAAGAATTAAAATTTTAAAATGAACTTCAGTAACATGTGCCGAATAAAAAATCAATATTAATTGATCTCTTACACGTACGAAGAGTAGAATCTTAGGGACCCCTTTAAAGATCTTAATTATTATTCAATATTTTTTTATATTTCCTTTTTTCTTTGACTATACGGTTTGAAGTATTTTTGGTCAAAATCAAAATTACAAAGGTGTTTTGGTAAATTAGTAATTACTTTAATTTTTATTCAATCGAATCTACAGTAAAAACCGATAGAATAGACTGTCCAGTCTCTTCTATTGGTTTAAAATTGTGAACTGCTAGAAGAGGTTCAACTTCTTTTATCGATTTGTTTTTTAGAACCGATAGAAAAAATATCATATTTATTTATTTCTATTTGTTCTACACTTATCAGGGTATCGGTGCGAGGGGGCCAGAGATGGTGGAATTCAGGAGGCTCGTTCTTCTGGAAGTCCTTGATCAAAATCCTGCGAATGTACCAGCGGAGTGTTGTCAAATTAGGTAACATGGTAACTTGGCGATGGAACAGCGTAGGCATCTACACCTCAAAATCATTCTATCGGATAATCAAAACGGCTGGTAGAACTCGTTGGCCGTTTATGGAGATTTGGACAGCAAAAATCCCCCAGACGGTAAATTTTTTTTCTGTTTCTCTTATTGCATGATCGTTTGCTGACAAGAGAGGAGCTATGGAGAAGGCACATTCCGTGCCCTTTGAATTGTGTGTTCTGTGATCAAGGAATCGAAAACAGTATGCACCTTTTCTTTCAATGTCAGTTTGCTGTGAGAGCTTGGGCACACATGAACTTCAAGTTTGGATATAGCCTAATTAGAATGGGGGAGCATATCCAATCAACTTGGTCCAAAGCAATGGATCATCTAAAGGCAAAGGGGGACAATGGGAATAGGAAGGGGATAGCGGGATTCATTGGGTTGTGCTGGCACCTTTGGCTCAATCGGAATAGTAAAATTTTTAAAAACACTTTGTTGATACCTCAGGTGTTAGCAGAGAAAGCGTTGAATGTAGGAGTTTCGTAGGAATGAATTTGATAAGCTGTAGTAGGGGACAGTTGGGTCTAATGATCCACTGTGTGCCTTCTATTGTAAATATTGTGATTATATAATAAAAATTTTCAAGTTGGCAGCCGCTGCCAACTCTTCAAAAAAAAAAAAGTTTCTAAACTCTCACATTTTTGAAATTAATTTTAGAGTTTCTATTAAACTATATCAGCAAAGGTTGTAAAGGTTGTAAATTTGTAAAATATATATTTTTCCTTCGGAAATGAGCATGACAAAATTACTCTTTGCTTTTCTGCAATATATATTTTTCCCAAAAAAAAATCAGTTTTGCAAAACTATATATTCCTTACAAATGAAGAAGAGAATTTCTTTTAAATTACGGACCCTCTTAAAAAAGGCACAGCTCAATGACCACATAATTCCAATAAATTTAGGAATTAAAAGCTTATACTAATTAAATAATTTATAGGCTCCTAAAACATTAAAAATGATGGTTCCAATGTCTGATCTCCTCATATCTCATCCATGTCTCATATCATATATCTTCGTTTTTAAAATCCAAACAGTAGATTCGAACTACTCAACATGATCTCCATGTTAAAATATGCTTGGATACCAAATTTTATATTTTTTGAAATTTTTTTACTTTTTTTTTTTTTTTTTAAGATTTATTGAAAATCGTTGTTTTTCAAACAAATATGGACCATAAAAAACAGCGATTTTCAATAAATATAAAAAAATAGTAAAAAATATAAAATTTTGTCTCCAAGCATATTATAACATGGAGATCATGTTGAGCGGTTCGGATCGACTGTTTAGACTTTAAAAACAAAGATAAAATATATAATGTATGAATAAGATATGAGGAGATAAGACATTGGAACACTCCTCAACGTTAAATATAGTATCAAACACAACCGACACATTTGTGGTTTGTGAAGTTTGTCTTGACCCACTTAAGGAGCATTACAATTTACATAAAGCTGTCAATTATCTTCAATAATAATTTATGCTCCCAAATCAACCAAAATCAAATTAATTATTGATATTAGTCAATCACATTTGCATCTAATTTTTCCTTTCACGCTTTTAAAGAACCAACCAACTTTGCGTCACGCATGCAGCGTTTACACTTTAGAAGCAAATAATTAATATCTTATTAATTTGATAATTCATCTTGTGTAATCCTGTTTCCAAAAGAAGGACAGATTTGATTTCATCATCTTTTTCAAAATCTGAATTTTAGGTGAGGTATGCAAGTTGAATTCTTGTCATGCCTGAGAAAATAGGACAAGATTTTTTTTATTTTGACATAATATATTTGAAAATATTATTAAAATAAAAAATAAAACTATATATTTAAGTCAGATATCCGTTGAATTTGCATTGAGAATGTATATTTTTAAAAATTATTAGTCAAATTAAAAATTAAATTATAGATGTGTTCTGGATTATTTATACAGTGGACACATTAAATTTGAATCGATTCAAAGATGTTTAGCGTTCCATTAAATATTTTAAGATTTATTCCAGATTTTACTGATGGAGTTTTATTTGCTTTAAGCTAAATTAGCAATCAATATTAAAATTCACTCGAATTTAATGAACATCCTATCTAAATATTGAGAATATATATTTTTTCAAATATAAATAATATTATCTCTATTCTTATATTAAGCACGTAGATGTTTTGATCCGACAACAGCTGTGAATAAAAAATACATTTTTGGATTGAATACTAGTTCTCCAATCAAATTTCTTTTTTATTCTATGCATGTTTTGATGTTTTTCACATAAAAGTTTAAATTTATTTAGACACGTACTTGATACTCGTCACATGTAGATGTCATGATTTGTCATTTTTTTTGAAACTTTTCCTAAATCCCTTATTTGATTGTCAGATACTTGATTTCTTTCCATTCAAAATGTCATTAAGGATATAGTTTAGAATAATCGTCGCAATGCTTGTTTTTATTGTACATCATTTAGGGATACATATCCACGCGTAATAGCAATAAGGATTAAAGATTTCCATTAATAACAAAAACTATACAAATTTTCAGCAACAAAACTATATGTGTATTATCACAGGGATAGCTTAGTAACTCCCAGCATATACTAAGATCTATCCCTGCTATCCAAATTTTGTTGTACATCATTTAGGGATACATATCCACGCGTAATAGCAATAAGGATTAAAGATTTCCATTAATAACAAAAACTATACAAATTTTCAGCAACAAAACTATATGTGTATCATCACAGGGATAGCTTAGTAACTCCCAGCATATACTAAGATCTGTCCCTGCTAGTTTTAATATATGTGTGTCATCACAGTCGTATGTAACTATAAAAGTTTAAGAGAAAATGTTTTAGTACCCAATGTTTTGTACCCAGTTTTTACCCAACATTTTGGATAAAGCTTCTTAACCAATTTAGCTATAAAAAACTTCCCGTCTCTCACATTCTCTCTCATTTTCTCATATCTCTTTTTCTCTAGCATCCACACAAAACCAAAGCTCTTCCCAAATGGCAAACCTAACTCCCTTCTTTCATGATGCTTTCTCTCTGATCGCCTCCCATCTCCGGCCGCCTCCGCCTCCCATCTCAGTCCCTCCACCTCTTCTCCATCTCTTCCTCACGTCATTTTCATCCTTTTGAGCCGCACGAGCTTGAAGAAGCCATGGATCTAGGCCTTTTCAAGGAGATCTGGAGCCATGGATCCAAACTTTATCCAAACGATTGGCCACATCTCTGTCCACAACCTCGATATAAACAAGTTTCTCAATTATTATTGTTTTTCTTTTTTATTTCTAGTCTCTTTCGCTCTCTTCTCTTTCTCTCCTCTCTCGATGGACCTCATCTCTGCTCTCGAGCGCTTGATGCCATCGGACAAATTCCAGATCTGAAATTACAAATTTCAGATCGGAGATGACAGACACAAGTGAAACATGTACAGTATTGGTTGACATTTGTTACAGTATTGTATTCGTTATGTTACAGTATCGGAGGTTTAACCTGAGTTCAGCGAATTTAGTAAGTTGCTAATCCATAATCTCGCTGTTGTTTGATCATCTTTTCTGGATTTTTGCAGTAGTTTATTGTTGATTGTACGAAATTAGATTTGAATTTTCATTTTTGAAATTTTTTTTGTATCAATTACATTTCAAAATTAAGATCCCATTGATAGAGTCCAAATTTAGATTTAGTGTGTATTTTTATGATTTTGATATTCGTTATGAACATTTTTTGAATTGAATTTTAATCAAATTTAGATTCAGTGTTACAATATTTAGAATAGATTATTACAGCCTGGTTGAGCTATTGTGTAGTATTCCTCAGTTATTTGTATTTGTTATGTATATTGCGTTACATGATTAGATTTAATTATTGCATTAATATTTTTTATAGTTTTGGTTTAATATTGTTACAGTATTTATTTAAATGTTTTACAGTATTGGTTGAGATTTATTACATTAATTGGCTTGTATTTGTTACATTATTGTTTTTCATTTGTTGCTGTATTTGTTTGCATTTGTTACAGTATTTGTTGTTGATCTTCCAATGTTATAATACAATGGACATTATTGATTTACATTTGTCACAGTATTTGTTTATAATTGTTGCAGTATTTGTTTGAATCTGTTACATTATTAGTTTCTATTTTTTACAGCATTGCTTTACTATTGTTACATTATTGATTTGCATTTGTTACAGTATTTTCTATTGATATGTTACAGGTTTTCATACAATGGACATTAATTTGAATGAAGATTTAGAAATTGATATATTGTTACCTGATGTAGTTGAAGTTGATCAAGTTGGGGAAAATATATCAACTCTTGAATGAGATTTGAACGTTATATGTGATGAACCAGATGTAGAAGCAGATCCAGAAATATTGTTAGATAGAGTAAGTGACGGTCCTCTGTTAAGTATGTGTTAATTTGTTACATTATTTGTCTACAGTTGTTACAGTATTGGATACTGATTGATGTTCAGAATTAGTTAATTTGTTACATTATTTGTCTACAGTTGTTACAGTATTTTTTACTGATTGATGTACAATATTTTTTTTTGTAATATTTGTAGTTTTAATTGTAAGATTTGTCATATTTTTCTTACAAGAAGATATATCCAAGGAGCGTTTGATTCTTGCCATAAAACTTTTAAGATTTTGTGATTGTTGTTTGCTGGACAAAGTTCTTTATTTTGAACAAAGTTTATAAAGTTGTTTGCTGGAGAGTGTTTTTTGGACAAAATTATATTTGTTTATAATATTTGTGATATTTTTGTTGTCTTATAGTTGTGATCGTAATTGTTACAGTTTTCATACTTCATTACTGCAGTATTAATTATTACAGTTTTCATACTTCATTGTTACAGTTTTCATAATTTATTGTTATAGTATTCATTGAATATATATTTTGTCGTTATTTTTACAATTTACGTAGCTATTTTTTACATATTTAATTTGATTAATTTGAATCTATAATTTAATTATACAAATTATTTAATAAAAAATGAAAAATGAGAAAATAAAAAAACGAAAAAAATTAATAATCAAAACTTCTAGAACGATAGAAAAAAATTGAAAAAAAAGAAAAAAAAACATCTAGAAGGGGAGAAAAGTATACAAGTTGGCAATTTTTTAAATAAAACAAGTACAGTTAATGTACAGTTAACTGTTATTAACTGTGAAAGTACAATAGGTTTGAAAGTACAAAGATGTTGGAAGTTGTAAGTTGTTAATTTAAAAAAAAACGATTGCATCTTTTACATCATTCGATATTGTCTGTTACAGTATTATGTTATATTGTTACAGTATTCCTGCCACTCAAATGACAGTTGGTTTGGGTAAAAAGTGGGTACAAATTTTTGGGTACAATTAGAAGGATCCAAAGTTTAAATATACATTTTTTTTTGAAGAAAGTGGGTGAAATTCACCGATTTCATTAGAAACCATAGAACAGTTTAGCTGAAAAGAGTTCCAAACATTTGGAACTCCTTCAACATGAGTACAAAAGTTTAAATATACATTAGAATCACTTTTATTAAAGTTTGTGTCATAAAAATAATTGTATGTAAGGATCAGCCTTTAATTTAGTAGTCTTCAAGTAAGAAGTCGTGAGTTCAAAATTCAGATAAATTTTTTTGAGGAGATAAACTTTTCATAAATGTTGGTAGGTTTGACCTCCGCCTTTGTGTATATATAAAAAGAAAATATCTGTAAACATGTCTAGGAGGTAGACTTGTCGCATGCATATTTCATATTCTATCAGCTGGTAAAAGTAATAATTCCGAACTCGAAAAAATTATGCAAGAATTAAAAATTGTCAGCTTGATGATACGTGTATAATTCAGACAATAATTTACTTTTAATAAGATGAATAATATATAATTTTTTAAATATTTTCACAAAAATAAATAAAAAAGGTGTTGAAGTCGGGGAATAATTGAAATATAAATAACGAATTACACTACTATTATTGGTAAATTTCATAAAATTCTTAAAATTCGAGACGAGAGATGTAAATAAGTCAAGATGTCTCGAAATGAGATATGTGCCAGTTACGTGTCGTGATTTGTGTCTCGTGCTGTGACTACTTGAGTGATTTGAACATTCTTTAAAAAATTAGCACGACACATAAAATGATCTCATCACAACAAGACACGTTGTCACGCATTATTAAAAACATTAAATCTTGATCAAATTGTGAATCATGAATAAACTAAAAGTGACCAAATATTTCAACACAACATGTGTGATCACAACTTAACTGATGTGCCGTACGTAATTGTTCTTTTAAATTTATTCTTTTTTTCTAACGGCTACTAAGCCATGTAAAAATTTATTGAGGACAATTGTATACTGTAATTAAAGACATGAACAATTATTCAATACAAAGATCAATCAATTCATTCAAATATGAAAAAACTACATCACAAATCAACTTAAAAAGCCACTTAATAGACTATACAATATCTTAAACTTAATTCTTCACAATAAGACAACAAAATAAAAAATACAAATGAAATTTCTGTAACAACCAACCCAAGTACACATGCAACCATTAATTATAATATCAGGACTATTTTTTAGATGATTTCTTTTTGGAAGAGGACCTCTCCTGTTCCAATTTTGGAAAGAGAGTGCCATCATATATACCCATTATGGTGTCCTTAGTAACATAACCATCTTTATCCTTGGCCACCAGGTGAAGAACTTTCCACTCCACCTTGGCAGCAAAACTGCAAAAATTAAACAATAAAATAAGTAAATGGCCAAACAAAAATTTCTTATATATCAAAGTCACATGTGGTTTCTTGATGTGAAAGGTCATGAGTTCGAAATACAGATGGAAATTTTTTTTTATTGTTTGCTGTAATAACAAGAGTATTAAATAGTTAGTTAGCTTATCCTCCGATCTTTATTAAAAAGATATCTTATATATCATTACCACTAATTAAATAGCCTGATCCAAACATTGCAACTCTAAAGACAGAAAATTAAACCTATACTGATATATATATATACACACACACAAATTCCAAGGTGGAATCTGTTTAAGAGAAAAACTTACTGCCCCTTTGATTCTTTGTTTCCTTTAACCAAATCATCCAACTCCTTTGATGAGAGTGCATCCGGTTTTGTTTTTGCATATTTCTTAAATATCTCTTCAAATTTTTCAGGAACAAACCTAAAATATCACAATAATTAGGTTAACTATGCTAGAAGAACTTGCTATCAGATTTCAAAAATGCACTTTCTGTGATCATATTGTCAGATAATTCCTCAGGACCTTATTGCTATTATACATAAGAAGAGTTTGTATGAACATTATTCAAGAGTAAGCAGGTATATTTTATATTAACAGCTGGCTACACTTTAAAAAAATACATTGAATCGGAAAACAGATTAGAAGAAACAAAACAAAATGAAATTAATTATTTCTTAATTCTTGCTGCCAAATCACAAGTCCTGCAATAAATAATGATTGATTCTATCTATAGCGGATCTGAATCTGCTGCATGCGATCCTTCACCTTTTAACAGTACTCTTAAAATTCTTACCTTTTCAAATCCAATTGTTAAATTGTTTTGAGATTCGTGCACAGAAAAATAAGCTGTTTTGAAATACGTGCACAAATATTGAACAGCTAAATTTAGAAAAACAGAAATTTTAAGAACATTGTTCCTAAACTTCGGATCACAGCAGATTTTTTGACGTTTGTGCCTACCTGTTTCATCTACAGCAGATTGTTCCATCTACAGCTATATAAAGGCCAATTAACCATACTTAATTCAGTTTTTGACCTTTTTGCCTACCTGTTTCTCTTGTATCTTTTCCCTTATTTTTATCATAATAACTGACTAGATATTTTAAATTTAGCTCAAATACAAAAAAAAAAAAAAAAAGACTAGATGTTTTGGATTATACCAAATCAAGCATAAATCCTATCTCTTACAAGCATATATAACACAACCATGGATTCTAATCAAAAGAACAAAATATTTTCCTACTTATCAATATTATGAAATCCCAACTAAAGTAAACTCTCATGATTAATTAATTAATGGAAACAGAAAACAAAATTACTAAACCGTTTATATTTGAACCAATGATTTGTTAATGTTTTTGAAATAAATGATCTGTCAATGTTCCTTGCTCCAAAATATCAACAATCATAAAAAAAAAAATGCATGTACCTTCCCTCTGAATCAAATGCATCAGTATCGCTACCATGCTTCCCTTTGCTGATGTTCTTCACATAAATTGGGAAAAGTAGTGATGGAAATTTCCCCTGGTGCATGTACAAATGATTTGGTTCAGAAAATATCTTATCATTTCTAATCACATATACAAACTAAAGAGCAAGTGTAAGAGAAAGTACAGGGCGTGTTTTAAGGCCGAGTTTGAAATTGATGAACATTGCGGCCACTGTCGACAAGGCAATACCAGCACCAATAGCACGCATGCCTGAGAACAACGATTAAACCTCAATTAAGTATGAAATTATTGTAACCACCAACCCAAAATGTATATATATTCTTCTAAAATTTAGGAGATATATAGATCAAAAGATATACCTTGGAAGGTTTCCCATGGGTAGATGAGCCCATCCTTGTTCCTGTCAAAAAATGCCGCATGCTTTTGCAATGGCGTCATATCTTCATACTTCAAATTTTCCTCATGTTTTTGCAATGGATTCTTCAATTCTATTTAAACAAATAAAGAAAAATTACACATGCACGGTATAAACTTTAAACAAGAAGCAACAGTATTATTACAATATATATATATATTGCAGCTAGAAGAACCAAAACTTTCATGCACTCGTAATGAGTGATAAAAACAAATGCTACACACGGAAACCATAAAACAATAAAACAATTTCTCCCTTGTTTTCATTATAGATATGAATATGAGGCTTAATTTAAAGGAAAAAAGGAAAGAAATCCATGTACCACTTTGAGAAGAAGTCGTCATGTCAGTGAATCTCTTCGGAGACTAATTAAGTGCAGAGAAAAGCTTGAGAATATTGAGCGTAAAGAAAGGCTAAAATCTGGAGCGAATTATATAGCTAGGGAAAGCAAAGAAAAAGGAACGTACGTGTGACGTGCATGTCTACCGCCAACGCACAACGCACCACGCACCACGCACCACGTACTTTAGTACGTTCCTGATCGATTTATTAATTAGTTGCTTGATTCCAGGAGTTCTTCAATCCATAAAACAATTGTAATAAGGCCCAAATAATGTATATTTAATAGCATCTACGTCTTTAGTACTATGAGAGAGTTTCTGATGTAATGTGGTATTTTCTAATTCAGTTTAAGAGATTTAAAATAATTTTTTATTTAGAAACTATGCATAAAAGTTTCTTATTAAGAAACTGTTAATAAACTCCACACTGGTTAAATAATTGGCTCAAATTATTTCTTATTTTTAATTTATTGCTGATTTTTAATTTATTGCTGATGTGGCTTAATAGAAACTTTAAAATTAATTTCAGAGATGTGAGACTTAAGAAATTTTAGAGATCTTAATTTCTAAAAAGTAGTTAACAGTTAATTATAAATTTATTTGAGTTGCTGATATGTAGATGCTCTTAGCCTTTAACTTTTTGCCCCGCAAATTTAGTAATATCTCACTTTAAAATTTCACCACTTGTAAATCCATAGAAGGGTTATCTCTCTAAACCCTTCAACACTTATAACCAATTGCGGTTGAATAATATATAATATAGAGAAAGGTAAGATAATACAGTTGGCTAGAAAAAAATTCTAGGACTGTTGTACCTAAAGGTCGAGAGTTCGATTTCCCCTCACAACTTCACAGCTTCTGTGAAGATTTTCAAAAAAAAATAAAAATAATATATAATATAGAAACTCGACTCATATTTCTTACTCCCAAAAAATTATATAACTCCCATATTTTAAAAAATATTATAGAAACATATATCTTATGTAAATAAACATTAGGAACAGAAAAAAAAAATATTCTTAATTATGAAAATTGTCATATATGTATCCAAATGATTTATTCTCAATCTTCCTTAATTATATGTTCCGTCTGTCATAATATAATCCGCATGCATGGCTAGTTCTTAACAAGTTAAATGTAAAGTATTCAGAGTTCTATCCGGAGGAGGGCTCACCTGACAATTCTTTATATTTTTTACAACTTGAACAATATTTAAATGAAAGTTTAAATTGGAAATTTAAAATTATAGTGTGATTTATATTATTTACATATAATGTGTAAAATATAATGAGAGTTGATACATTTCAATCGTGTATCAAATAACTTGAAATTTCAACTGTCTTAAATAAAATATCTTGAATATGCATCATCAAATTGCATGAAGTTTGATTGTTAGTCTATCTAAATGTCCAATAAAATACTTATAATTTTACTTTTCAATATTATTTGATTTTTTAATTTAAAGTCTATTGTAAAGATTGTTAAAAACAATGATCATTATCACATGGTCTCTCCTTTTCTACGTACTATATATTATTATTTTTGTTATTGAAATAATTTTGATATATGAAGATAGCAACTTTCATTTAATGTTTCTAATTCAGAATTCTTCATTCGGTTTCGAACCCACAACATCTCACATGGAGGGTGTTGTTTTTGGGCACTAAATCAAAATTAAGTTAATTTTTGTTGTTGTTGAAATAATATTAATCATTATTAGCGTTAGTATTGTAGTAATAGTTGTTGTTGTTGATGTTGATTCTGTTAAGAATTATTTTAGATTATCAATTATTGCGAACAATTTGTCGGATGAATTAATTTCGTTTTTTTTCTTGTTTTTCTTGTTATTTTGTATTGGAATGAGATTTCAAGCAAGCAATTATCAATTGAATAAGGAAGTTCACAAGTAGTTCATATTTTAATTCTATTACTTTTCTTGAAAATTAGTTTACCTTTTTTATACAAAGTACTAAAAATATTTTTGTGATTCGATAGTACTAAAATTAGTTTACCTTTTCATATTCAATAAGCTAATGGAAAAAAAATCCTTACCCATACTCGACTTATCGAATACGATACGGGTAGAATAAATGAGTAAACGGTTTTCATTGACACTCCTACTATCTCTATATATCCTCTCCCCTCATATATTTTAACATTTAAAAAACCAATGACACTTTTTGCTAGGTGGGGTCTTAATTAGTGCTTCTGACGGTGCTTATTAAATCCTGAAAATTGTATTATATAAGTTCCTTATTCACAAAATCCGTATGATTCGCAGCTGTAAAATAGGTTCTTAAAAGATATGGGGTTGACATAAAATTTAATGGATGATCAGCCTTGCGCGCGTACGCTAACTTATTTTAATGTTATCTTCGGTGCTATAATTAAGTCGATCGACGTGGTGATATGTACGTATACGTAACCTTTTTCAAATCCTCCATGATTCCAATTAATTTGGCGAACCACTATCCATTACGTGACGTGATTACTTTTTAAGGTAAAATGAAGCGTGGTCGATCTCATGATAGGCCAAAATATTTATTTATACAATATTAAAAAAAATACCATATTTTTGTGAGAATTCGAAAAACATAACGATTGTCATTTCATTATGCGGCTTCAAAGACTGAGGTTTGCTCTTTGATTCTGCGGTTTTATTTTGAAGTCTGCCAAATGTCCTAGCAGCTTTTATTTTTTATTTTCTCTCCTTTTTGTTTGGACACAGCATGAATAGCGGGGAAATTTTTTGGGGCCGCCAACCTATTTTGCGAACCCTAGATTGGAGCAGCATAGGCATTGGACGGACCTCAGTTTTTGAGGCTGCACAATGGATTTGAGGCCATAGTGTTTTTGGAATTCCTAAGAAAAAAAAGTTATCTTTTGGTTTTTTTTTTTCTTTATTATGGTATAAAAAAATTTCGGCATCATATAATTATAATGAATCACAAGCTAGGGCATGCAAAAGACAAATTTATCACCGGGTTTCATAAAGTATATATGCGCATTTATATTACAGACCTCTCAATATTTATAGTAACAAAAAAAAATTAGAGTAGCTAGATCATTAGTTAAATACTTCAATTAATTAGTGTGTTGCATTGCGATTTGCATATAAATTAAAATATTTAGAGTAGCTAGAACAATCA
This sequence comes from Carex cristatella, assembly GCA_024447775.1. Lineage (NCBI taxonomy): Eukaryota > Viridiplantae > Streptophyta > Magnoliopsida > Poales > Cyperaceae > Carex > Carex cristatella. The sequence goes on from JAJHPF010000012.1 coordinate 7,457,994, forward strand.
AATGAGGCTATGAGAGCCTGATCCTTGGGAACAATATCTGATATGAAGAGTAATATCTTAGCAAACTCTTTGAGTATCTTATTTTTCAATTTTAATTGTTATATTTCTTTAATTTAATGATGCTTAATGCATATTACTTTATTAACGTTGACGAACTAATTAAAGAAACATTAATTATTTACTGCTTGTAGCTAGCGTGATAAAATTAGTGAACAATTACAAGTCTTAATTAGCAATAATGATTCATCACCAATTATCTAATTTTCAATAAGTTCTAAGAATACAAAATTTATTATTAATGAGAGACTACAAAAAAAACAAATAACTTCATTAGTAAAGCGAACAAATACAAAAATAAAAAATAATAACTCAAGCGCTCTCTCACATTTTAAATTGATAAATATTTTACAAACATTAAACTTTCTCACACTAAAAATTCCAAGATAAGAAAAAATATACCTCACCATAAAATAAAAGAGGGACAAGCTTTTAAACTAATCAGCCACGGCCCACGGGGTCGGTGTTTGGTTGGGTCTATTATGGGCCTAAAACCCCAACACGGCTCTGAAATCCAAAACTTCGTCACAACTCAATTGGGCCTTTGTCAAAAGAATCCATGAATTTGGACTCCGCTATTCCGCATTCATAGATGCATGGCTAACCGCCTAACCCTCATCGAATAGGCCGGAATAAAATAAACCGGAACGCTTCTGCGAAGGTTTTAAAAATAAATAAATCGGAACTCGTTTATAACTTATCCCAGTTTTACAAATGGATCTAAGAACAGTTTTTAGTAATTTGAAACTACAAAAAGTCAAAAATACATTTAATATCCGTGCAGATGTGTTTTAATTTCCGTGCGCACTAATCTTAATACTAATTGTACGGTGTTAGAGCTAATTGTTTTATTAGGTCCGATGCCCATGGACTTACTCTTATCTTAGTAGGAGGAGATGTGAATTTAGAACGGACCAGTACAAAAACTAATTTATATATCCAGTGATGCCTTGCAACAAAAAAAAAATGTTATTTTTTTTTTGAATCGGTAAATTTCTTCTGATCACTTCTTCTATGCACGGAAATATCAAGGTATTCTTTATATTTTATTGTCTTATTATTATTTTATATTTTTCGTAAATATCTCGATAGAACCGTACATATGGCCGACAAGGCGACAAAGAATCACTGGTTCATTTACTTTGAGATTAGGCTGATTAAGAAAGCTGATGGTGCATGTCGGATAATCATCAGAATTTAGAAATACATGAAAGCATATAAGAGAGGTTTCTTACTTTCAGCTCAAATTAGAAAATAAATCTGCTGCTGTGATTTTTTAGAATCGCTGGGTCTCTGTTTTTCCATATCCAACCTGAGACAGAGGTAGAATTTTGATTAATGGAGGTCAAAAACATAAAATATTATATGTCTCAAAATTGTACACATTTTCATAGTCTATTTTTTTTCTTGCAATATAAATAGGAGTCAACTATATAAAATTTTCAAAAAATCAATGAGAGTTATTTATTAGGTACCCTTATCATTTAACTATAAAATATACAAAAATAGCATATATGATAATTAGTTTTTGAAAATGAAATACATGAAAGCATATAAGAGAGATTTCTTACTTTCAGCGAGACCCAGCTGTCAAAAAAGGAAATAAATCTGCTGCTCCGATTTTTTAGAATCGTAGGGTCTCTGTTTTTCCATATCCAACTTGGGACGGAGGTAAAATTTTAATTAATTGGGATTAAAAATATAAAATATTATATGTCTACAAATTGTACACATTATAATAGTCTAATTTTTTTTCTTGAAAAATGAATGGAGACTAACTATATAAAAATTTTAGAGAATCAATGCGAGTCATTTATTAGATACTCTTATCATTTAACTATAAAATATACAAAAATAGTATATATAATAATTAGTTTTTGAAAATGAATGGGTCAATTGACCCCTATTTGATACATGTGTCTCCGTCCATGTATCCAACCGTTCATTTATTTTAAAATTCGTACATAAAAATTAACTGTTTTAGAGATTCGTGCATTCTAAAAAATGAATGACTGGACTTGAAAAAAAAAAAAGACCATATGATTCCTAAGAATTGCAGCAGATTTAAATCCGTCAAAATATGGTTTGGGAATGTAAATTCCACGAGTGAATTTATATATATTCTCGCTAGCTGTACGGATGAAAATTGATGAGTAATAGCAGAGAGAGACACGTACGGCTAATTAAGTGTTTGCTGTGGATTCTGAATTTGATCGACGACACCTGATCCGCTCCTTTCCTTGTACAACAGGAAATGAATAATGCCAATAAGTACCCATCTCACATCCCTAACAAATATCTAACACCACAAAAGATCAACTTAAAACTTTTTACTGGACTATACAATCTTAAACTTAATTAAGTACTCTTCACATCAAGACGACAACATCAATCATACAAAAGAAATTTCAGTAACAACCAAGCGAATTAAGTAAACATTCACCCACTAATCATGAAGCATAAACATTATCAGCACTATTCTTTATATGATTTCTTCTGGGAAGAAGATCTCTCCTGCTCCAATTTTAGGAAGAGACTGCCATCATATGTACCCCTTATGATGTCCTTGCTAAGAAAACCATCTTTATCCTTGGCCAGCAGGTATAGAACTTTCCACTCAACCTTGGCAGCAAAACTGAGAAAAATAATAAATTAAGTAAATAGCAAAAAAAAAAAAAATATATATATATATATATTATTATTTAGAGTATGCCAATATTTTTTATTTGGATGTGCCAGTGCCACTACTGGTATTTATGGTCAGTCTCAAATAACTGCTAAATAGCCTGATCCAAAACAGAGCAAAAACTTACTGCCCCTTGGCATCTGCTGGTTCTTTGTTTCCTAGAAGCAATTCTTCCAACTCCTTTGATGTGAGTGCATCCGGTTTTGTTTTTGCATATTTCTTAAATATCTCTTCAAATTTTTCAGGAACAAACCTATAATTTCACAATTAGATTAGGCTTCAAGAACTTGCTAACAGGGTTCAGGAATGCACTCTTTATGATCATATTGTCTGATTCCTAAGGAGCTAATTCCTATTATACATATGAATTATCAAAAGAACAAAATCTTTTCCTAATTTCCAATATTATCGGGAACCAAATTATTGGAGTAAACCCCATGATTAATGGAAACAGAAAACAAAATTATTATCTGTTTCTACTTGAACCAATGATTTGTCAATGTTTTTGAAAGAATTGATCTGTCAATTTTCTTTACCTGAGTGAATATATCAGTGATCAGGAAAAAAAAAATACACACACCTTCCCTCTGAATCATAGACGCCAGAATCACTACCATGCTTCCCTTTGCTGATGTTCTCCACATAAATAGGGAAAAGTAGTGATGGAAATTTTCCCTGATGTACAAATGCTTTGGTTCAGAAAATATCTTATTAATTTTAACCATACAATCTAATTAAAGAGGTGTGTGAGAGAAAGTACAGGGCTTGTTTTGGGGCTGAGAGCGCCATTGATGAAGATTGCGGATACTGTCGACAAGCCAATACCAGCACCAATAGCACGCATGCCTGAGACCGACGATTAAACCTCAATTAAGCTTGAAATTATTGTAACCATAAACCCAAAAGTTATATATACTTCCAACAAAACAAAATTAGTAGAGTGTGGTCAAAATGAAAGAGATAGATCATAGATCAAAAGATATATATATACCTTGAAAGGTCTCCCATGGGTAAATGAGCCCATCCTTGTTCCTGTCAAAGAATGCTACATGTTTTTGCAATGGCGTCATATCTTCATACTTCAATTTTCCTTCACAATTTTTTCCTTCTACAAATAAAGAACGATTACACACAGTTAAAACAAAGAGCTACAGTATATTTACATATTAAATTATTGCAGAAGCACCAAAAGTTTCATCCACTGATGAAAAGTGATAAAAAAAACCCTATACTCGGCAACCATCCTAAAATTGCTCACCTGCTTTCAATATAGAAATATAGATACATGGGTTTAGGGGTGAAAACAGAACTGATACTGGTAAAAGCATATCTATATTTCTCTTTTTATTTTCATATACGGATACGAAGCAAATATCCGACAAATTAAACAGATATAGATACGGATTCGAATTAAATCGGATATTTATTAAAATAATATAAAAATATTAAAATTCATAATATTTATCTAATTATAATGGTAAATAACATAAATTTTTTATAATATATATAAAAATGTAGAATATATATCTACTATTTGAATAATTAAAACGTAAAACTACATGAGTATTTTTATTCATACCGATATGTAGATATCAAATATCTACATCTAAATTTTTGAATACAAATCAAATATTATCCGTACCGTTTCCATCCCTAGTTAAAAGGGACGATACTTTACCCACAGTACAAAAACCAAAAAAAAAATCGAAACGAAAAAAAAATGCACCACCTTTAGAAGAAGACGCCATGTCAGTAAATCCCTTCGGAGACGAAGCTTAGAGAAAATTTTGAGAAAATTGAACGGAAAGATAGGCTTAACTTAAAATAAATCGATCGATCGTAGGAGAGATAGTGAGAGGTGACTAGAAAGGGGTAAACTGGAAGCGAATTATAAAGAGAAAGATATTTAGAAAAAAGTGGTGGGAAATGGTATCAACAAAAAGAAGAGAGAGAGAGAGAGAGAGAGAGAGAGAGAGTGTGCCCCCACCCACTTTATAGGTTGCTTGCTTCCCCTCCTCGCAATCAAAGGAGGCATCTCTTTTTATCTTGCAAAGCGATAGATATAAGAAAGATATATGCTTGTGAATTGTGCGCAACAACGCTAAGTGATGAGTCGCGTGGCGTGATCTTCCCTGTATATTGATATAACTCGGTGGAGGATTAGGTGCTGGGAACCCTGTCTGAAAGCAACCTCAGGTTAGCTAAGAAAGCGTCGTTTAGAGAAAGAGAGATTCGATCACGGAACAGAGGACAAACCTGAAACCTTGCTCTACCAAATTCGTTTGTCTGATCCACCGCTGAACTTGTCAATCAAGCGGTCGGCTGAATGAGAGAAACCAAAAAATTAGAGGAGAAATTTCACGTATTTAACTCACAAGTTTATCAAGTTTATCGTTTCTTATATTAAAATTCATTCTAAAATTTTAAAATATCTATTTTATTCTTTTAAAAGCATATAAAGTAAATCAGACTCAAATGTGAATCCGAAGGATTTCTCTACCGTCCTATCCATGCGCATTGCATTAAAATTTGCGCGCTTCGCTTCAATATTCATGCTGATATAATGTACACGGATCTTAAAATAATTTTGATCAGTATTGCATTAAATTCTTGGCATGCCACCTCAATACGCGTGTGTTTCTACACAAAAATTCGTGTTGATTTTGCGTGCACAAAAAGTAGTTCGGACAGTAGAGGAAGTATTCATATTCAAATTTGAATTCGATGGGATTTATATGTTTTTGATAAATGATAAAATAAGTATTTTAAAAGTTTAGAATGAGTTTTAATATAAAAAACAATAAAATATATAAATTTGTGAATTTTTGAAGTTTAGAGAGAGAATACGTAATTTTGATGTTTTTGAGAAGTACACATTAAATTTCCCAAAATTAGAAAAAGAAAAAGAATAAAAATGCAAAACAATTGTAAGGCCCAAATAATATATGTACAAATAATGTTTTTAAGGCCCAAAGAACTTGTTTGGTACTTTTTCTTTGTGCATCAAATATTGAGTTTGTAATTTGCACTCCATTGGATCTTAACATATTTGTCTTTATTAATAATGAATGTTTGTTGGAAAATTATAAAATTATCATGAAGATAAGTAATGAAATAATAGTTATCCAAATACTAATGTAAAATGAAAAAAATCTATACAAATATCACATATGTAAAATAAATATTTATATTTTTATTATGAAGAAGATTCGCTTGACAATTTTTTATTTTAACCATCTTAACAAATATGTAATAGAAAAGTTTAAATTTGAAATTCATCATTATAACATGAATTATTTTATCCACGGATTATATCTATAAAAATAGTTTAATTGTATTTCAATAGTTGAAGTAAACAGTTTTCATTCATCATGAAATAATACTTAAATTACAGTTAGTTTCTTTCATAACACAACATAACACGACACTATAAGTAAATCAACCTGATTGCGGCACAACACGACAAACAATACAACAAATTGTTATAAAACAATGTGATAAAAAACAATCATTTATACTTTACCGCAATGTAACAAACATGTCATGATCATTCATATCTCGTAACAATTTTGTTTAATTTTGATCATAACTCGATGCGACAGTGTAAAAATTTGACTTAATCATATTACAACACGTGACTACTAGTCGAAATACAGCAAAACGCACGCGGATGTAAGACTGTTCTTATAAAATGGGTAAAGATTTTAATAGAGCGGTTTTGGTTTCACACAACACAACAGAATAATGACATCATTGTTTTGATTCTATAGTATGTGCGTTGTATGAAGCTGAAACGACTCTGTTAAAATCAAGATTGTAAAAATAATCATTAAGTTATTATTTCTCTTCTACTACCATTAGTAATATTACTGTTAATATTACTATTGTTTTTTTTTTCAAGTATGGTTTTAGCCTCTATGTGGAGTGAATTTTATTAATTATTTTATCTATTTTGTTACTCTGTTTTGTATGAATTATTCCTACTTAACTACCTTCAAACATCACAAAACTTAGCCACAATATGCCTATCTATATCTTCTATGCTCATATATCTTAAAAATAACGGGAAAATTATGATTTAAATATCCAGGAGACTAAATATCATTGTTAAAAGTTATTTTAAAATAAAAATAAAATTTATATAACAAAATCTAATATGAATCTTCGCGGAAGTTTGTAAATTACTTTAAAATCATAATACTTTAAAAATTCTTTAAAATGTGTTATTAAATTAAATATAATGTTTTAACAAAAATAAAGTGCTAATAAAAATGGGCTAAACAGAAAGGAAAATCAAAGAAGTAATCATCACACAAAAAAATTAGTACATATACAAAATAAAGTAGAGGGCTATACTATACATATAAAGAAATTTCAATTAAATTTTAATGTACATAAATATATTTTTTTAAATTATAAAGATGATTAAGCACTCCTAGCTATACTGAAAATCCGACCCCGCTAAAAACTCCTAACAAAATCCATTCAAACATTTAAAAAACGAAAGACTATTCTTTGCTTGGTCGATCTTAAATCTTAAGTAATGGCAGAACTATGTACAAGGAAAAGGGGCTAACCCATCTCTATGAATTGAAAGTTTCCATTTTTGTTCTTTAAATTTTGATTTATACATAAATTATTACTATTAACATTTTTCATAAAATGAAATTACATGAAATCTATTCATCTAGCTCCATCTCAATTCTCTATTTCCACCTGTGATCTTAAGACCATGTTTATAAAATCCTGAAATTTGTATAATGAAGTTTCATGTTCACAAAAAATTTCTTAATACGCGTCTGTATAAGTATAATAAAGCTTCATTTCTTTCTTCATTGGCTGAAACCAAAGTTATAAATAACTACTATAGCGGCGTTGAGGAGAGACAAAAAAAAACTATAGCGAATAATGCAGCTATAGAGGAAGCTTTCATATATACATAGCGTTTTTTTTAATTTTCAAAATTTATAGTCTATATTTCTACTAATTATCAAAATGATCAACATTGGAGAATTAGAATAATAACTAAATGATAACTGATCTAAATCTATATATTTTTTTTCAAACATGCAAATAAGAAGGAAAAAAAAAAAGATATACGAGGTAACATTATTTAATAGTTCATATTTCATAGTATTACAGATTATAATAGACGAAGAACAATTAATTTTATAAGTGAAATAAAGTTAGTGTACATATTTAAATATATTATATATTATAATAATCAAAATCATCTTTCAATGAGGAGAAAATAAAAAAAAATATTTGAATATTTTTCGATATAGAATTAGAGACTAAATCACAAATAAGAACAAAAGTATATAGTTCGGTTTAGCATATTTATTATAACATACCATGTAGTATCAGAAATATGAACAGAATTACAAAAGTCCATATAAATTGTAAAAACGCCCATGTAGCATAGCGATAGCAATAACCTGTAGTGCATAGCAGTAAAAGCAGTCAGCTATTATAACTATAGCAGTTGTAGCTGAAATAATACACTTTTATCTCATAACGTAGTTTTTATGGTCTGTAAAAGTTATAACTAACTATTTAGAATACTGGCTGAAACTGAATCTGCTGAAATTCATAGTAGGATTTCAGGACCCTGCTCTCTATCTCTCTCCTCTTTCAGAAAGAAAGAGGAGAGAGGAGAGATAGGAAGAAGATAAAAATTACATAATTTTGAAATTCTAAATGGGAATTTCAGCGGATGTGAATTCTAATTGGCTGTTCATATGAAAATTCAGGATTTCAGATCCTCAATGAAGTTTAATTTCTTTCTTAATGACCTGAAGATTCGATCCAGCCAATTATCATAGTTTCTTAAAAAATATGGTTGAAATAAAAGTTGATTGATGCGACATAAAACACCATGCGCGCACTAACTATTTTCTAATTAATCTTCTGTACTATTAAGACTTGTTGACCTGCAGTAGGGAGGTGAACTTTTTTAAATCCTCAATAATTCCAATATTATGGCGTACAGTACATGTGGTAAGTGTGGCGATTATTTTTTAAGTTAAAAACTTTAAGCCTCTGTCTTTTTGTAGCATTTTAATTTAAGGAATCGCAAAGTGTAAATGACAACTCTATCCCACCGGGTTTTATTAATTAATTAGTATGCACATTATGAAACGGGATCGGAATCCGCTGCTCGTCAAATTGGCAAGCAGGATTCTGCCTTTTCTAATCAAACAGTTAAATTTTTTCATACACGAATCTCAACACAGATTAATAGTTTGATTTGAAAAAGCAAGATCTTAATTGCGAAGTTGGATCCTATGAAACGTTTTTCAGTGCTGCTCATTAAATATATTAGAGCATTGAGTATAACTGGGTGTTCCTAAGTTCACTAAGTTTCTTTGTGAACTCAACTCTAAAATCTATCTATCGAATTTGATTCAAACGACGAATCCAAACTGTTAAAATTCTTCTATCTTACGAGTGATGTGTCTACATGCAAAAAAATTAAATTTTAAACTAATTTTGTATAAAGTCAAGCGGTCAAAATTAGAAGGTTTATAAATTAATTTTAATGCATTTATTTTTTAGACGCCTTTTGACTAATTGACTCTATACAAAATTAAATATTTTTTTTGCATGTAGACGCATCACTCGTAAGCTAAAAGAATTTTAACAGCTTAGATTCATCATTTGAAACTAATTCAATATATTTTAGAATTGAGCTCACAAAAGACTTGGTGAACTTAGAAACACCCTAGTTCTACTCTATATATATATAGAGAGAGAGAGAGAGACAGAGAGAGATTGGCTAATATCAAAACGTTTGTACCGGGGCCATGGTGCAACCAATTGGTTTTCTAATTTTCAAAGTTCAAATGATCGATCCAAAACGTTAGATTTAATATCTATAGTAACAATGTGCTTGGGGAACACATTTTATATTTTTTGAAATTTTTTTTTCTATTTATTAAGTCAGTTTTAAAATCACTGATTTTAATAAACAGAGAAAAATTTATAGATCATTGAAAACAACAATTTTAAAACTGACTTAATATATAGTAAACAAATTCAAAAAAATGTAAAATTTGGTCTCCGAGCATTTTAATATAAATTGAATGCTGAACGATTTCGATCTACTGTTTGGACTTTAAAATGTAAACACTGAACTGTTTGTTTCACGGCCTAAGAACAAACGTTTTAATATTAGCCAATCTCTCTCTATATATTGTCTTAGCCACTACGAATAAAAAACTGATTATCAGAATAACATAATAATATATTATAAATAAAATTTTGTTGCAATTCTGTTTTGTTATTCCATCTAGCTATTAACTAAAATAGCAAAAAAAAAAATTATTCAACACCACACACGTACGTATTATTTTGCTATTTATCCGAAATGTTGCCATCAAATTAATAAGATTTTTAAAGATAGAACTAGCAAAAAAGCTCCTAACTTATAACTTATGGTCAGTTCGAGATCGGCTCTGAAAAATTCAAGCTAAGTCTTTCACCTTTAAATATTTATATTTCTCCCAGAGGCGATTTAAGTCAAACCGTCAAGCCGCCAGCGCCCCCCGCCCCCTCCTTCCTCCGAACCACCACCACTCTACATCTGTTCGTCCATTCTCTTCACTACTTCTAGGTCTCATCTCCGAAACATCATCTTTTTCTCTCTCGCTCGGCTCTAATTCTTTGAGCGGAGAGAAGAATAAGAGAGGAAGGAAACCAAGCCGAGCGAAGCTGATCGGAGCCGAGAGTGAGGTATCATCGGAGTTCGGAGCATAGAGTTCTCATCTTGATCGAAGCACAACGATGAGTAAATCTGATCGTTGGAGCGCGACGGCGGTCGGAATAGTAGATCTGATCGTGGAATGAGATGAGAATTAAGGTATTATAGTTATTATGAGTGTATATAAGTATGATTAAAATAGTAGATCTAGTTAAAAAGTAGATCCAAGGATTTAGAGTGTGACTAGAAGTGAATTTTGAGCGTGATTAGATTAATTTTGAATAATTTAGAGGATTTCGTGAGAATAAATTAAGGAATATAATTCTGAATTAGAGTCACTTGACTCGTTGTACATACATTTTTTTATCAATCGAATTATTAGTAGGCATTAAAGCAACTAATCTTAAAAATAAATATTTTTTAGTTACTAAACCAAGGTTCTAAATAGCACTTATAGCAGTATAACGAGGAGATAAAAAAAAAAAAGCTATTGCAAATAGCGTAGGTACAGTGGAATCTATCATACATAGAATTTTTTTTTCTTTTCAAAATTTATATTCTATATTTCTACTAATTATCAACATAATCAGTATTAGAGAATTAGGATAATAACTAAATGACAACTAATATAAGTCTATACTTTTTTCAATCATGTAAATAAGAAAAAAATGATATACAAGGTAACATTATTTAATAGTTTATATTTTATAGTATTACATATTATAATAGACGAAGAGCAATTAATTTTATAACTGAAATGAATTTAGTATACCTATTTGAATATTTTATATATTATAATAATTAAAATAAGCTTTCAATGAAACAAACGATGATAATTTTATAGGTGAATACGAGATGAAAAGCAAACAAAAAGAATAATTAATATTTGAATTTTTTTCGATATAAAATTAGAGATTAAATCATAAATAGAAATCAAAACACATAGTTCAGTTTAGCATACTTATTATAGCATACCATATAAATTATAGAAATCCATGTAAATTGCAGAAAATACCCCATATAGCATAGCAATAGCAATAGCGTTTAGCGCGTAGCAAAAATAGCAGTCAACTATTATAGCTATAGCAGTTGTAGCTGAAATAGTGTATTTTTATCTCATATTGTAGCTTTTATGATCGGAAAAAACTATTGCGAAGCTATAGCGCAGCTATAACTAGCTATTTAGAACACTGTACTAAACACATAAACCCTGACTCAGATCTAGCAGATCTAGCACCAAAATTTTAGTTCTTGATATGATTTGTTTGTTAATGAAGAGGCTAATTTCACAATTATTATTCTTCCCAAAACGGACATTAATTTAATGCTGGAGTTATTTTCACCATTCTTTTTCCTAAAAAGAAAAAAAAAAAGATTAGGAGGTGCAAATTCAGGCTACTTTTGTTTATTTTTTCACATTGATGCTTGATGTAGCTCACTTTCTTAATATTAATTCACTCCATTGACCCAACTTAAGAAACATTAATAAGTACTTATAAGTAGCGTGATGACATGAATAATTACAACTTAATATTAACAATAATAATTCATAACTATCGAATTTCCAATTAAGTTGTACCAATGTTTAACACAATGGACTTGTCTAATGCAAAATGATGTTAATATATATATGTATAGTGAATTAATTAAAATAATAATTATATAGAATTGTAGGACCAAACATTTAGTGCTGTGTGATTTTAATTTCATGATATAAGCTAGAAAATATTTGTACTTGAAAAGTAAAATAAACTTAAAAAAAAACAATAAATTCAAGTTCTAGGAAAAGGCCTAACCCCCTTTTATCCTCGCCTCCCCTTTCTTTATCTTGCTTTGAAGTTTAGTTCGTGTTTAGAGACAAATTAGTCATGCATACATAAAAAATCGATATCACAAGAAAAAAAAAACAGAAAAATATCACTACAAGGTGAATCCAGTCATATTTAGTTTAGCCGTGATCTACTGAGCATAGTCACAGAATTCGTATTTAATTCGCGATTAATTTTTTTTTGACATATATGAACTGAACTTCGAAAAAAATGCGTAAAAACGTATAATACATTTTATTCGCGAATAAAACGTGAATCGGCAAATTACTTGCGATTAAAACACAGAAAAAACGCCATTTTTTTTCTTCTGTTTTTTAGGGGTTTTTTCTAGAAATTTTTTCTTTTTCCTTCCTTTTTGTATCGAATCATTCCCGAGTTATACCCGAATCACGAATTTTTGACTCCGTAAAACCGAATCCGAACTTTTAATTTGTCACTATGCTACTGAGAGGTTACAAACCTGGTAGTCTTTATCACAAAAAAAAAAAAATTCCAAGATGAAGAATAAACGCACCATAAAATAAGAAAGGGAGAAGCTGTTAATCTAATCAGCCACGGCCTGTGTTTGTTTCGGCCTATTACGGGCCTGAAATCCCAACATTACGGGCTCTCGTTAAAATCCAAAGATTTTTCACAGACCAATCTTCGTCACAATTCATATTTGAAACTGTTCTCGTCTCCTTCAATATGTATATACATTCATGGAATGCACCAGCCATTTTTAGTGTATCATATAGATAAAACATACTATGCAATGTTTACTGGTATTAAACATTTTAGGCCTTAAAAATTTATACAATATTACAAACTTCCACAATAGAACAATAAGATATATAAAATATTATAAAAGATGAAATCAAACTACTTAGAAAATGACAACTTCACGTCTATATATAGTCTGAATATTTCAAACAACATACTTATTTATGACAATATAGTTGTTTTGTTAATATGCTCTCCCCTGTTCTAATCTATAAAAAAGGCTGCCATTAAACACACTTCTTGCGGTATCCTTGTGGAGAAAGCCATTTTTGTCCTTGGCCAGATGATACACGATCCTCCATTCAAGAATACCACCACCACTGTCATAATTCAACATATATGGTGAACAAATAGTATACTTAAATGTAAATTCCTACACAAAAGATAGTATCTATAGTGAAATTATAAAATTTCTTCAAGAGGCAATTACTTACAGTCCTACTGGGTCAATCGGTCGTTGGTTTCCTATAACCATTTCATCCACCTCCTCAGATGTGAGCGCATTTGGATTTACTTTTGCATATTTCTTGAAAATCTCTTCGAACTTTTCAGGAACAAACCTGTGATTTTGGAATTAGCAGAGCCTAGAAGAAATGATTAAAAAGATACCTTAGAACTTGTACATTAAACCAGGGGCAGACCCACATACTGGAAGAAAAATGGTCCTGTAGTAATACTGTGTGATTAATGGTTTATTTGGAGGTAACGAAATGAAAAAAATCTTCAGGGCGAAAAGACTACTAGTAGACTGTTTGGTCGACAGTATAATGTAACACGTAGAACTTTGGATGAGATTTTGCTAGGCAGGCAAAGGTAGACTATAAGGAAAATAACTGTCTGTGGTTTACTGGTAAAGAGCAGGGATCAGCTTATTATAGATGTTTTTTTTTCTGATGGATACTGATGTAATATCAATTTCCTTAAATGCAACATTAGCAGCCTCTCCAATTTTCGAAAAAAAGAGAGACAATTTGCCACTGAACTGTTCTAACTTACAAGGAGTCAGCAAATAAATCCGCACTATACCTTCCCTCTGAGTCATAGGAACCAGAATCGCTGCCATGTTTTCCCTTGTTGATGTACTCCACATAAATAGGGAGCAGAGGTGATGGAATTGGGTCCTGCACTTTCACAAATATAATGAATCAAATGGATATGTTATCAAATTAATTATAAAATTTCAGTAGGGAGAGAGCAAGATGGTATACAGGGCTTGTTGCGAGGCTGAGGTCACCATTAAAGACCGCAGCAAGAGATGTGGCCTGAGCAACATCAAGACCAATTGCACGCATGCCTGGAGCGAACAATTAAACCTTTTATTGTAAGTATAATAAAAACAAGGTGAGATCCGCTGACACTCCCTATAACTAAAATTTTAGTTCGAATTGAGAAGAATTTTGGAATGATATATTTAGTGTATATACTGTACAAATGTATGCTTATATATAGCAATACTGAGTTTGATGCATATTTATTGTCAATCGAAGGATTAAAATTTCTCAAGTCTGATCAACTAGATAAAATATAAGGTTTGATTCATAGTTGAACATTAATTGTTATAAACAAGAAATTTGATGCAGAATTTATACATTTGACAACACACTTGTAAACTTTTGGTCTTTCAATCTAAAAATATTGTCAAAATTATTGTCAATGGATCTATGAAAAAAACCACATTGTACATTCAGAATAAAAAAAAGGAAAGGGTATGGTTAAAATTGAATGATATTAATTGACAATAAACCTTCATAAGTCTCCTTAAGGTAGACGATCCCGTCCTTATCTCTGTCAAAGAACGATGCATGCATTTGCAGCGGCGTCATTATGGCTGCTTTCGAGTCTCCAGTACCTTATACACAGAGAAACATTGCTAATGAAAGCATCCAAATTTGGGTATTTGTCTAGAAATAATAGTTGAATCAACAACAAAAGAAAAATGTATATACCAGTGTTTGATGAAGGCACCACATCAGTAGACTTTACCAGAGGAAATGCAGAGAAAGCGCACAGAAAGCTTGAAAATAAAAAGGAAGACACATTTATTTAGGATAAAGTATAAGAATATTAAGAAAGAATATGAAAGGGGAAGCTAGCAAACTAAAAGAATCCATTAGAAATGGCAACAGGAATGTGAAGAGCACGGGGAGGCGGCGCACGGCCGTTTGCTTTGTTTCCCTTATAGTTGCTTCAGCCATCAGAGGAAATGCAGAGGTTTGTGCTGAATTGTTTTTTTTCTTGGCATGTGCTCTTCTCTGGTTCCAGTCCATATATATATAAGAGAAACATAAGCTGTTATTTTATCTGTTGCCTGTTTTCTTATTTATTAACTGTACTTACTAATTATTAATTAATAAATTTTAATTATTTTACATATAAGTTACCTAAATATATATAAAACAATTAAACTTGCTAGTAAGCAATTATGTATTTCAGCTCAACTATGTAAGCAAGTAATTAAGTCAACTAGAAGAAAAGGTTTGCTAGAAGAAAAGAGAAGAAAATAACAGAAAATATCACGGTTCTAAATAGCTGGCTATACTTACGCAATAGCTGTGCTATAGCTTTTCCGGATCTCAAAAACTATAATGCTATTAACTGCTTTTATTTTATAATGATTCTAAATGGCTAGCTATGGTTGCACTATAGTTGAGCTATAGCTGTTTTAGACCTTAAAGGCTATAGCGCTATAATCGCTATTTAGAACCTTGAAAAATATCAAAAAGTTTGCTATGTAAGCAGTTAAGTCCACTAGAAGAAAAGGTTTGTCAAAATATCAAAAAGGTTAACTCTATAGAAAGTTGTACAGGTGTAAATTTGGTTCAGTGGGAAACTAACCCTAATACAGTCCAATCAAGAAAAGTAAAAAAAAAAAATGGTTTTCTAGAAGAAAAGAAAATAACAGATTTACTCTTAGTCTTGACTGGAGAGCAGAACCCCACATTTTGTAGTATATAACATATTCATATTTTCTCTTTATTTTTAAAGAAACCTCGTCATATCTTAAAAGTTGAATCTGTCGATCCGAACTGCTCAACATGATATCCATACTAAAATATACTTTGGGATGAAATTTTATAATTTTTTGAACTTTTTTACTATTTTTTAAGATCGGTGGAAAATCACTGCTTTTGAACGGTACAAATACAGTGATTTTGTACCTATCTTAAAGAATAGTAATTTTTTTTTAAATTATAAAATTTTGTTTCCAAACATATTTTATTTTAATATAGATATCATGTTGAGCGGTTCAAATCAACAGTTTGAACTTTGAAAACAAAAATATAATATATGAGATATGATGAAGTATGAAAGACACGAGATATTGGAACCTTCTCTTTATAATAACTAAGTTGAAAAGAAAGGGAGTATAGGTAGAGGAGAAGCAATACCAGCTTAGAAAAGATCCAAGAGTCAGTTAGCAAAATCACAAAGAAAGTTTACAGTAATTCAAGCCATGTACATGCACAGTCTGGCACCACCATCAAATAAATAATTTGTTTTGTTGGTTTTCTCCAGTCATCTACCGTTCAATTTCGTTAAATGGGTCAAATTGACCGGCTTATTTGGGTCGGTAATTTGGCTCTAAGGGAACTTAAATATATTTTGGTGAGAAAATATAGCAATAATTACTCAGTTTTATATCCACGATTAATACTCTGTATTCTATATGTGTAAAAATCTTCATCTCAATTTTTTCTATAGATCACGTCAAAACCAGTGTCCAAACAATTGTGGAAATACATTTATATCATACTTCGTGTGTAAATGAGCAGGGACGGAACCATGTACGGTGAATGGGGTCAATTTATCTCCATTAATTTTCATTTTTTTTTATTTTTATATAATTTTCTATATAGTTTAGGATAAAATGTTATCAGTGTTGTTAAATTGATTCTCATTCAGTATGAAAAAATTTATATAATTGACTTCCAGTATTTGATCTCCATAACTAAAAGTCTAGCTCCGCCCCTGCAAATGAAACTACAGATCAATATTTAAACAACTTATGCAAATCATCTGATATATTTTCTACGTTCAAGTATTATATTTATTTTCATCATGATTCATTTTTTTCTCTTTAATATAAGCAACTATGTTCTAAGATGGTCAAAAAGGAATTAATCACATGTGCTACTAACTTATTCCTATAAAAATAAAGTTTAACGGTTAATTACATCCACCTAGTATGTATTAAAAAGACATGCGGTGCCCTTTACTCAACTTTGGATTCCTGAAGATTTGGACATGATACCAATCCAAAGCATGTCTCCGTTAACTCTCTGCAGTTTCTTGAGAACAACAGTGATATCTCACTGACCCCATTACTGCTTGCCAACTAGAATATCTGAGATTGATGTTCACTTGGCAATTTCATTTGCTGTTTCTTTTACTTGATTGATTGTAATAATCATGGTTTGTTTCCATGTTAATTCTTGCTACTAGCTCACTTGTTGGTACATTTTGGTTGTTACTACTCTTCTGGCTCAGGTAGTTGCCTACTGCACTGTTGCGGGAACGTGTGGTCAGTGTCGTATGTTATTTTGATTTTAGGATGGTGTACTTGCGTTTCTTACCTGGCTCAATGAAGTTGCGGAGACCTATTGGTAATCGGGGTTTTCTGGGGTAGTTTGTCTGTTTTGTCACTTTTCTGTTATACTCTAGTTGTAAGACTCTTTTATATTAATGGATGGGCTTTCATGCCTTTTATTAAAAAAAAAAAAAAAAAAAATGTATTAAATGATAATTATTTACCATTAATTATAATTAATTAGATGAAACAATCACTGACATGTTAGAAAATATTTGCTTTCCATGCTTATTATATTATTCTCCCAAATTAGCTACACATCGATCCTGATGATCCATCAAATATTGCAGTACCAATAATTATTGTCTAGATTTAGAACGAAAATAATTATTTTCATACGTCTGAAACTCCATTAGAGATTTCCACGATACCCGCAATATCCAAGTACATCGATCGATGCATCCCCGAGGTTGTCATGGAATACCTCTTGGCATGGTTAAGAGCTAAAACTTCGTTTCAATCTCAATTTTTGAGTGACTCTCATCTCGAAAGCATTGTATCGTATGGCAGTGAGAGACTGTGCAATGACTAGCTAGGAGGAGTTAAACAAGATAATTAATGACAAGGAACCATTATTCCATGCCTAGAGTACATAGACGATGACGATCACCCCCACTGATGTGCTGTTGTGTACCCCAAGGTAAGTTTAAGATCCAAGTAATCATCAACTAGAAACCACAGGTATTCTAAGACTATGCACTATATATGGAGAATTGAACAATATGGCAATGAGTAACATCGAACTCACAAGGAGACTGATAAGAGACATAATAAGCCAGGGATGAGTGAGGTGACACTACAACCAAATATGGATGCTTCTCAAAATCATGAGCAAAGAAGAGTGTATAAAAAAAAATGTGTCATCATGAGAGCACGCCAAGCTCATAATAAATACGAGTCCGATTACGACATTGTCGACCCTCTAACAACTATAGTCTGTTTCGTACCCCTAACAGAAGCGTACGTAGTGCCCTCTAACAACTAATGCTCACTCTTTATTCTACACAACTCTCTCTCTTCCTTCACAGAAATTAAAAAGGATAAATCTATTTTTTTATTCTCTCTTTCCTTCATAATTTCCATCAGAGACTCAAACCGTGGAAATCACGGTATTGAAAACTCTACATTTAATTTCTGATTAGTACGTAGATCAAATAAGTTCTTATATTCATTTAATTGATAAAAATTTCTGAAAATTATACATTTTTCAAAATTACATGTTTGCTGTATTGAATTATGGTTGGATTCTAAAATTTTATATGCTTGTACAATTAGTTAAAGTACTTCTTGAATAAAAATTAATTGATTTTCAAATATTTCCTTAGTAATATAATAATCTGAAATTATGTTTGTAAAAATTATCGGATTCACTAATTGATGATTTCAAGAAATTTGATTTATTTCAGGAAGATTGATTATTTTTTTTATTAATTAAATCAATCATCTTATTTGTCACCGAATTAAATATCAATATCATGTACTTGGTGGAAATTAAGAATGATTTCAATTGTCAAACTATAATACTTACATTCACATAGTAATAGTTCCCTTCTAGTATACACTACGAATAACTGATATTCATCATTTCATAGCTTCATATATTATCCTCACTATATAAGTACTATTTATATCAAAGTATCGTTTATGTCATGTCCCTCTATATTCAATAAATTATTAACTAATGATTTATCTCGCACTTTATTTTTAAAACACGTCAATCATTTACATTCACTATGCTAAATATATTCACATCCATAAAGTATATCAACCATTTTGGTATAGTTCCGAAGACCCTGGAAGTTATTCACCAATAACTCCGAAGTTATTTTTATTGTAAAGAAGTATAGTCCTAAACTTAATAAATATAAACTTGTTCGATGAGAAATGTGCAAAATACTAATTTAGAAATCATGTTCATGGTCTAGATCCGTGTGATGAAGTAAGGAGAGACGTAGAGACAACAGTGAACTGTCTCAAAACAACAGGTGCGGGTTTCCTAGACCTTATAAAACTATTTTACTTGTCCCTTATCATTTAACTGTTTACTACCATGGCATTAATTGAATTTATGCATGTTGTCTTCCAACCATTCTTGTGATCAATTAGACCATAAATAAATTGCATAATATGATATAATTCATACTTTGACCAAAGAACTTGCATGAATTGCATATGTTGAGCATGATATGGGTTTTTGTGATTGAATGAATGTATGCAAAATGAATGAATATTGGAACTAAACAGGGGCCAATATGCTTACATATTGGGATGTATATATTGGGTCCGGTTTCGACTAGACCCCTCGTTAATGTGACTGTAGGCGAAAGCGGTCCTGTTATCATTTAACTGTTTACTACAATGGCATTAATTGAATTTATGCATGTTGTCTTCCAACCATTCTTGTGATCAATTAGACCATAAATAAATTGCATAATATGATATAATTCATACTTTGACCAAAGAACTTGCATGAATTGCATATGTTGAGCATGATATGGGTTTTTGTGATTGAATGAATGTATGCAAAATGAATGAATATTGGAACTAAACAGGGGCCAATATGCTTACATATTGGGATGTATATATTGGGTCCGGTTTCGACTAGACCCCTCGTTAATGTGACTGTAGGCGAAAGCGGTCCTGTCACGGATGTGATTGTAGGCTGACGCGGTCCTGTCACATACGTTATTGTAGGCGCAAGCGGTCCTGTAACGTACGCGATTGTAGACAGAAGCGGTCCTATCACCGTCAAGACCTAGTGGCATATGAATTCACCGTCTAGTGAGACACCCGAAATAGATTAACAGAATTTTGAAAAAAAGAAAAGAAAATCATAAGTAAAGATAGGATATGCATTGCATTAGAATAAGCATACACATTTTTATTTTATCTGTTCATATTTGTGAGAAAAAAGTAAGAGTTTTATAAGCTCTAGGCTGGAACTAAATCCCGCACTGAGAGAAGGTTCGATCTCTGACCCGTTCCACTTTAACGTGGGTTCCAGATAACGAAGAGGAAGGATTCGAGCAGGTACACGAGTGAGACTAAGTGGGAAGATATGAATAATGATGAAATGCCACATGTTGTTTAGTTTTGCTTTTGAAGATTGAATAATTGATACATTGAGTCGGCATGGCAGTGTTTGTGTTGCTAGCCATGTCAGCCGTGATCGTTTGTGCAAATCTTTTGTTTATGAAATAAATATGGTTTTATTTGTATTGTTATTGATAATGTATGTGATGTGCGTATGCCTTACGTAGAAATACGTGGCGGGTTGTCTCGGGGTGTGACAGGCAGGTAGATATCACCGATCCCTACATCTATTATGATGAAGCAATACATGTTGATGAGCATTTGTCAAATGATACATCTAAGCCGTATGTCGGCATGGAGTTCAATACACCTGAGGATGCATACACGTTCTACAATAATTATGCATGTTGTGTTGGATTTAGTATTCGCAAAAAAAGTTCAACAACTGAAAGGAATGGGTTGTCATCAATGAGGTATGTTTGTTTCAAAGAAGAAAAATCAGATCCATTGCATTACATGCCCTATGTCATTTTTTGGAGTTCAATACACCCAAGGATGCATACACTTTCTACAATAATTTTTGGAGTACATGCCCTATGCTATTTTTTTCATACTATATATAAGACAACTCAATTAGAAATGTTCAAACAATTAATTAAACTCCTGTTCATTCATCCAATTAATTCAGATCCATTGCAACACTTAATTAATTCATCAATCCTATTGTCTCCAATAACATTATCTCAAATCATAAAACTACACTAATTAATTAACAACAACAATTAACACACAAAGTGCACACATCAATACACAAAGTACAATTAATCCGACTAGTTGTTTCTTGAGTATCGAAGTGATTTCTGCTTCAAACCTATCTCTTGAACCTTTCATGTGATGTTGCATGTGAGTTATGTTATTGAAATTTGCAGTGATGTCGCACCAACCGTTCCACACATTGCAATTTTGACAACTATACAATTCTCTTCTATAGTTCTTAGGGGTCCATGAAACCATAACAACTGTTGTTGCATGGCATCTCTTGCAAGAAGGACTCGATGAAGAATGACTATATTTTGGCTACTCATCTTGGATTTGGACAGGACAACCACCAAATTTATTGCTTGTTGGTTTTAATTATAGTTACTAGTCTAGTTTCTTCAATGAACTGCACAAACTTGTCTCCGGGAATGATTTAATTGAGATCTGTCAAGTACTTGATGTAGCACTCCAGATATCACACTGTATGGTTTAATCTGTGAGTGGCTTACCCTTAGATTTCACTGCTTAATCTGCACATGGAGATGTTTTCAAGTTACTCACAACAGTCTAATATACTCGTAAATAGTACCCTTTTTGAAACTGATGCGTTATATGTAAATATCTGCAAATGAGATTTAAAGATTAAATTAGTGCGAGGTTAAAGAATGCATGTATTGTTATACTTCTATTATAAAAATAATTTTGGCCCTTCTTGCGTGAGCCTTTTATGTTGAAGGCCATATGAACTCTTCGGTATAGTTTGGTTAAAAGGTGTCATGACATCTTCATGCACCCTGGAACTATTTGATATTAGTGTAAATACAGGGTTTCAACAATACAAATAAAATTTCAAAGGGTATATAAGTTGGTCACCTTCCATTTGAGTTTTATTCTAAACAATCCTGCTCCAATGCTTCTGCTCTGCTAAATTCTTTCCTCTAGGGGTAAAGATGCAAAATTTGAGTGCTCCAATTTTATAATTAGCTGCATATAAATTTGCTTGTCTTTTCTGATATGGTGAAGATTTCTGACTTAGGTTTAGAGGCTAACCAAGAGAAGAGCAACTGTCAGAAATTCTTTGATGATTATAAGGAATGTAAAAAGAAAGAGGTACCAGTAGTTCGTTGATGATTACCAGGAAAAGGATTAAACAACTAGAACTTTTAGGTGCCTAATTGCCCCAGTCACGACATAGTCATCAGAAATTCGGGCTTAAATCAAAAAAATTACCAAGTCATCAGAAAGAGAGAGGGCCGTTCACCTCCGCGCCTTTGAACAGAGAGGGTCGCGCCGGGGTCAATCCAAAAAATTTGGGCACCCGCACAGTTAGTCGTTCAAAATCATGAGAAACATCGAACTCACAAGGAGACTGATAAGTGACACTACAACCAAATATGGATGCTTCTCAAAATCACGAGCAAAGAAAAGTGTAAAAAAAAAAAAAATGTGTCATCATGAGAGCACGCCAAGCTCATAATAAATACGAGTCCGATTACGACATTGTCAACCCTCTAACAACTATAGTCTGTTTCGTACCCCTAACAGAAGCGTAGTACACTTATTTACTTCTTTTTACTTTTATTATTTATTTTTATTTTGAGAACAAAATTCAAATTTTTTTTTAAGAAGGAAAAAACGCAACACTTAACCGATTAGTTATATTGTTAATGTATAAAAGTAATTACAATTTATTTTTTGAATTTTGAGGACAAAATTCTTTTTAAGGGGAGAAAGACGTAACGTTCCGAAAATTTTAGTTATTATTAATTATGGTTATAAGATTTGTCAGAATATAATAATGATTATGTGTCTTTCGTAATATATGTTTTATATTGATAACACTAATATGTCTCATAAAAAATGTTTCTAAACCATAATATAATTGTTATAAAAAAAAAAACAATAGAGTTGTTGTTATTTTTGTTAGATTCCCTAAACTATGGACTTGGCAGCATTATTTTCCATATATTAAAATTATATATCTCAAAATTTCAATTGCATAATGACCGAATATTAACTTCAATTCCAATGTTATCTCATTAAAATAAAATCAGGAGTTAAAAATCATTTTGATTATTCTCTAAGGTAATATATAATTGAATTCTACAATAGATTTAATTTTTGTTAAATGCAAAGTTGATATTTTATTTTTCTGGTGGTACTAGAGAAGTAATGTATTCTAATTGTTTTGTTTCTTTCATTAAAGTTACTGATTATCCCTTATAAATATTTTCTGATTTGATCATCCATGATAAAATTGTAATTTGAGTTTAAGTTGAACAGCTACCTTTATATTAAGCTCTTGACATGTCACTATTGAGGTTAATTCGGTCAATTTTTTTTTTTTGCAAAACTGCTTATTAGCTTGTAAGCTTCAAATCATATTTATTAGTTTGCAAATCATCTTCTTATGTTTGTATTTACTTGACTAGATAACATGAGCAACGAAAAAGGGGGGATGCACCAGAAGGGGTTGCAACAGATTTTAGAGCAAACAATGAAGAAGAAGGGGTTTTAGAGCAACAGACATTAATTTCCTTGTCGGCTGAAGAGTACATCGAGTATTTTGAGATGGATGTCCTCCTTATTTTGCATGTGTGCAGCTATGCTAACCTGTTGAATTTTTTAGGTATAAATCATGGTTTATGTTTCAATTTTGTTTTTTTGTTTTTTTTTCTTTTAACTGACAATAGATGATAGTGTGCTGAACGTGAGCTATTGGTGCAGTTTTTTTTACATAGTTTGCTTGTGCCAACTATAGTGATGTTATATAGTTTCTTTTTGAATTTTCTGAACATATTATATGAATTTTCTTGTTGAAGATGTCATATTATGTTTATTAATGATGAATAAATAGGAGTTTTCTTTTAATGTGTGCTGTTATTGTACAAATAATCAAGTCTAGATATACTAGTTTATCAAATTGAGAAAGAGATAATAAGCAATTAGCTTTAGGCTTTTTTCAACTAGCTATATTTTCACTGCTGGTACAATTTTTCTCATTTTAGTGATTCTCCTTGTTTATATATGAAACACAAGTACCATGAAAATATTAATGCTAAAGAAACAATGTTGTCATTAAAATACAAGTATCATCAAACTTGTCAGTAAATGTAAATTCTTTTTCATACAACTTAAAAAAAGAATAAATTAACAAAGAATATTACAAGGACCTCATAAAACTTTAGTTCAAATGAGACTGACAAAGGGATGTGAAAAATTGTAAATAGGACCTCATAAAACTTTAATTTACATAATAGTTGTAAAGATTATATTGCAAACAATGATAATAAATTGTACACAATATTATAAATTAAGAAGCATAAGCAAATTAATGATAACAGCAAATTAATGATAATGCATTGAGAGATCCATAACGGGAGTACAAGCACAAACTAATTCTGCACTTTAATTTGACCATTTTTGTTCCACTATAAAAGTTGTCATGCATACAAGTAGTGTTTCCTTGTACAGCCCATAGATGTTGCCAATGGTAGATGCTATTTTTAGTGCATGGATTTGTGTGAGACAGACAGATCTTGCTGCCAGCATAGCAAACATGCGGCTTTTTTTTTTTTTTTTTTTTTTTTTGCCAGCTGGTATTTCATAAGTCAATTTAAATTCCTTAGATTCCTATAAATGGAAAATTTGGTTCAGTACTTATCTAGAAATACCAATACTATACCTATACCTGCAATAAAATGGAATTTTTTTCCATTTGAACAACAGGCAATAAAGTAACAAGCTTCCTATAGAGAACAATAATTATACTTTGTAAATAAATGAAATATTCAAGCACAACAATCATCTGTTCTATTACATCCTTTCTAGCATACATCACAAAGAGTACAACATTCTAGTATGATGCAAATTATATTTGCACAAGGACTTATCTCTACAGTTCTCTATTTTCTCCTTGCTACATGCGATTGCACCATACAGGTTAGCATAGGTTCTCTTAATTTCATCAAAGAAAACACAAGAAAAAAATTACAGAAATCTAGATACACCAAACTAGTACATTTCCTACTGTAACTCTTTTTGTCAAATTAAACTCCACTTTTTGATCTACCAAAAAACAACCATAAATTTACTGAAGCACTCCTTGTGCAGTTCCCTGAAAAGAAAAACAAAAGGCGATTTTCTTAAAAAGATGATAAGATGAATATATAGAGATCATGAACTTTTTTTTTTTCTCTTCATCACTTTTTACAAACTATCATCATACAGAGAATTTTTGGTTCACTGTTTCACATTTTAATGGCTAGCTTTAACATCAATTGAATTCAAAACTAACTTTTTCAGTGAATCAAATTCTCAAGTTTTTCACATTTTAATAGTAGATTCACACCAGTTACATTGATTAAATAGACAAAACTAAATAATGCTTAATGTGGTGAGAGAGAGAGAGAGATACCTGATTTCTAATTTTTGGAGGGAGGGTCGTGCATAGCAGGAGGGGAGTGTGACAGGGATATCGGGGAAGGGTGAGCGGAGAATACGACAGGGATAGTGCAAGGGGAGAGAGGTGCGGAGGTCGAGGAAGGGTGAGCAGGGGAGAGAGGCGATAGAGCTTCGTGCACGAGCTACACCCTAGTGAGGTTTGGGTGGTGGCAATGGCAAGATCGGGAGGGGAGAAGCTGTTTTGGCGAAAGAAGACATAACAGAGAGAAGTTTAAAATTTCCCGTCTCCATTAAACTTTGAATCAGCGCTCATATCTCGTGCATGAAAATTAAAGTCATCTGATGGCAGGAAAATCCATAGCAAATTCTGAAGAATGCAATGCGTTGCATGCTAGCCAATTCCTATATATATATATATAGAGTACGGCTAACACGCTTCCTCTAGTATATCGACAATATGCTTCCGGTCTCTAAAACCTATCGAATCGGCTTCAAACGACAAATTCAAACCATTCAAACCAATCTCCTTAACGAGAGCTTCGTTTCTATATAAAAAAAAAATTAAATTTTCGAACTGATTTACTATTAAGTCAAGTGGTAAAAAAAATGAAGGATATAGTGCATTAAGATACGCACAAAATCCTTCATATTTTGACCGCTTGACTTGATGGTAATAAATTTGAAAATTAAAAAAAATATATGGAAACAAAGCTCTCGTTGAGGAGATTGATTTGAACAGTTTGAATTTGTCATTTGAAGCCGATTCGATAAATTTTGAAGGCTGGAAGCATATTGTCGATATACTAGAGGAAGCGCGTTAGCCGTACTATATATATATATATTTATTATAACAGCACAAGTCCTTTTACTTGAAATACAAATTAAAAAGTGAGGAGAAGAAATTAATCATAGCTATATTTTGTATTTTATAAAGTTTTTATTTGTGTTTCCAATTAAGTTGATATTTTTATATTATATCAGTGTATTTCTTTAATGAAAGACAAGTATATTTAGAGGTGCGGAGTCGGGAAAGGGTGAGCAAGGGAGAGAGGCGATAGAGCCTTCGTGCACGAGCTATACCCTAGCGAGGTTTGGGCGGAGGCAATGGCAAGATCGGGAGGAGAGAAGTTGTTTTGGCGAAAGAAGACATAACAGAGAGAAATTTAAAATTTCTCATCTCCGTTAAACTTTGAATCAGTGCTCATATCTTGTGCACGAAAATTAAAGTCATCTGACGGTAGAAAAATCCATAGCAAATTCTGAAAAATGCAACGCGTTGCATACTAGCCAATTCCTATATATATATATATATCATAACAGCACAAGTCCTTTTACTTGAAATACAAATTAAAAAGTGAGGAGAAGAAATCATAGCTATATTTTGTATTATATAAAGTTTTTATTTGTGTTTCCAATTAAGTTGATATTATTATATTATATCAGTGTATTTCTTTAATGAAAGACAAGTATATTTAATATATAACTTTTAAAGAAATTGTTAAAAGAAAAACGGGGAGAAGCTCCTATCTAAACGGAATAAAAAACAATATTTCTTCCGAAATTGTAAACAGAAATCAATTTAAAGTATATAAGAAAAATAAGAGATATATAGACATAAAATTAAGTCGTTCCAATTTGGCGAGGATTAGTACACTAACCATCTCTGATCAAATTTTATGCAACTGCCCCCAAAACTTAACAATTTAAGGACTTTGATAAATAATTAAAATGTAGAACAATACTATTTCAAATAGTAAATTAGAATAGTGACAAGAGTTTTTGTTGTTTTCTAAGAAACAATATTAATATAATTTAGTAAAATTTTAGTTAGAATAATATAATCATTTGAAATCAAGATAGAATCTAGTATTTAAAATTTAAATATTTATAAGAGATTATTAAATCAAACTTCAAACCTGTAATTTTTCACATGAATATAGAGAGAGATTGGCTAATATCAAAACATTTGTACCGGAGCCGTGGTGCAACCAATTGCTTTTTCAATTTTCAAAGTCCAAACGGTCGATCCAAAATGGTGGCATCAAATGAGGTTTTTAAGATAGAACTAGCAAAAAAAAAGCTCCTAACTTATAACTTATATATGGTTAGTTCGAGATGGGCTTGGAAAATTCAAGCAAGTCTTTCACCTTTAAATATTTATATAAAAATAATAATTTGAGTTTCAAACGTGAAATCTCTCACAAAAAAAACATCTTTTTTTAGTTACTAAACACATAACCATGTCTCAGATCTAGCACCACATGTTAGTTCTTGATATGATTTGTTTGTTAATGAAGAGGCTAATTTCACAAAATGGACATTAATTTAATGCTGGAGTTATTTTCACCATTACTTTTCCTAAAAAAAAAAAAAAGATTAGGAGGTGCAAATTCAGGCTCCTTTTGTTTCAATTTTTTTTTTCTTACTTTGTTTCTCTTTCACATTGATGCTTGATGTAGCTCACTTTCTTAATACTAATTCACTCAATTGATCCAACTTAAGAAACATTATTAAGTACTTATAAGTAGGCGTGATGACATGAATAATTACAACTTAATATTAACAATAATAATAATTCATAACTAACTATCTAATTTCCAATTAAGTGTACCAAGGTTTAACACAATGGACTTGTCTAATGCAAAATGATGTTAATATATATATTTATATATGTATAGTGAGTTAATTAAAATAAGAATTATATAGAATTGTAGGGCCAAACATTTAGTGATGTGTGATTTTAATTTCATGATATAAGCTAAAAAATATTTGTACTTGAAAAATAAAATAAACTTCAAAAAACAATAAATTCTTCAAATTCTAGGAAATGGCTTAACCCCCTTGTACCCTAACTGCGTATCCTCTGAGATATCTCAATTTTTGTGTGACCGACGTGTTTGGTGTCTATTCGGGGATAGGACAGGCGGCCAGTATTTTTTGTACTTTGAGATTCGTGCAAAACTATTTAAACAGTTAAGATTTTCCCTAAAGTCACTGAAAGTTTGAGATATCTCAGAGGATGCGAATTATTTTACCCTTGCCTCCCCTTTCTTTATTTTGCTTTGAAGTTTAGTTCGACGATTTCTCAAACATCTTCGTGGGCCAAAATACCTCCAAAATACAACTTGATTCTTTTCACGCTTTTGAAACTTGTCAGAACAGAAACTCGCAATCAACAATCAAGAATTATATCCCCATTAAAGTAAAAAGTCAGAGACAAATTAGTCATGCATAAATAAAAAAAATCGAAATCACAAGAAAAAAAAAAAAAAAAACAGAAAAATATCACTACAAAGTGCATCGAGTCATTTTTAGTTTAGCCGTGATCTACTGAGAGAGGTTACAAACCGGCTAATCAGCCACGGCCACGGCCGGTGTTTGTTTGGGCCTATTACGGGCCTGAAATCCCAACACGGCTCTCGTTAAAATCCAAAGCCTTTTCACAGACCAATCTTCGTCACAATTCATATTTGAAACTGTTCTCGTCTCCTTCAATGTGTATATACATTCATGGAATGCACCAGCCATTTTTAGTGTATCATGTAGATAAAACAGTGTTGTAAAATGCGGTTCATGCAACCGCATATGTGGCCGTATATACTCATGCAATTTGATTTTGAATGAAAATCTTCATGTAGTCTCATATATGCGGTTTCGCATGAAAATCACATATTTCCAGTTTAAAGAGGGATATTGATTTTTAATCATGCAATTATTTGCATCTGACATCATGCGATTCTATCACTGTCAATTAATTAGTTATTTGCATCTGGTTTGGTTTAGAAAAAATTGTTTGCATTTAGTTAATTTAGTGAGTTACTTTAGAATTAATGCCTCTACTCAGACCCAATTCACTAAATGATTTTAATATACTGGAATTTAATGTAATTATTTTCTCTTATATGTGATACAAGTTATTTTTAATGGGAATATATTGCATGTTTTGAGTGGAAATAAATTAATATATAGTTTAAAATCCGCATATGCGGTATACAGTGACCTTCCACACGCATAAACAAAACCACATTTTACAACATTGGATAAAACATACTATGCAATGCTAACTGGCACTAAACATTTTAGGCCTTGAAAATACGTGCTATATGAATTGACAGTTTGGTAAACAAAAATTATACAATTAATATTACAAATTTCCACAATATATAGAACACTAAGATATATAAAATATTATAAAAGATGAAATCAAACTACTTAGAAAATGAGAACTTCACGTCTATATATAGTCTGAATATTTCAAACAACATACTAATTTATGACTATATAGTTGTTTTGTTAATATGCTCTCCTGTTCTAATCTATAAAAAAGGCTGCCATTGAACACACTTCTTGTGGTATCCTTGTGGAGAAAGCCATCTTTGTCCTTGGCCAGATCATTCAGGAGCCTCCATTCAAGCATAGCACCAGCACTGTCATAATTCAACATATATGTTGAACAAATAGTGTACTTAAATGTAAATTCCTACACAAAAGATTGTTCAACATATATGTTGAACAAATAGTATACTTAAATGTAAATTCCTACACAAAAAATTGTAGAGTAGAACTAGGGTGCTCCTAAGTTCACCAAGTCCCTTTGTAAGCTCAACTCTAAAACCTATCAGATTAACTTCAAACGACGAATCCAAATCGTTGAAATCCTTCTATATTACCAGTGATGCATCTATATGTGAAAATTTTAAATTTCAAATTAATTTAGTATAAAGTAGTGTGGTCAAAATTAGAAGCA
Organism: Carex cristatella; assembly: GCA_024447775.1. NCBI lineage: Eukaryota > Viridiplantae > Streptophyta > Magnoliopsida > Poales > Cyperaceae > Carex > Carex cristatella. Next base: position 7,488,561 of record JAJHPF010000012.1, read on the forward strand.
AATTAATTTTAATGCACTCATTTTTTGGAAGTCTTTTGACTACTTGACTCTATACAAATTTTATTTCAAATTTTAAAATTTTTGCATGTAGACGCGTCACTCATAAAGTAGAAGAATTTCAATGGTCTGAATTAGTCATTTGAAGTCAATCCGATAACTTTTAGAGTTGAGTTCACAAAGGAGCTTGGTGAGGAGCACCCTAGCTAGTTCTACTCAAGATAGTATCTATAGTGAAATTATTATATTTCTTCAAGAGGCAATTACTTACTGTCCTATTGGATCATTCGGTTGTTGGTTTCCTTTAAGCAATTCATCCACCTCCTCTGATGTGAGTGCATTTGGATTTACTTTTGCATATTTCTTGAAAATCTCTTCGAATTTTTCAGGAACAAACCTGTGATTTTGGAATTAGCAGAGCCTAGAAGAAATGATTAAAAAGATACCTTGAATATGTACATTAAACCAGGGGCGGACCCACATACAGGAAGAAAAATGGCCCTGTAGTAATACTGTGTGATTGCTGGTTTATTTGGAGCCAACGAAATGAAAAAATCTTCAGAGGGAAAAGATTACCAGTAGACTGTCTGGTTGACAGTATAATGTAACACGTAGAACTTTGGATGAGATTTTTCTAGGCAGACAACGGTAGACTATAAGGAAAATGTGATTACGATAAATAAGAACAAATAGTAAAGTAAAGAACACAGGACTCCCTAAAACACCCTTCCCTCCCAATATTATTTCACTGAATTCTTTGAGTTACAACTTATTTCTTTCACACACACTACACGGCTCATACAGCCTCTATTTAACACCTTACACAGAGATCTTTTTTCTAGGAATACAATCTACCATTTATTACATAAATTTAACTATAGAAAGAATCTCTGATAGTGCCTCCAGCTTTTCCTTTCTTATATCTTGTTTCCTTCTTTACTTAGATATCAATCCCACAGTATCACACTAACCATAGAATTTAGATATAGCATGCGCCAACACCCCCCCTCAAGCGGGTATGTACAGATCCGTCATTCCCAGCTTGACAAGCATGTCATGAAACGGGGTTCCAGTCACTGGTTTTGTGAGAATATCTGCAAGCTGCTGGTTAGAGCTGACATGAGAAATTTGTATGATTACAGTATCGAGTTTCTCCTTTATGAAGTGTCTATCGATCTCCACGTGTTTCATCCTGTCATGTTGCACTGGATTATGTGCAATACTCACGGCTGCTTTATTATCACAATATAAATCCATAGCTTTGCTTAGTGGAAAACCTATCTCAGAGAGCAATTTCTTCAACCACAGAAGTTCACATATTCCTTTTGCCACACCACGAAACTCTGATTCAGCACTAGATAGTGCTACCACACTCTGTTTCTTGCTTCTCCACGTTACGAGGTTGCCTCCCACATATGTAAAGTACCTCGCAGTTGACTTTCTATCACTGATACTACCGGCCCAGTCTGCATCTGTATACCCAGCTACATCTAGGTTCCCCTGTTTCTTGAAATGTAACCCCTTGCCAGGAGACCCCTTTAAGTACCTTAAAATTCGTATAACAGCCTCCATGTGGTCTTTACTTGGGTTATGCATGTATTGACTCACTTGACTTACGGCATAAGCGATGTCTGGCCTAGTATGAGACAAGTAAATCAACTTTCCTACCAGCCTTTGGTACCGTTCTTTATTTGTAGGGACTTGAGTAGAGAATTCTCCTAGCTTGTAGTTTTGAATCATCGGGGTATCACTTGGTTTACAGTCCAACATCCCTACTTCTGCTAACAGATCTAAAATATACTTTCTTTGACAAAGTACGATTCCTTTGTTGGATCGGGCTACCTCAATTCCAAGGAAGTACTTCAAGCCTCCTAAGTTCTTCATCTCGAAATCCCTAGAGAGCTTCTTCTCAAGATCTTTAATCTCATCCCTATCATTCCCTGTAATTATCATATCATCAACATAAATAATTAGGATAGTTATTTTATCTAGAGACTTTCTAAAAAATAGAGTGTGGTCTGAATCTCCTTGCTTGAATCCATATTTTCCTTCATTGCAGTGCAAAATCGTCCAAACCAAGCTCTTGGAGATTGTTTTAACCCATAAAGCGCCTTCTTTAATTTACAAACTTTTGTTGACAATCCCTGATTCTTATATCCAGGTGGAATATCCATATAGACTTCGTCCTCCAATTTTCCATGTAAGAATGCATTTTTTACATCAAATTATTGTAATGACCAGTCTAAATTAGCTGCAATAGACATTAGTACTCTTATAGTATTCAGTTTTGCCACTGGAGAAAATGTTTCTTGGTAGTCAATTCCATGGGTTTGAGTATACCCCTTTGTCACTAACCGGGCCTTATACCTGTCCACATTCCCATTAGAGTCATACTTAATCGAGAAAACCCACTTACACCCAACAGTTTTCTTTCCCTCTGGCAAGTCAACAATATCCCAAGTCTCATTCTTCTCTAAAGCCCTCATCTCATCATCAATAGCATGTTCCCATTTTTTATCTTTCTGAGCTTCATGTACACTAGTTGGCACAGTTAACCCCAATGATTTATCACAAAAATCTTTTAACTTTCCAGAGAGATTATTTGTTGTGACATACCTGGCAATTGCATATTCTGAGCTACTTCCATCCTCTGGGATGTACCTCTTCGGTGCCTTCCCCCTATTTATTCTAGGTGGTAAAATATAAGATGAATGAGAAGAACTTACTTGATTGTCAGGATACTCTGGGCTTGGTGGCGGGGCTTCATGTACCATCTCTTCTTCATCAGCATTCCCCCAAATATCACTATCTATTTCCCCAGATATTCTTCTGTTTTGTGTTCTCTCATAGACCCTAAGATGACTATCTGCTTGGTTTTGTTTAGACTGAACAGTACAATTCGGACTAGTGCCAGGTAAATTCGGAGCTGGTGAGAATTCGCCCAAGTCTGGGCTAGAAGATAACAATTCAGGTGGTAAATCAGTAAGTACATTTTCAGTCTGGTTAGGTGCAGTTTCGGACTGAATTAGGTCTAGTTTTTGTTGAGACTGAGTATCACAAAGTACTTCAGGTAAGATATCAATAGAACCCGAAATATCAGCAAAATCTGAAATATTTTTACTAGGTCTGGCAATGTCATTCTGCCACATGTGACTTTCATTATTTGTCTCCCCCTGAAAGGAACATGTGGATTTGCCAAAAAAGGGTTCATTTTCCACAAAAGTCACGTCACAGGTCACAAACCATTTTTTAAAGGTAGAGTCATAACATTTGTAACCTTTTTGAGTTGTACTGAGTCCGAGAAAGATGCATTTAACAGCACATGGCTCAATTTTTGTCCGATTAGTTTTTGGTATGTAGACATAGGCGACACAGCCAAATATTTTAGGCGGGAGGCTTTGTATAGAAGGAGGCTTTGTATAGAAGGAATGGTTACAAACTGTGAAAGTTTTTTCAAAGGGGTTAGAAAATCAATACTTTTAGAAGGCAATCTGTTAATAACATAAACAGTAGTGGTTACTGCATTTTCCCAAAACCTTCCTGGAACATTGTGCTCAAAAAGTAAGGCTCTAGCTGTTTCCAAAACATGCCTGTTTTTCCTTTCTGCGACTCCATTCTGTTGTGGCGTGCCTACACAAGACGTTTCATGTATGACTCCTTTGTTGGTAAAAAATTCTCGAACTTCTTTGTTAACAAACTCAGTCCCGTTATCACTTCGAAAAATCTTAATATTTTTGTCATATTGGTTCTGAATCAAATCAAAGAAATCCTTTATGATTTTAGGTACCTCATCTTTTCTTTTTAAAAGAAAAATCCATGTCATTCTAGTACAGTCGTCCACAAACTGGATAAACCACCTAAAACCATTTACAGAAATTACCGGGGATGGGCCCCACACATCAGAATGAATCAGATCAAAAGGATTTTCGCAAACAGATGAACTAGGGTGGTATGGTACCCAATGACTTTTAGCCTTAATGCAAGTTTCACAAGTAATATTAGATAAATTTACATCCTTAACCAAATCAGGTAAGAGTTTCCTCAAATAACCAAAGGAAGGATGACCTAAACGACGGTGCCATTCCCACAATTTTTGCAAGACTTTTGATTCGCTATTCACCAGATTTGCTCTTCCAACCTTGAAATCTTCGAGATGGTACAATCGCCCCCGCTTGCTACCATGCCCAATGATCTCCTTCGTACGAATGTCCTGAACCACACAACAATTAGGGTACATAATAACAGCACAATTCAGGTCTTCAGCAAGTTGACCTACTGATATCAATTTTGTAGACAGAGATGGGACAATCAAAGTATTAGACAGTTTTAGAGTGTTCGTAAGTTCAACATCTCCTGCCCCAACAACGGGATAAGGAACACCATTCGCATTTAAAATTTCACTTGTTCGAGACTTAGAAACACTTGTAACATCCCTTCTAGAATATGTCATATGATCTGTCGCTCCAGAATCAATGACCCATGTTCCGTTCTTGCTAAAAGAATTATATAAGGAAGAAATTGTACCTTCTTCTGATATTTCTTTACTATTTGTTTTCACCAGAGTTGCCCTTGCCTTACCATCACTTTGCTTCTTCTTTTGATAATCATCCCACCAGTCAGGACAGCCGTGTAATTGGAAACACTCCTTCTTAGTATGTCCCTTTACCTTGCAGTGGTGACATGCCAAGTCTTTCTTTGACCTCCCCCTAACAATGGCTACAGACGCCTTCTCTATATCGGTTCCAGTACTCAGCTGAACCCCTGCTTGTGGGGCCGAATAGTTTGTGCCTGCCACCTGTTGCTTTGGATCGGATGTGGGCATCTGTCCTAGCATAGATACTCCTCCTGCAGACGGACCAGAACCAAAAACACTGCTCTGAGTGGTATTATAAGAAACAACATTAGTTTTATTACCTACGGTGAGCATAGCCATCGAGTTGTGAGAGTCACCGCAATGTACTGCTTGTCTCACATCTTCCCGACGAACGTGCGAGAAAGCTTCCTCCACCACAGGAAGTGGGCGCATTCGAAGTATTTCTGCCCGTATACTATCAAGGCGGTTGTCAAGGCCACCCAAAAACACGTGCAGCCTATCTCTTTGTGTAATCTTATTGAACTCATCAGCATCTTCCTTGCACTTCATGTTATTTGGAGTTCTGAAATCAATTTCTCGCCAAAGAGCTTGTAAGGTGTTGTAATACTCTTCAAGACTCCCACCTGCTTGTTTTAGACCCCACACACGAAGTTGAAAATTGTAAATTTGGGTACTATCTGACCCATCAAAAGAGCTTACCTTAATGGCATCCCAAATGTCCTTTGAGGTAGGAAGTCTCACAAAGTTGCCCAATTGGACTGGTTCTAAGGAGTTGAGAAGCCAGTTCCGCACGGCATCGTCATCACATTTCCAGGTATCATAACCCGGGTCGCCTTTGTTTGGTCTCTCTCCAGTTCCGTTGATAAAATCTATCTTTTTCTTTGATGAAAGATATACCTCCACCATTTGAGACCATAGCCAAAAATTTCTGCCATCATATTTAATTACTGGAGGTTGATTTAGCTTCTCAGATGAAGATTTTGATGTGGAGGGAAAGGTTGGTTTTTGTAGATGTGTTTGGAGGATTACTTGAGTAATAGTGGCTGTCAAATCCTTGAGGAAATCTGGGGTTAAAGTAATTGACTCCTTTTTAGGAGAACTTGGTTCTGATTCAGTCATGGCGCAAGACACAAGAGAGGAACAACAAATTTCTTCTGTTAAGAGGGAAGAAGTATTATGAGGTAGAATTACAGGATAGGTCCACTAGTCCACCTTCGGCATAGCCATCAGCAAACTAGAGAACTAAAGCCTGCTCTGATACCATGTGATTACGATAAATAAGAACAAATAGTAAAGTAAAGAACACAGGACTCCCTAAAACACCCTTCCCTCCCAATATGATTTCACTGAATTCTTTGAGTTACAACTTATTTCTTTCATACACACTACACGGCTCATACAGCCTCTATTTAACACCTTACACAGAGATCTTTTTTCTAGGAATACAATTTACCATTTATTACATAAATTTAACTATAGAAAGAATCTCTGATGGTGCCTCCAGCTTTTCCTTTCTTATATCTTGTTTCCTTCTTTACTTAGATATCAATCCCACAGTATCACACTAACCATAGAATTTAGATATAGCATGCGCCAACAGAAAATAACTGTCTGAGGTTTACTGGTAAAGAGCAGGGATCAGCTTATCGTAGCAAATTAGGGGCCTAGGGGGTGTAGATGTTTTATTTTTTCCTGATGTATACTGATGTAATATCTATTTACTTAAATGCAACATTAACAGCGTCTCCAATTTTCGACAAAAAAAAGAGACAATTTGCTACTGTACTGTTCTAACATACAAGGATTCAGCAAATAAATTTGCACTATACCTTCCCTCTGAGTCATAGGCACTGGAATCGCTACCATGTTTTCCCTTATTGATGTACTCCACATAAATAGGGAGCTGAGGTGATGGAATTGGGCCCTGCACTTTCACAAATATAATGAATCAAATGGATATGTTATCAAATTAATTATAAAATTTAAGTAGGGAGAGAGCAAGAGGGTATACAGGGCTTGTTTTGGGGCTGAGGCCACCATTAACGATCGAAGCAACAAATGTGGCCTGAACAACACTAAGACCAATTGCACGCAAGCCTGGAGCAAACAATTAAACCTTTTATTGTAAGTATAATAAAAACAAGATGAGATCCGCTGACACTCCCTATAAATAAAATTTTAGTTCGAATCGAGAAGAATTTTGGAATGATATATTTAGTGTATATACTGTACAAATGTATGCTTATAGCAATACTGAGTTTGATGTATATTTATTGTCAATCGAAGGATTAAAATTTCTCTCGTCTGATCAACTAGATAAAATATAAGGTTTGATTCATAGTTGAACATTAATTGTTATAAGCATGAAATTTGATGCAGAATTTATACAGTTGACAACACACTTGTAAACTTATGGTCGGATGTTAAAAACATTTTTCATTCAATCTAAAACTATTGTCGAAATTATTGTCAATGGATCGATGAAAAAACCACATTGTACATTCAGAATAAAAAAAAAGGAAAGGGTATGGTTAAAATTGAATGATATTAATTGACAATAAACCTTCATAAGTCTCCTTAAGGTAGATGATCCCGTCCTTATCTCTGTCAAAGAACAATGCATGCATTTGCAGCGGCGTCAGCAGGGCAACTTTCGAGTCTCCAGTACCTTATACACAAGAGAAACCTTGCTAATTAAAGCATCCATATTTGGGTATTTGTCTAGAAATAATAGTTGAATCAACAACAAAAGAAAAATGTATATACCAGTGTTTGATGAAGGCACCACATCAGTAGACTTTACCAGAGGAAATGCAGAGAAAGCGCACAGAAAGCTTGAAAATAAAAAGGAAGACACATTTATTTAGGATAAAGTATAAGAATATTAAGAAAGAATATGAAAGGGGAAGCTAGCAAGCTAAAGGAATCCATTAGAAATGGCAACAGGAATGTGAAGAGCACGGGGAGGCGGTGCACGGCCGTTTGCTTTGTTTCCCTTATAGTTGCTTCAGCCATCAGAGGAAATGCAGAGGTTTGTGCTGAATTGTTTTTTTTCTTGGCATGTGCTCTTCTCTGGTTCCAGTCCATATATATATAAGAGAAACATAAGCTGTTATTTTATCTGTTGCCTGTTTTCTTATTTATTGACTGTACTTACTAATTATTAATTAATAAATTTAAATTATTTTACATATAAGTTACCCAAATATATATAAAACAATTAAACTAACTAGTAAGCAATTATGTATTTCTGCTCAACTACGTAAGCAAGCAATTAAGCCAACTAGAAGAAAAGGTTTGCTAGAAGAAAAGAGAAGAAAATAACTGAAAATATCAAAAGGTTTGCTATGTAAGCAATTAAGTCCAACTAGAAGAAAAGGTTTGCTTGAAGGTTTGCCAAAATATCAAAAAGGTTATCTCTATAGAAAGTTGTACATGTGTAAATTTGGTTCAGTGGGAAACTAACCCTAATACAGTCCAATTAAGTCCATCAAGAAAAGTAAAAAAAAAAAAAAAAAGGTTTGCTAGAAGAAAAGAAAATAACAGATTTGCTCCTATTCTTGATTGGAGAGCAGAACCCCACATAATATATAACATATTCGTATTTTCTCTTTAAAAATATTTTATATTTTTTTTTGCTACAATTAAGAAATAGCATCGACTTAGTGCAAATTGAATATATCATAATAGTGACTATATTATACACCTTGCATTTGTGAAAAAAAATATTTAACTGCTACAAGTGAAAATATTTAATAAAAATAGAAATGCTATATGAATATGGTTCATATTTTATTTGTTGCTCAAGACCTTCCAGTAAACTAATTTTTTATATTCACTTCTGGGACTTCATTTTTTTTTAGCTAATAAAATAGTAACTGACAAAAATATTTCTTTGAATTTCAAATTTATGTTATAGTTATAAAAATTAAGAAACATCACATAATTTAGATAGGGGCTAGTATTTTTGTAAGAAAAGAGTTGTAGGTGGTGGATCCCTCTTTCTTTTGAACTCTTCAAAAAAGATTACAATTTGCCGATATTAATTATTATTATGTTTTAGGATGATAATCTAAATAATTAAATTGATGACAACAATTGTGAATGTGATGTATTATATGTATGTGACAAAGGAAAGAAATCAAGACCAATATGAAAATGATGTGTACCTGAAAAGAAAAGGGAGGAAACGCTGTAAATGACATTTTCGAAAAGAAAAAAAACCAAAAAAAGATGCCATATTATCATCATCTGTTTACTATTAAATATGATTTTGGCCATGGATTCACAAGATTCAGTTAGTATTACAGAATGGGAACTATCACTACTACAGAATGGCGCTTCCTACACTATGGTTATACACAGATGTTCTCGGTTTTATGTAAAACCGTGTACCAAATAGGATTTTTCCAATGATCAATGATATCTCTAAGAATCCCACACAGATATTTCATTGAAAAACATTGTTTCAAAAAAGCTGTTTGAAGTTTACATTTCTTACACGGATATTTAGTTAAATATCCGTGTAGGAATTGTGCGAGAGCTACACAGATATTTATTTAAATATCCGTATTAGGAGAGTTATTTGTACACGTATTTTTATTTAAATAGCTGTGTATATATGTCGATAGAGTTACACGGTTTAATAGCTAAATAGCCGTGTAGAAAGATCATCTATAGGGTTTCAGCTGAAATAAAAAGCTTCTCTTCCAGCGCCGTTTTGATCACTCTCTCTATGAGGCACATATGAGTTTAGGAAAGATCACTCTCTCTACACGGATTAAGGAGATATAGGATTCAAAGTTTCTCCTCCATTGATTTTACTCTGGGATGGAGGATTCAAAGTCTTTCCTCCCTATTGGAGGTGGAGGAAATGACACTGAATCCTCCATCTCAGAGTAAAATCAACGGAGGAAAAATTCAGCTGAAATTCAAAGTTTCTCTTCCAAATACGTTTTGATCACTCTCTCTACGAGGCACATATGAGTTTAGGTCCTTCTGTAGCAGTGTGCGCTTGCATTTGTGGGTACGTAGGAGAAAAGACTCGCGGCTTCCTAAACCCACAGGTGCAACCGCACACTGCTACACGAGGACCTGCAAATCAACCAAATCAACCAAGTGAGATGAATTTTGTAAAGAACAATATGGATTTGTATAAATTAATTAGTGTAATTATCAATTTTAATTGTTATATTATGTTTATTTTTTCAGATGTCACAGAAAAACATACATGGAAAAACCAAATATCACAGAACCAGTTTCTCACAGAAAAACCAAATCATTTTTTTTTTCTGTGATATCTAGCTAGTTTATTTTTTCAGATATAGCATTCCTACACGGATTTTTACTAACTATCTGTGTACAAATTGTATCCTACACGGATATTTAACTGAATATCCGTGTAGGATTCACTTTTCTACACGGATTTCTACTTCAAAATCCGTGATGAATCTCAGTTAATATTAGGGTTTAGAGTTTATGTTATATTTAAAAGTTATCTTCAAATATAAAAATAATAACAAAATATGAAATTCAAAAAAATAATCTGAAATTTTTTTACTACACAGATATTTACTTTCAAATCATATTGAATATAATAAAATATTTAAATAAAATACCTTTTTTTTTGTTTTTGGCTAGTTTCCATCAAATTATATATAAATCAGAATTTTTTCTTTGCCCAAAACAGAAAAAAAAAAAAAAAAAACATAAACTATCTAGATATATAACTGAAATGAAAACACAAAATATAAAATCAACAAAATACAAAACATTTCCCACTAATTGCTGCGCCTTTTTTTCTTAGGGAAGTAGTTGATTATCTTGTCTCCATCCTTGTTTACATTGTCCCAAATTCTCTTACTTCTTCTCAAAGATAACCAAACATCATCATCATTCATAGGACCTTCTGGACCGTAAGGCTCATCATCAAGAGAACTGGTAGTGATCAGATTCATCGGGGGATTCAATTAAGGGGGGCGGGGCTAAATGACTTCACTCAACTATGTCTAGATGTGGATCAGAGAACTGGAATGTTTCAGATGGACTAATGAGAGGAGGGTAACCAGCAGGAAAAGGAAGCGGTGGAGGAATTATGGGAGCCCAGTTGGGATCATCTTGGGGGTCTTCGGCCGTAGGATTTTCTGCGGGATTTTCAGATGGAGTAGGAATTTCAGATGGAGGATTTTGCACTGTGGGCAAATTCTGGTTAACGCTATGAGGACTCTCCATTTCGTTTTTTTTTTCTCATTTGTACTGTGTAGTGCGATTTTTCACTAAAATCAGCGGTGATTAAATAGAATTAAGGGAGAAGAGAGCGTTTGAACTCCGTGTATGAAGAAATTCGTGAATTAAGGGAGAAGAGAGCGACATTTAGACTACCCTAAGTAAACCCTAAACCCTTCAGATTCGTAACGGATTTTGAGTAGAAATTCGTGTAGAAAAGTTAATCCTACACAGATAATAAATTAAATATCCGTGTAGCTATTTATCATCCTACACGGATATATAATTAAATAACCATGTTTGAATATTATAGAGCTACACGGATATTTAATTTAATATCCGTGTATGAAGGGTAATTCTCACACGGTTTTTTATTTAAATAGCCGTGTATATATGTTGGGAGAGCTAAACAGATTTATCGCTAATTATCCGTGTAGAAAAGGTCATCTAGGGTTTAGCTGACTTAAAACTTCTCTTCCAGCGCCGTTTTGATCACTCTCTCTCCTCTGGATTGGCTGGAATCGATTTTTGCGCAGCAGGCATCTGAGATTGCTGATTTTTAGTTGTGATTTGCTCCTCTTTTTCTTGTTAAGGTTAGTAATACTTCTCTTTTCTTTCAATAATTTTCTGTTAATTACTTTTTATTGCTTATTTAGGGTTTAGGGTTTGATTAATGCATGCATGGTTGTAAAATAATTAGTGTATTGTTGTCCAATAACCGACCTATTAATATGCTTGTAGGTCTATGCCCGTTCAAAATTAATCCAAATTAATCCAATAGGGATTAATTTTGGATAGTCCCCAGTTTGGGACTGAATATTGTGTCTCATTTAGGATGTGAACACATCGTAGCGGGTTTAATTAGTATTTGAGAAAAATTCAATAGTATTTCTTCTTATTGCTCCTATGAGTATATGGTATGTACACATACTTGGGGAGTTAAGGGGAAATGCTGTCGAATTTTTCTCAAATACTAATTAAATCACGCTAACATGTGTTCACATATGAGGCACAATATTCAAGGAGTGGGTTAGGATTGTAAACCGGCCCTTTGTAAGCCAAGAATTTGGTAGGTTATACATATGTCGACCATCAACTACGCCTGATTAATTGCAATCATTTTTTTGAATTTAATTTACAGATGGATTGAAGTTGGATGTATAAAATGCGACGTGACAGTGAAGAATATTTGGTCCGAGTTGAAGAGTTTCTACAATTTGCTGAGAGTTACAGAGTTTTGCAAAAGGAGACCGACATTTTGTGTCCTTGTAGGGATTGTAAAAATTGTATAGGATTTGAGAACTTCGAAGAAATTAGAACTCATTTAATTTGTCGGGGATTTAGGAAGAGATATACATGTTGGTTCATGCATGGTGAGAAAATTAGAGAAAGTAGTGGTACCGGTAAATTTTGTGATGAAATAAATGAGAGTGAACAAATTTCTTGATAATTTTGAATTTGATTGAAACGATGATTATGAGAATTTCGAAAAATTGAATAATGTTCAAGTCGATAGCTGCGACGATGATGAGATGACAATGAATATTGATGAAAACGTAGAACACGAGTTTACTGAAAACCTAGAGGACATGTTACGTGATGTGGAATATGAAATTGGTGGTGAAAATTATGATAAATTTCAGTATTTGTCTGATGAATCCAAAAAGCCGTTGTATCCCGGGTGTACCACATTTACCAAACTGTCAGCTGTGTTGAAATTATTGAACTTAAAAGCAGACAGTGGTTGGAGCGATAAAAGTTTCATGTCCTTACTACAACTTTTACGAGAAATGCTCCCGAATAACAACGAGTTACCGTGTACAATATATCAGGCAAAGAAGTTGATCTGTCCAGTGGGATTGAAGATTGAAAGAATACATGCATGTCCTAATGACTGTGTATTGTACCGTAAAGAGTACGAGTTTATGCATGTATGTCCTAAATGCGGCGTTTCACGCTATAAGCATAAGGGCAAGGAAACTGATGATTGTAATGATGAAGAAAAAAAGGACCGGCCTCTGGCCAAGGTGCTGTGGTATCTACCGATAATACCGAGATTTAAACGGTTATTTGCAAATTCCAAAGATGCGAAATTATTGCGCTGGCATGAAGAAGAGCGGAAAAAGGACGGAAAACTAAGACACCCGGCTGATTCTCTTCAATGGAGTAATATTGATAGACAATTCAAAGAATTTGGTTCCGACTCGAGAAACCTTAGGATTGTGGTGAGCATAGATGGAATGAGTCCCTTCGGAAGTATGAGCAGTCAACACAGTACTTGGCCAGTTCTTTTATCCATCTACAATCTTCCTCCTTGGTTGTGCATGAAACGCAAGTATATAATGATGTCATTACTGATCCAAGGACCCAGACAACCCGGAAATGACATAGATGTATATCTCGCATCATTAATCGAGGACCTCCAAAAATTATGGAAAACTGGTGTCTGGGTATGGGATGCGTACAGCAAAGAGGTCTTTAAATTACGGGCCATGGTATTTTACACAGTGAATGATTTTCCCGCATACGGGAATTTGTCGGGTTACAGTACGAAAGGAGCAAAAGCGTGCCCTATCTGTGAAGATGACACGCAGGTGCTGAGGTTGAAATATTGTAAGAAGAATGTTTTTATGGGGCATCGCAGGTTTCTCCCCATTAATCACTCATACCGTAGGAGAAAAAAGACATTCAATGGGAAAAATGAGCTCGGAGTGGCACGTCGTCCATTGGATGGGAAGGGTACCTTCAAGCGGGTTAAAAACCTTGATGTTATTTTCGGAAAATGCGCCAAAGCACCACCTAAAAATATTTGGAAAAAGAAGTCCATATTTTGGGAGCTACCGTACTGGAAATATTTGAAGGTGCGACACTGCGTAGATGTCATGCATGTTGAAAAAAATGTAGGCGACAGTTTAATCGGCACCTTATTGAACATTCCTCGCCTAACTAAAGACGATATTAACGCTCGAAAAGACATGGTGGAAATGGAAATACTACAAAAGCTTGCACTGCAAGATAAAGGGAAGCGCGCATACCTACCCCCTGCAATGTGCACCATGTCGAAGGAGGAGAAAAAAAAGCTTTTGTAAATGCCTTCACAGTATTAAAGTCTCGTCAGGGTATTCTTCGAATATTAAAAAGCTGGTGTCTATGAAGGACATGAAATTGAAGGGTATGAAATCCCACGACTGTCATGTTTTAATGACACAGATGATTCATGTCGCAAATTCGGGGAATTTTACCAAAGGCCGTTCGGCAGACCATCACGAAGCTTTGTTTTTTCTTCAATGCAATTAATTCCAAGGTGATAGACCCGCTCAAATTGGACGCTTTGCAAGCAGAGGTCGTCGTTACTCTTTGTCATCTTGAGATGTATTTTTCTCCCTCTTATTTCGATGTTATGGTTCACCTTGTTGTCCACCTCGTGAGGGAAATTAAGATTTGTGGTCCTGTATTCCTGTTGTATATGTATCCATTCGAGACATACATGGGTATTTTGAAAAAATACATAAGGAACCGGCATCGGTCCGAAGGTAGCATTGTAGAAGGGTATTGAATAGAAGAGGTGGTTGAGTTTTGCACTAACTACCTGACCGGTGTGTCTCCTATCGGTGTTCCAAAATCCTGATACAAGGGAAGACTCCAAGGAGTAGGGACAATTGGTTTGAAAGCCGTATTTGCTGACACATATGAACTACAAAAGACACATTTTATTGTACTACAGCACATGGCAGACATTGCTCCCTATGTGGATGAGCACATGACAGTCCTTCGACAACAGAACTACACGAGAAGTTGGAAGTGGTTGAATAACGAGCATAATTGTTCTTTTACAGGATGGCTTAAAGAAAGAGTAAAGAAACATGCCGAAAGGTCGCCCGTAGATGAAATTATCAGGCTACTGGGCGAAGGACCCGAAGTTGTTGTTAGAACATTCCAAGGATATGAGATTAATGGATATACATTTTACACTAAATTACAAAGTGATAAGAGTGCGACGCAAAATAGTGGGGTGACGTTGGTGGCGGCCTCCGAAGAATTCAGTAGATCCGGGGATGCCCGGGCTGTAATAGCATCAAAGTCATATTACGGTGTTATTGAAGAAATTTGGGAGCTCATTTACAGTCCTCGCCTCAACATTCCCTTGTTTCAGTGTCAATGGGTCGAAGACCGGGGTGTGAAGGTTGATAACAATGGGTTCGCACTCGTTGATTTCAACAAAGTCGGGTACGTCGATGATCCATTCATACTAGCCAAGCAAGCCACACAGGTCTTTTATGTCATTGACCCGAGTGATGCTAGGTGGAGCATCATCCTATCAGGAAAAAGAAGAATTCTAGGAGTTTAAAATGTCGTGGAAGAAGAAGAGTACGACCAGTTCGACGAGATACCTCCATTTTGCACCGACGTGCCAATCGAGGTACCAATAAGTGAAGAAGAAGTGAACTACATGAGATCTGATCACAACGAAGGATTATGGGCCGATGTACAAAAAGTGCCAAAAAAGAGAAAAAGAAAGAAAAAGGGCACTGTGTAATATTTTGATTATGTAATATTTTTTAATCATATAACAATGTTATTTTGCATTTTCCATTATGATTTTGTATTTTTAATTATGATTTTTATGTAATATTTTGTATTTATTAAGAGGGTTACAAAATCGCTGTTTTTCGGACCTAAAATAATTTTCATATAATATACACGAATAATTAATTAATAATCCGTGTATGAAAGTTTGTACACAGATTTTGATTTAAATATCCGTGTAGCTCTATTAAACTTCCTTTACAGATAATCATCAAAATATCCATGTAGAATTCCCCACGGATTTGAAATTTTATTAAATATGGTACAATATAAATATTTATTATATTATTCATCTACCTACACGGATATTAATTTAAAATCCGTGTATGATACGCTGTGAAATTTATACAATAAATTTTTTATTTTATTAATTCATTTAGATATGAACTTTGTAAATATTAATTTCTTTAGATATGAACTTTGTAAATTTCTTTTTATAATTTATGTATTCATTCTTGTTTACTATTTTACAAATGAAAATATTCATCACTGTGTTTTCAATGGTCCGAAAACAACAATTTTGTATTTTCTTAGATATAAGTTACATTTATATAACAAAAATATGATAATTGAATATCATATTTCTATATGTCTATATGATAGGAAAATATTTTTCATATAATATACACGGATAATTAATTAATAATCCGTGTATGAAAGTTTGTACATGGATTTTTATTTAAATATCCGTGTAGCTCTATTAAGCTTCCTACACAGATTATCATCAAAATATGCGTGTAGAATTCTCCACGGATTTGAAATTTTATTAAATATGGTACAATATAAATATTTATTATATTATTCATCTTCCTACACGGATATTAATTTAAAATCTGTGTATCATACGCTGTGAAATTTATACAATAATTTTTTTATTTTATTAATTCATTTAGATATGAACTTTGTAAATATTAATTTCTTTAGATATGAACTTTGTAAATTTCTTTACAAATTTATACAATTTGTAAATTTCTTTTTATAATTTATGTATTCATTCTTGTTCACTATTTTACAAATGAAAATATTCATCACTGTGTTAGAAATATTAAAGATTAACAAATTTATAATTGTACAACTAATACAGAAAAATAAATAGAGAAAAACAGAAATGTAAACAAGTAAACTTTGATATATTACTGGTAAATAACTTCACAAAAGTTACCAAAAACCTCTAAACAACAGATTACCAAAAAAGATGGGATAATAGAACAAAAAAAAGAAGAAGAAACTCATACAATAAACAAAAATAAAGAAACTCTAAACAACGGGTTCATTCTTTGCCCTACGAATGTACGGCTTCGGTGGTGGATGGCCCTTGGGGCTGCGACGTGGGCGAGTTGGTAGTGTTCGCGGCCATGGCCAACTTCTGGGATAACCTGGTGGTGGTCGTTCGTAACCAGGTGGGATTGATGGCACTACAGGAGGTGGGGTTTCAAGCGGGAGCTCAAGAGGTTCTTCTTTGACTTCAGCCATTTTTTTTACTAAGAAGGATATATAGGCTCAGTGAATATTTTGAGATTTATATAGGGTTTAAGGCGACTCTTTGTTTTTGTGTATTTATTTTGTAATTCACAGTGATAAATTAATGAAATTAGCTAGCGCGCATCTCCCGCTAAAAATTTGGTCTTCACCGATGGATTTAAATAAAAAACCGTGTATGAAAATGTTTAGAGCTACACGGATATATAATATAATGTCTGTGGGCAAAGGGTATCCTACACGGATATTTAATTAAAAATCTG
Organism: Carex cristatella; assembly: GCA_024447775.1. NCBI lineage: Eukaryota > Viridiplantae > Streptophyta > Magnoliopsida > Poales > Cyperaceae > Carex > Carex cristatella. The sequence continues at coordinate 7,505,706 of JAJHPF010000012.1, forward strand.
TGTCACTCTTATTTTTTCTACACGGATTTTTAATTAATTACCGTGTAGGATACACTTTGCACACGAACAATTAATTAGATATCTGTGTGGAAAGTTCCCCTCTTGCTATACTATAATTTTTGTAAATATTTCTAAGTACCCGACTTTAGGTTCCCTCAACTTCTCTGATTTTGAAAACCTTGACTAATCCGCCGCTGCTCCTCCCTCTGCGCCGCCTCTCCCTCTACGCCGCCTCCCTCGTCGGCCTCTCTTGGTAATAAAAACAATCTCTATTCTCTCTCTATTTCCTCCTTATTTGGGCATTTCTGATTTGGTCGTCGTTAATTGTTAATTGTTTTGTCGAGTTCTCCCTGGTGCTCGTCGGCCTTCTTTGGGATCCTCCCTTGTTGCCTTGCTGCCTCCATTGCAAAGGTATTGGTTTGGACCAAAATGAGTTCTTATTGTAAATTTAATTTGTACCAAAATTGTAAATTACATGTGAAAAATTTGTATTGTACAAAATGAAAAATTCACCAAAATTAGTTGGTTCATTTCTGTCTGTCTAATTTGAACACATTGCTATTATTTTTTGTAGAATCATGTCACATTCGGGTGAACATTACGGGACCCTGAAGACGAAGAAGAGCAAGGTGTAGCCTAGTCGGAATCACAAAAAAGGACGAGAGGTCCGACGACGTGCAAAACCATGTCAGAAAAAAAGCTATTTAAAATCGAGTTCAAGAAGAACGGGTGTGAGACGGGGGAAAACAGAGCGCATTACTCAAATTGGTGCAACCATTTCGCAAAGAGGAAGGCCGATATCCGTGTAGCCTCTTGGAAGGCCTTCAGCAAGGAGACAAAACAAGAATGGTGGGAGATGGTGAAGGTAATGTCACCATTTCAATATTTTTTTTTATTGCTGTACATATGAACTGAAATGACATTTGTTTTGTGTCAATCAGGCTCAATGGAACATCACAAATGATACCGGGAAAAAGAAAACTCTAAAGAAAATGAACGATGGGTGGAAGCAATACAAGAGCACACTCGTGACCGAATGGATGAACAAAGGGAAGAATCCGGTCGGACGCTTTGACGGGTTGACCCAGGAGATTTGGGATGGCTTCGTAGCGATGAAGCAAACCCCTGAGTTCCAGGTAACTAAATTTATAAAATTTTAACTCTGTTTTTTGTCGATTGATCATTTTTCTCCCTTACACTAATTGATTGGCTTTGATTAATGAAGGCTACAAGTGAAAGGGGCAGGAGAACTATTGCCAAGAACAAGTACCCGCACCATTTAGGATCAGGCGGGTACAAGGGTAAGTCGTCCGAATTTAAGAAGATACTGGAGTCAAACATAGATTCTGACCACCGGTTGTAAAGATCACCAACCCTAGGGGGAGCTGTTGGTTCATGGCAAGATCTGAGATAACAGCCGACGGAAGGATTCTACTGCCTGAAGAATTGCGGCCCTTGGCTCAGAAAATGGTACTTAATTCTTGTTATAACTTGCGTCATTCAAACAAAATTATAACTGCCTCCATTTAATTAGTCTTGTGTTTTATTCAATTTTTTTAATAGTTGGAGGTGGAGGAGGTGGTCAATTCGGCTGCCCGTACAGTCTCGAGGCAGCATGACGCATTGTCTCAAACGCTGGAGAATCCAGAGCACCCGGGTCAGGTTAGGGGTGTGGGGGTCCTCGTGGGCTTCAAGGATGTCTTCGGTGGATTAAAATCTCAGTGAATGCGTGAAAAGCAGGATGTCAAGATGGAGCGGCTCCGTCAGCAAATGCAACAGGAGCATGACGCAAAGATGGTGGAGATGGAATCAAGAATCTTCGAACGCTTATCCTCTCAGTTTAGGCAGCAATCCAAGCACCCACCTCCCATTTCGCCGGGATTTCAGCGCAGCAGTCAAGCTTCCGGGACTTGGGGAGACGCGTTCGATAATCTAAAGGTAATACTAGTTCATAATCACAATTAATTAATTGCTACTTTTTTATTTGTTGTTAGGTAACATTTCCTCTTAAAATGACTATATGATAATTGCAGAGCGCTAAGAGATGCGAGCTGGTTATTTGGGTCGGTACTGTGCCCATTATTATTTGTAAGGGCCTCGTACAGCCAAGACCGACAGATGTGGACCATGATCAGCTCGGTCCAGATAATACTTTGGTGCATGTCGACTTAGTCAAGAAGGAAGGGACGCACATACCTCTTCCTGTCCCGAACGAGCGGATGTACACTCTGGATGATGCCCGGATGTCCACTATCCCATGGCCCAAGAATCAGATCATTTTGGATCAGGTAATATCTAAACAATCAATATCTTTTGTTACATTCAAATCTGCCCTTTTGAAATGCTGAAATTGATTTAAAATTTGATACAGGCTGATCAGGAGAGCCATTTGTCACCGGTACACATGGAGAGAGAGATGGGCGTTGCGACTGATGCGATCGTAGCGACTGATGCACCAGGATCATCACATCGCTCTCTGATCACCGCACAAGAATACAACCTTTTGCCCAGGGATTGTCCTCGCCTCCATGACAAATTGATCATGGCACCTGATGGCATGGTGGAAATCATGATCATCATCCCACCGGAGATGTTTCTGCACGATTCATCTACTGTGATTATATCTTTGAAGGACTTTCAGGATATTTTTCATGCCTCGGGTAGCGATAAATGGCTCGATGTGTCTCACATCACCATTTTCGCCATGTAAGTGACCAAAATTTATTTATATCAGATGTGTAGCACTGAAATATATATTCTAATTTAATATGATGATTTTTCAGGAAGCTGAACCAAACTGCTGAATCATGGCCGTTTGAACATAAAAAGAACTAGAGTATATTTCTAGATGCCGGCAAACTCAATGCCATGATGGTGGAATTATATTCCAAGGAAACAGTCGACTACCTGCGCTGAGCAATGCACCATTGCGTCGCGGTTTGAAAGAAATTCATTCTCGTGCCATACCACAAGTGGTTAATTAATTCTAACCTTCAATTTTCAAATTATGTATTATTTATATTTTAATTTACATAATTACAAAAATGAATTAAATGTGATTATAACTGTGTTTATATTTCTCATGCCACAGCAAACACTGGTGTTTGCTCATCATCGTCCCGACTGCAAATAGGTGCTATTGCATGGATTCTTCAAAGCCCGTAGAAAAAATCCAACTACAAACGGCCAAAAAGATCGTCAAACTTATTAAACAGTAAAGAATAATTTTCCCACTTGTTTGATTTTTTTTTCAATTCTAATTAAATTGTGTATCAAAATTGCTAATTACAATCACTTAATTTTGTAAGGGCTTTTAACAAATATGTTAAAGAGGGAGGACATCAAACCCGAGAGCCAGATGAAAAGAATAAGATGACTTGTGGGTGGTTAACGGTGAGCCCTCTATAATTCTTTTATTTTATGTCATGTTCAAAAAATTATTGTCATTCTAACATATATAGGTCGATCAATGTAAATTTTCAGTGCCCGCGACAGAAGGAGACATGGGAGTGTAGTTATTACACGATGTTTTGCATGTTAAACTGGATCGAAAGAATACAGTTCACATTTCCAAAAGAGGTATGTAATTCATATTAATTTTTCATTTTTTAATATCAATAATAAATCTTGCATCTATATTTTCAAGTTACTAATCACCAATTTATAATTGTAGTTTCAATGGACAGAGGACCCTTACTCCAAGGAGGAAATCGATGAAGTTAGAGATATGTGGGCAAGGTTTTTCATGCAGAATTTTGTAATGAACAATATGAATTTGTATAAATTAATTAGTGTATAAATAGTTTAATTAGTGCAATTTATAAATTACATTTTGGGAATCTGTTTTTTTTTTTTAAAACTGTATATTTTAATGGCTAGCAAAAAACCAAAAAAATGAAGAAAAAAAATAATAATAATAAAATCCTACACGGATTTTTAATTGAAAATCCGTGTAGGTCTCCTGAAGAAATTTTTAAATAAATAAACATACATTCCTACACGGTTTGTTGATTAAAAATCCTATGGATTTGTACACGGATAAACCAGAATAGTCGTGTACAAATCTAACTGGAGCTACACGGATTTCTAATTAAAAAACCGTGTAGGAATGTTGATTCCTTCACGGTTTTCTTATTTAGAAATATGTGTAGGAATGGATATACCTACACGGTTTGTTAATTAAAAATCCATGTAGCTCCAGTCGGATTTGTACACGGATAAACCAGAATGGCCGTGTACAAATCCTACTGGAGCTACACGGATTTATAATGAAAACACCGTGTAGGAATGTTGATTCCTTCACGGTTTTTTATTTAGAAATCCGTATAGGAATGGATATTCCTACACAGTTTGTTAATTAAAAATTCGTGTAGCTCGAGTTAGATTTGTACACGGCTATTATGGTTTATCCGTGTCGGTTTTATGATAATTGCACACGGATAAATATCCGTTTGCAAAAGATGATCCTTTCCTACACCCTAACATCCTACACTATTAGAAATCCGTGTAGCTCTTCGTGATTTATCTGTGTACAATCATGATATTCTGTAGTAGTGTATGCGATCCGCATCGAGATCATGTCCACTTTAATTTGTGTGAATCTTAATGCAGATCAAACAAAATTGCTATTGTACATCCGACCAAATTTGGTCTGATGTCCATGTGGCCATTTTTTCTCCTCAGTTTTAATATATTACGTATATAATGCTTAATTTGAGATAAAAAGGAGTATGTCACATGCATGTTTGTTTCCCTTGAAAGTGAGATTCTTTAGTCATATATATTATAATATGTCATGCACTTGATAAACACATTGAAAAGGTCTTCATGCATATATCTTATTGGTTATCTTATGCTGTCACGTCTAAGATATAATAGTGATGTCTGCAGTAATATCGATAATAATTAAGCTAGGTCCATTATGAACGATAGAGAAATTAAAACTAGATAAAGCAGATCAAGAATTTCATCATTTAACTAAAATTATTTTTTATACAGTCCACACGCTACGCTTCCACTTCATGAATAGTGGAATTCCTCATAGATGGCCCTTGAATAGCTTAAAATAAGGGACATTTTTTAATGCTATAAATAATAGGCTGGAAATTTTTGTAACAGTGTGATTAATTATACTATATGTAAACAATGACGGGTACAATTAAAACATGGTGTAAAAGGACGTGCACGATTAACACATACAAGGACGTCAACGTTTCAAACATGTGAGGATTGTGAATGAGCCGAGATACATAACCAATGACGTTAACTAAGAGAAGCATCTTAGATTAATTGTAACTAGCAAATTGTGTCCGGTTTTTACTCAAATTAATTGTTATTTGACTAGCACGAATACTGTAAAATCTGAAATTCAAACTGTATAATCCGAAATTTCAACAACTCTTGAAAGTGGTCCACAGTTAGTTGCATGCTAACCGTTTGTACTTTGCACAACTTGCCAAACTACCGGTGCTTCCACCGGGGTCACTTGTTGTACTTCACCGGGACCACTTCTACAACTTGCAGTACTTTGCAACAAATACTGGAATACTGTAAAATAAAAATTTCAAAATTTTTTGTTCAAAATGTTTTTTTTTTTCTTTTCAAAATTTTAATTTTTGTAAACGATACTATGTATACTACAAAATAACATTATGGATACTATAATACACATGATGAATACTTTAAAACCACACTATGAATACTATAAATTTTAATTTATTTTTAAATTTTTATCTTTTCAAATTTTTATATTTTATATTTGCATCTAGATCCTGTAAAATAACACTAAGGATAAAGTGAAACTACATTATGAATAATATAAAACAAAAGATGAATACTGTAAAGAGTTTAAAAAAATGAATCACTAATAGAGTTCTTGTTTTTACCAAGGGCAGACAAAAGGCTTGTTCCAACAGGATTCCATTAGAATAAGTCCAAATATCGTCATTTCCAAAGGTATCCGTTGGAAATACCACCTTCACAACAAGGCTCGATGGAAATAGCCAAAAAAATCTATCATTTCCAAGGGCTACCCTTGGAAATAGTCTTATCTAGTTTTTTCTAACCGAAGCCCCTTGGAAAAATGATGCATGGAAGTAGTTCGACACCCGGCCCAATGTGACTTAATAAATAGTAAAAAAATTCCAAAAATGTAAAGTTTGGTCTCCAAGCGCATTTCAATATGAAGAACATATTGAACAGTTTGAATTGGTTGTTTTACTCTAATAAGGTAATGTGGTACCGGTGTTTGTTTGGGCCTATTACGGGCCTGAAATTCCAACACGGCTCTCATTAAAATCCAAAGTTTTTTCACATACCAATCTTCGTCACAATTCATATTTGAAACTATTCTTGTATCCTTCAATGTGTATATACATTCATGGAATGCACCAGCCATTTTTAGTGTCTCATATAGATAAAACCAGTGTTGTAAAATACAGTTCATGCAGCCGCTTATGCGACCGTATATGTTTATACAGTTTGATTCTACATGAAAATCTTCATGCAGTCCCATATATGTGGTTTCGCATGAAAATCACATATTTCCAGTTTAAAGAGGCATATTTATTTTTAATCATGCAATTATTTGCATCTAGCATAATGCGATTCTATCACTGTCAATTAATTAATTATTTGCATCTGATTTGGTTTAGAAAAAAATATTTGCATTTGATTAATTTAGTGAGTTACTTTAAGAATCAATGCCTCTGCTCAGATCCAATTCACTGAATGATTTTATGTTGGAATTTGATGCAATTCTTTTCTCTGACATGTGACACAAATTATTTTTAATGAGAATATATTTCATGTTTTGAGTGGAAATAAACTAATATGTAGTTTAAAATCCGCATATACAGTATGCAGTGACCTTCCGCGTGCATGAACAAAACCGCATTTTACAACATTGGATAAAACATACTATGCAATGCTAACTGGTACTAATTAAACATTTTAGGCCTTGAAAATCCGTGCTATATGAATTGACAGTTTGGTAAAAAAAATTATACAATATTACAAATTTCCACAATAGAACAGTAAGATATATAAAATATTATAAAAGATGAAATCAAACTACTTACAAAATGAGAACTTCACGTCTATATATAGTCTGAATATTTCAAACAACAAACTAATTATTTATGACTATATAGTTGTTTTGTTAATGTGCTCTCTCCTGTTCTAATCTATTAAAAAGGCTGCCATTAAACACACTTCTTGTGGTATCCTTGTGGAGAAAGCCATTTTTGTCCTTGGCCAGATCATACAGGAGCCTCCATTCAAGCATAGCACCAGCACTGTCATAATTCAACATATATGTTGAACAAATAGTAAACTTAAATATAAATTCCAACACAAAAGATAGTATCTATAGTGAAATTTTAAAATTTCTTCAAGAGGCAATTTCTTACTGTCCTATTTGGTCATTCAGTTGTTGGTTTCCTTTAAGCATTTCATCCACCTCCTCTGATGTGAGCGCATTTGGATTTACTTTTGCATATTTCTTGAAAATCTCTTCGAACTTTTCAGGAACAAACCTGTGATTTTGGAATTAGCAGAGGCTAGAAAAAATGATTAAAAAGATACCTTAGAATATGTACATTAAACCAGGGGCAGACCCACATACTGGAAGAAAAATGGTCCTTTAATAATACTGTGTGATTGCTGGTTTATTTGGAGGCAACGAAATGAAAAAAATCTTCAGGGGGAAAAGACTACCAGTAGACTCTTTGGTCGACAATATAATGTAACACGTAGAACTTTGGATGAGATTTTGCTAGGCAGACAACAGTAGACTATAAGGAAAAATAACTGTCTGAGGTTTACTGGTAAAGAGCTGGGATCAGCTTATCGTAGCAAATTAGGGGGCTAGGGGCTGTAGATGTTTTTTTTACTTTTTTTTTTCTGATGTATACTGATGTAATATCTATTTACTTGAACGCAACATTAGCAGCCTCTCCAATTTGCCACTGTATTGTTCTAACATACCCTTTAAGGACTCAGCAAATAAATTTGCACTATACCTTCCCTCTGAGTCATAGGCACCGGAATCGCTACCATGTTTTCCCTTGCTGATGTTCTCCACATAAATAGGGAGCAGAGGTGATGGAATTTTCTTCTGCACTTTCACAAATACAATGAATCAAACGGATATGTTATCAAATTAATTATAAAATTTCAGTAGGGAGAGAGCAAGAAGGTATACAGGGCTCGTTGCGGGGCTGAGGCCACCATTAATGACCCAAGCAAGAGATGCGGCCTTAACAACACCAAGACCAATTGCACGCAAGCCTGGAGCGAACAATTAATTGTTATAAGCATGAAATTTGATGCAGAATTTATACATTTGACAACACACTTGTAAACTTTTGGTCTTTCAATCTAAAACTATTGTCAAAATTATTGTCAATGGATCCATGAAAAAAACACATTGTACATTCAGAATAAAAAAAGGAAGCGCCAAAAGGGTATGGTTAAAATTGAATGATATTAATTGACAATAAACCTTCATAAGTCTCTTTAAGGTAGACGATCCCGTCCTTATCTCTGTCAAAGAACGATGCATGCATTTGCAGCGGCGTCAGCATGGCAGCTTTCGAGTCTCCAGTACCTTATACACAGAGAAACCTTGCTAATTAACGCATCCAAATTTGGGTATTTGTCTAGAAATAATAGTTGAATCAACAACAAAACAAAAATGTATATACCAGTGTTTGAAGAAGGCACCGCATCAGTAGACTTTACCAGAGGAAATGCCGAGAAAGCGCACAGAAAGCTTGAAAATAAAAAGGAAGACACATTTATTTAGGATAAAGTATAAGAATATTAAGAAAGAATATCAGAAAGAATCCATTAGAAATGGCAACAGGAATGTGAAGAGCGCGGGGAGGCGGTGCACGGCCGTTTGCTTTGTTTCCCTTATAGTTGCTTCAGCCATCAGATGAAATGCAGAGGTTTGTGCTGAATTGTTTTTTTTTTCTTGACATGTGCTCTTCTCTGGTTCCAGTCCATATATATATATATATATATATATATATATAAAAGAGAAACATAAGCTGTTATTTTATCTGTTGCCTATTTTCTTATTTATTAACTGTACTTACTAATTATTAATTAATAAATTTTAATTATTTTAAATATAAGTTACCTAACTGGCTAACTATATATAAAACAATTAAACTTACTAGTAAGCAATTATGTATTTCAGCTCAACTATGTAAGCAAGCAATTAAGTCAACTAGAAGAAAAGGTGTGCTAGAAGAAAAGAGAAGAAAATAACAGAAAATATCAAAAGGTTTGCTATGTAAGCAATTAAGTTCAACTAGAAGAAAAGGTTTGCTTGAAGGTTTGCCAAAATATCAAAAAGGTTATCTCTATAGAAAGTTGTACAGGTGTAAATTTTGTTCAGTGGGAAACTAACCCTAATAGAGTCCAATTAAGTCCATCAAGAAAAGCAAAAAAAAAAAAAAGGTTTGCTAGAAGAAAAGAAAATAACAGATTTGTTCCTATTCTTGATTGGAGAGCATAACCCCACATTTTGTAGTATATAACATATTTGTATTTTCTCTTTATTTTTAAAGAAATCTCGTCATATCTCCTATTTTATATCTTTGTTTTAAAAATTCAAACTGTCGATCCGAACTGCTCAACATGATATCCATAGTAAAATATGCTTTGGAATGAAATTTTATAATTTTTGGAACTTTTTTACTATTTTTTAAAAAAGGTGGAAAGTCACTGATTTTGAATGGTACAAATATAGTAATTTTGTACCTATCTTAAAGAATAGTAATATTTTTTCAAAAATTATAAATTTTTATTTCCAAATATGTTTTATTTTAGTATGGATATTATGTGGAACAGTTCGGATCAACAGTTTGAACTTTGAAAACAGAAATATAATATATGAGATATGATGGAGTATGAGAACTTGTCTTTGTACTAATTAAGTTGAAAAGGAATATATATATATATATATATAGGTAGAGGAGAAGCAATACCAGCTAAGAAAAGATCCAAGAGTCAGTAAGCAAAATTACAAAGAAAGTTTACAATAATTCAAGCCATGTGCACAGTCTGGCACCACCATCAATTAAATTATTTGTTTTGTTGGTTTTCTCCAGTCATCTATCGTTCAATTTCGTTAAATGGGTCAAATTGATCGGCTTATTTGGGTCGGTAATTAATACATTTTGGTTAGAAAATATAGCAATAATTACTCAGTTTGATATCCACGATTAATACTCTGTATTCTATATTTGTAAAAATCTTAATCTCGATTTTTAAAACTTAAAATCGATAGTAGTATAAATTATTTTCAGCTTTATGCTTATTAAAATTATCAGAATAAATGTTTCACATAATAAACACCCAACAATGATTAATTTTTGGAATAAAATGTTCATCATTAATGGCCCAAGTTGGATTAAATTTTTACATCAATGAGCCCAAGTTGAATTTTGAAATTGAATTGATGGACGGGCCCAAGTAAGCTTGATCCATTTTGAGAGATGCATATGGCCTGAGCCCACACAACATTCATATCGTCCATCTGCATTTTTCAAACTCACACACATCACCACGAGTAATTATTTAACAAAATGGTTTCAGCTTCGTGCAGCGCACGAACAATATGCAGGGCTGTTTAATTCTATAGTCATGCGCTGCGTGAAGCTAAAATTACTTTATTAAAATTCTTACCCCTACACTACAGCCTACAGGTCTCCAGCTCTATTCTCGGACAAACGGAAGCAGCTTGGGTCCGATGCCCATCAGACTTAAACTGAGTCTGATAGATTCCAAAATCGTCCGATCTGCTTTAATAACCGTGCACACAGATATTAAAACAAATTCGTACGAATATTGAAGCGACAACACAGATCTTAAAGCACATCGGACGGTTATGGAATCCATCGGACCCAAGCTCCTCCCGGGACAAATGGAAGAAACTTGGGTCCGATGCCCATCGGACTCAAACTGGGTCCGATGAATTTCAAAACCGTCCGATCTACTTTAAGAGCCGTGCACACGGATATTATAGCGAATGCGCATGGATATTAAAGCGAATCGGACGGTTATGGGACTCATTAAATCCAGTTTGAATCTGACAGACATCGGACCCAGTTTGAGTCCGATAGACATCGGACCCAAGTTGCTCCCGGACAAATTGATGGCCACGGCCACGCGTTGTCATCCGTGCGGGTCCCATGCAGCATGCTATTTGTCCCGGGAGCAGCTTGGGTCCGATGCTACAGCATAGCGCTCCGATCAGAATCGCACCCCAACCATGAAAAGAATCCAACGTTGCACATCTGTTCCCTGCAAAGCTGTCCGTCCATGATTTCTCCACAGCGTATTTGTCAGAGCAGTAGGGCCGGAACCTCGTTTTAAAATCCGTGCGCATTTAATTGATTAGATTAATGTATTATTTTAGTGTTTTCACTTTAATTTGATAAATACAATGGTTTGCCAGTTTTATATATGTTACCCATCTATCTCAAATAGGTAACAGCAGAACACAAATAAAAACTTCCATAAAAACACAGACACACACAAACAAATTCTTAGTGCATAAAAATTGAATACGGAAAAATATTATTTATTACCAACTACAGATGTGAGAGACCTCCATCTAGGGTGAAAACAGAGCGGATACGGAGCAGATAGTGGTAAAAATATATTAATATCTCTTTTTTTCATTTTTCAGATGCATATATGGATACAGGTCCGGATTAAATCGGATATTTATTAAAATAATATAAAATAATAATAAAAAATATTAAAGTTCATAATATATATCTAATTATAATGGTGAAAACATAAATTTTTCATAATATATATGGTATATATCTACTATTCGGATACGAATAATTGAAACATAAAACCATATCAGTATCCTTATCCGCACGGATATTCAGATATCAAATATCCACATCTAATTTTCGAATATGGATCGGAATTGTCAGGAATTGAGTCCTTCAGAATTGTCAGGATACAATATACAGTGTGAGAGCATCTTTTGGCAGGCTCAGCTTGTTCAACTATCTTTTCATATGCTTCCATGTGCATATGTGTGTGTGTGTGTGTGTGTGTGTGTGTGTATATGAGTTACAAAGCAATACAACTGAAGCTGCTGCTTGTAGTTTCCCAAAAGAAGTAATAAGCTGCTAAATTGTACAGCTTGATGAATAAATAATAATGTAATTTTACTATTAAATTTCACTATATAACAAATAAACCAGCCACTATAAAAGACAATAGCAAATCATGTGCAGATCGATCCACATTCATGCTAATTATTATTTTTCTATAATACTAGAACTACATTGATAATTAACTTCGAGTTTTTTGGTTATTCTGAGCCAATTTATAAAACAGACTGCCATCATATACACTTTTTACAGTATCCTTTTGAAGAAATCCATCTTCATCCTTTGCCAGATTATACAGTAGCTTCCATTCACCCCTGCTACCAGCACTGTCAAAGCCAAAGTTAAAAAAAAAAAAAAAAAAAAAAAAAAAAAAAATTCAAAATCAACTACAACTGGTCGGAATTTTGGAAGGAATTTTTTTCTAACAATAAGATAACAAAGCCCAAGATTTCCTTCAAGATGCAAAATTACGTACCGTCCCTTAACATCACCCGATTCTTTGTTTCCTTGAAGCATGTTCTCCAATTCTTCTGACGATAGTGCATTCGGATTTGTTTTTGCATAATTTGTGAATATCTGTTCAAACTTTTCAGGAACAAACCTACAATTTCAGAATCAGGTTAAGGGTTAGATGAAATATCAGAGTTCACTTTTATCAACAATAATAAGGAACCCTGAAAGCATTGCATGAACATGTTCAGCAGAAAGCAAGCAATTATTGCAGAACAATCTGACAAAAAAGTGTCATTAAATATTGTATACCACCAAACTATTTTTATGCTAAGTACAGCTAAGTAATATGGCCAAAATTGTACAACCATATTTATGATGTTGTTCTTGTTATTTTCTTTTGTTTGTCTCTTTCATGCTCTATCCTTGCTCTGAACATTTTCAGAGAATTACATATGAACTATTCAGATACAGTGTAAATTGAGCTCTTGTGTGCATCATTGGAACCTTTAAATTGAGTATATTATAATGACTAATGCAAATGTAGTTGATAACCCTAAAACAATGTATGAGATACTACAAAACAAGCAATCAGTAACAGTAAGCATACTTTCCGTCAGAGTCGTAGGCATCAGTATCGCTACCATGTTTACCCTTGCTGATGTTCGATATATAGATAGGGAGGCTCGGCGATGGTCCTGTCCCCTGTGGATTTACCAGAAAACTAATTCATAATGATATTTTCTAAATATTTATCCCAAATAAATCAGAAAAAGAAAAAAAAAAAGTACAGGAGGTCTTGTTGGGGAGCTGAGAAAAGCATTGATGAAGAGGGAGCCTGATACGGCTACAGCAACATTAACACCAATTGCGCGCAAGCCTGAAACGGAAAATTGAACATCAATCTATCTTTCCAAATTTTAAAAATGACAACCCTCAAATTGTACATCGATCGAACAGAAAAGAGAGAAAAAGAGTACCACTGTCAAATGGGAAAGAAATTGTGAATTACCTTGATAGGTCTCCTTTATGTAGATGATTCCATCATTGTCCCTGTCGAAGAATGCCGCGTGCATTTCAAGCGCTGTCAGATTTGCAGCCTTCGAATGTGCGATATCTTTTACATGGAAAACAAACTTCAATTTACCGTACTAAGTAAAATAAAACAGAATTGAAGTAAGAATAGAAAGAAAAAAAAAATAGTAAGGATTGAGAAGAAAAATCATATATACCATTTTTTGAAGAAGGTGTCGCTCCGTCAGCCTTTCCGAGTGGAATTGCAGATAAAACACACAGCAAGCTTAAATTGAAAAGAGAAGGACGAAGAGTTCAGAATAGAGATATCAGATACGAGAAATATAAAAAGGTTGTAATTGAAAAGAATGAGATCGACAAGGCACATGAAAATGGAGAGTATTATGTGCATGTCTTTCTTGCGTTTGTTTCTGGTTTCCTCTTACTTATAAACAGTTGTAATTCAAAAGAATGACAAATATATAGTACATGAACGCGGAGAGACTGTGGAGGCGCATGTCTGTCTTCTCTGGTTTTTTTTCTTGGTTAATTTCTCAGCTCTTTTTTTTATTTTTGAAAGCCGGTTAATTTCTCAGCTCAAAAATGGGGTCACCAATTTATTAGAATAAGACACTGAGACAGTTGTAACTGAAAAGAATAAGCTGATAAATTGAGGCTGTCTTCTGTTTCTGGTTTTATCGTTTTATATAGAGATGGTTGGAAATACGCAACAAATGATCGTGTGGCTTGTGCTTTGCTTGCGTCGATAGGCAAATTTCTTTGGAAATAAATCTGCTGCGATTCTTTGGAATCATGGTCTTGCTTTTCCAAATCCAATCATTCATTTATTTTGAGATTCGTGGAAAAATTCAACTGTCTTTGAGATTCTTGCATTTTAAAAAATGAATGGTTAGATCTGAAAAAAAGGAGACCCTGCGATTCCAGCAGATTTATTTCCAATTCGTTTTGGGGAAGATTTGCTGTTTGGGAAAACCCAATCCAGGTAAAATTAACCTAATATCGGATAAGAACAGTGAAAAGATTTGCTAGCGAAAAATAAGGAAAGAATTGATCAGCTCATATGGACTGCATCCCCAAAATATTTTTCTCAATCGGAGAGAAAAGGGAAGGAAAGATTTGCTATTAAAACACAACCTGAACACGCTTAGTTTCTATTTTTTTCCTACTTTTTTTTTTAAAATGGGTCTTACAAAAAAAATTTAGTACAAGACTACAAAGCCCATAAACACGCACAGGAAAATTTTGTATCATTTCTTTTGTAAAATGTGAATTCTTTACACATATGAAATCTACTGTTTTTTTTTAAAAACAGGAACTTTATTTGTCTCATTCAGCTCTTGATCTTCATCGATATTCATTGATAAAAATATTTAAACGGTTGGATCATGTAAAACACATTTCTGTTATTTTTTTCAAAATAGAAGCAACATTTATGGACTCCATAAATATATGGCAATATTGCGTGTTCTACTTGATAAATGATTCATAAGTCTAAAATCCTCAAAGTGACTGTTACCAACCCTCTCTGGTTAGATAGGCATGTTCAGCGGTTTGTTTTAGTTTGGTTAATCTTGGTTGATTTGGTTGACTATAAACATATCATAATTCTTATTATTATTATTATTATTTTAGGATGAATCAAAAGCACTATCATTTTTGTGTTTCAATATGCTCCACATTATTTATCTCTGATTTTAAAGTCTGAACAATCGTTCTGAACCGCTCAACATGGTCTTCATAATAAAATTCTCGGAGACCAAATTTATTATTTTTAGAATTTTTTTACTAATTTTTTTACATAGTTACAAAATCATTTTTTTAAGGAGATTCTGGACCATCCGATAAAGTAATATTGTACCTATGTAAAATAATAGTAAAAAAAATTCTTAAAAATATAAAATTTGGCCTCCAAGCATATTTTATTATGAAGATCATGTTGAGCGGTTCAGATTGATTGTTCGAACTTTGAAAACAAAGATAAAAGATGTGCAGCATATTAGGACACAAAATAATGATGAATTTGAACCATCCTCTCTTTTTTTAGTTCAAATTTATATCAGCCAAGCAAATAAAACAGAGTACCTGTAAATTTTATTAGTACATATCAGTACAATTACTAGCTAGTCAATAATTAAATATTGCCCATAAAATTGAGCATTTCTTAGTAATTTTGTCTCGTTCATGTCAGATTTATTTGATTTGCTACGATTTATGTTACGCAAAATCAAATGAGGTTTGGTTTAAATCAAATCGACCGTATGAATTGCCTTCCGAAACTATTTTGATTGGGAGCAAGTCACTAAGTAATTACCTATTTTAATTTTTCAAAATTAAAAGCATTATAATTTATGTAATCTAATCAAGTTATTGCATTGCTTTTTTTACAATCTATGTCTTGTACAAAATTATCTTACATAAATGCCCGATGTTACATTTAATTCAAAATTGTAAAGACTTGGCATTTGAAAAAAAATGTTTTTAAATGTGGCCCAATAGTCAAGCACTGTGTAGCACCGTGGCTAAGACATATGCCTCCATGTGTGAGGTCTTAGGATCGATTCTGACTAACAGGATTATTTAGATAGTATGTGTGTCTAAGGACTTATGTCAAAAAAGAATGCGGCCCAATACCTGCTCTTAGAATTTCATACAATTTATATAAGCGGATTCGTTGTATATTTGTGCTCTCGTAACTTTGTCACACAGAAAATTTGTCACTACTTTTAGTATTACTCTATTAAAAAAACTCAAAAATTTCATGGGTTGGGAGAAGTTTGCATTATAGGAATGTGGTAAAAAAAACAAGATGAGGGTTGAAATGCATCATGGTTTTGTGTTCCAATTATGCTCTAAGTCTTTATTTCTATTTTTAAAATCCGAACAGTCGATCCGAACCGCTCAAAATAATTATTACAATAAATATGTTTGGCAGGATGTGATGCTTGTTCTACGTAAGTCTGGTGCTCATTGGCCCAATTTTTCTTTGTCGTATTGGCAGCGTGAATGATATTATGCAATCGGCGTACCTCGGCCTCGTGGAACGGCAGTGCTGGCGGAATGACCTGTGCAAGTCCAAACTGACGCATCACTCTATTAGGATAGTGATGTTCGACTATCCAAAAGTGTATTAGTGACACACCAGCTAGCCATACATCGCTGTCATCATGAACTCGTGTTGGCAACTTAGATGGAACCTCATTTAGCATATCTCTGTAAGGCTCCCATTTTATCATGTAATCTTCCAAATCCTGCAATTAGTTGCAGAAATAGCTAACTCCAGCCCGATTGTGGGCTTGATTGTAAACACGGCGATGACACCACATCTCACCGATTGCAGGACACCTACAATAAAAGAAATTCAGAATCTTAACAAACATAATAGAATACAAAATTAAAGTATTGACAATCTAACTTAAACTAACCTGAGTAAATCTGGGTCGCCCCAATTTGGAGTCCATTCATGCTTAAGACGAGGACGGCCAGTCGGTAATCTGGACCAACACTAGTGCTGCAGAAGAAGAGTTGGTCCCCACATAGTTTTCGGCTTACGCTCAGCGCCAACACACAAGTTCCTATAGAGTACCGCTAGAACAGCACCACCCTAGTTGTATTGCCTCGGTTGGTCAAGATCGTCCAGAAATTGCAGATACATGACCGGAACTGAATCCCCCAAGGAATCAGCAAAAAGCATCGATCCGAACAAGTCAAGTATGTAAGCCTGAGTGTACTGGCGTACCTGCTCTGCTGTAGGCTCACCCGGCTGTTGATTTGGCATGGCAGCAAATCGAATGCGTAGTTCTTTCAGACCTATGGAATATCCAGATGTCGTGAGAACAGCTGCCTCCCCTGACCCTGATCTCTTCTTCTTTTTTAGAACCGCATCTGCAACCCCATTTCCAAGAAGCCGCTCCACTAAGTTGTACGCATCACAGTCTGCAAAACCAGTCACCAGAGCCCCTTTTATTGGCAATCCCCATAGACATGAAACATCTTGCAGGGTGACTGTCATCTCCCCCACGGGAAGGTGGAAAGTGTGCGTCTCAGGTCTCCACCGCTCAACAAGGCCAGCGAGAAGCCATTTGTCAATATTTATTTCGAGAAATCTGATACAACCCGAGACTACACAAAAATGGTTCGCAAAGTGCATGGTATCGAACTCCATGTTGCCGGTGGTGTCGAACATCCACTCCGTTATAATCCTGTCATTGTTATACAATTTGGTTAAAATAAAATATCGTAATTCAAATATCTATTTATAAAAACTATGTTTGTGTAATTTGGATATTCATTGTGTAACTTACAGTATCGGAGAACAAAGAGATCTTATGCTGTCCATGCGGCATCCATAAGAAATCGCTAAATCTTTCTGTTGCAACAACATGCGGACCACCACTTGTTGACATCTGCATAAAAATATACGTATTCATAATAATTCATAAAAAATATACTAATTCAAATAACCAAATATTAATTGCATGTACTATCTAAAATATGTTATTGTAGTATTATAAAATACAATAACCTACCCTTTATTGCTATAAAAATAAATACACTAAATTTGGTACAACAAAATTATAAACAAAAATAAAACTAATTGCCAACCGATTTTCAATAAAAATAAAACCGCAAGAACTTCTATTTATATGTACTATCTAATTAATTTAATCGGATTTAAACTTGAATCTTCTTTTAGTAAGTTGATACAAAAATGGAATTACAAGAAGAGAGTGGAAGCGAGGAGTTGATATGCCTTATGCTAATTTATACAAAAATAGTATGCCTTATGCTAATTTATACAATTCGGAGCAAGTTGGTTCAAACAAATTAGAAATTTTGTACAACAAAATTATATACACCAAATTTGGTACAAACTCAGAAATTGCACAAAACTAATTCAGAAAAATTAAATCTAAACCGGACACTAATTAACAAAATTAAACCTAATTAAAAATTAATTTACAAAATTAAATCTAATTCGCTACAAATTCACATAATTACCTTACAATAGAAATTTTGTACAACAAAATTATATACACCAAATTTGATACAAACAAAATTATATACATCAAAATTAAATCTAATTCGCTACAAATTCACATAATTACCTCACAATAGAAATTTTGTACAACAAAATTATATACACCAAATTTGATACAAACAAAATTATATACACCAAATTTGATACACCAAAATTAAATCTAATTCGCTACAAATTCACATAATTACCTCACAATAGAAATTTTGTACAACAAAATTATATACACCAAATTTGATACAAACTCAGAAATTGTACAAAACTAATTCACAAAAATTAAATCTAAACTGGACACTAATTAACCAAATTAAACCTAATTAAAAATTAATTTACAAAATTAAATCTAATTTGCTACAAATTCACATAATTACCTCACAATAGTCTTCACAACAAATAAATAAAGAAATTATTATCAATACTAAGTTTTACAAAATAAAAAAAAATTACTGTTTTTAACAGCCGGCAGGAGGAGGTGCTGGGCAGAAAAACAGAGAGGAGGTGCTGGCCGTTGTTCAGAACAACGGCCCGGCAGTGCTGGGCTGCTGGCGCGCAGGGAGCACGGAGAGGGATGCGGAGAGGGGACTGATTTTGTTTTTTTTTTGTTTTTTTATCGCGGCGCAGGGGAGAAGAGAGAAAGGGATTTTGAAAAAAAAGTTCTCTGGCCGTTACCCCATATCGCGGACAGAGTCGGGCCGTTACTCCGTATCGCGGACTGATCTGTGGCCGTTGTCCCATATCACGAACGATCTGGCCGTTATTCTATTCAACGGCCCGTCTGGCCGTTATTTTATTCAACGGCCCGAGTTAAACCATCTCCGCTCCGCTAATTATTTATCTTAATCGGGCCGTGATTTTGGATAGCGTCCGTAGGCCGTGATCTGGAATAACGGTTTTCCCCCTTTTCGCAAATTATCGAAATCATTCCTTAATCACGATATTTATTTAATTAATTTCTTATTAATAAAAAAATCGGTGAGCATCCTCTAGATATCTCAATTTTTACGTGACCGACGTGTCCAGTGCCTATTCGGGGGAACGTAGGGGGGCAGTATTATTTGTGCTTTGAGATTCGTGCAGAACGTATTTGAACGATGGAGATATTCCAAAAAGTCGCGCAAATTTTGAGATATCTTAGAGGATTCGAATTCTTGGGTGATTGGGTCCACTGTTAAACTGAGGGTCTGAGGCGGCTATACTTTGTGTGATTTAATTGCATCAAGTATCATTAAATGTTTGTGAGATTTGTATTATTGGAATTGAGGCCACTATAATTTCTGAGAAAAAAATTGCATCGTTATCATTAAAATGTTTTGTCTTTTATTATTGTTTTAGTGGGTAAATTTTTCTCTATGGTAAAATGTAAATAATTTACAAGAATCATGTTTAGCATAATAGTTTTAATCATCATTTCTATGTAGAGCTCCAACTCTAGTAAAATTTATGAAGAAAAAAAAGGCTAAACCTTTCTTCACTTAAAAAAATTAAAAACATGAGAAGGCAAATCTTTTGCAAGAATACGTAATTGCCATTTTTCGGGAATAATATGTTACGCAATGAACTCTTTTGGGAGGAAATTTGAATCCAATGAGTTTTCCGGAGCAAAACTAGAAATTTTTTATAAAGATGACTAATAATTAAGAGTGAGTGAGAACTAGCATTTGGTCAAGTGGCTAAGGCACATGATCTCTATATGAGAGGTCATGGGTTCGAAACCCAAATGGCGGAAATCTTTTGTTATAATAACAAAAGTATTTAATAGTTGGGGGGCTTGACCTCCAACTTTATTCAAAAAAAAAAAAAATTAAGAGTGAGTCTATTGTAATATGCATAGCACGGATGGGTCTGTATTACGGTTTAATATCTTCGTTTTCAAAATTTTAACGGTCGATCCGAACCGGTAAACATGACCAAATTTTACATTTTTTCGAATTTTTTTACTATTTTTTAGATAGGTGGAAAAATCACTGTTTTTGGATGGTCAAGAATTTTCAGATCAAGTGATTTTCTACCTATCTAAAAAAATAATAAAAAAATTCAAAAAAATGTAAAATTTGGTCAGCAAGTACATATTCATATGGAAATCATGTTGAACGGTTTGGATCTATTGTTAGAATTTTGAAAACGAAGATATTGAACCGTATTACAGACCCATCCGTGCTATGCATAGTACCATAGGCTCACTCAAAAATTAAAATGCATAATATGGTGAGTGGAATTTCAAACAAGATCTCTCAATTACAATAATAGAGCTCTAACCATTAGACTACAAGTAAACATTTGACTATTTATTGAGGGGTGTTAGACTATATAGAAAGTTCTAAAATAATTAAATTTAATTAAATTTCTATTGCATAACTAAAATTTTAAAATCATAGGGATGGCTTACACACTCAGATCCAACCCTGTTTTCAGTTTGATTCTCTTTAAGATATGTACTTATTGCTTCAATATTAGTTCATATCTAGACATAGATCTTAAAACGGATCGGACGGATTGAAACCCATCGGACGATGGGTTTCTTACCCAAATTGCTCCCCTCTTTTGGACCTTGAAGAAAGATCAATAAATATTGAAGTTGGAGAACAATCGAATCGAATCAACTATTATAAACGTTAAATAACAATTTAATTACATGTGCACATCCAAGTTCAAGCATTATTTATATATACATACATTACCAAGATCATATAAATTAATTTAGTATGATTAATTTTGGCTGGAGGACGTCTGCTTCTCCAATTTATAAAACAGACTGCCATCATACACACTTCTTATAGTATCCTTTTGAAGAAATCCATCTTTATCATTTCCAAGCTCATACAAAAGTTTCCATTCGCCCAAAGCTCCAAAACTGTTAGGATTCAACATTAAAATTAAAGAAAAAAAAAAGTTAGAATGAAAAATACAATATCAAGATGCTGAAATAAAACCCAATTTGCACAAAGAACAAAACTCAAGGTTAAATTTCTGAAAGAGGTAAGTATATACTTACTTTCCATTGCTGTCATTTGGATCTTTGTTTACTTGTAGCATGTTATCTAACTCTTGCGATGTGAGTGCATTCGGGTTTGTTCTTGCATATTTCGTGAAAATCTCTTCAAACTTTTCAGGAACAAACCTATAGTTTCATAATTAGATGAGGCAAATTAAGTGAAATATATCATCAATTTTTGTCATACTGTCAATCATTTTTTCTTTCTCATTATGACGACATGCATGACCGGTTGTATTGCACAGCCGCACAATCATATTAATTACACTGTTAATTCTCTTTCTTTTTTAAACTTTACTTTTACTATGATAAAATCACTCTGTGTTCATCAATATGTAACATGAAATCTTGCTCTTGCATTTGTATTAAATCATTTTAATTTATGCTATGTTGCAGCATGAAGAGAACCCGATCGAGTAGATTATGATAGTTAACAAAAAATATAATTAACAATTAGTCATTGTTCTTGGTTCAAAACTATAAACTCCTCAAATAATTTGCACTTAATTACCTTCCCACATAGTCATAGACATCCGTATCGCCACCATGTTTCCCTCTGCTGATGTTCTCCACATAAACAGGAAGAAGAGGTGATGGAATTTTCCCCTTCTGTTTTACAAATATGTAATTTTAGAAGGACATATCATCAATTTTATCATAATTGCAGGAATGCCAGAGAACTCTGAATCTACTGATTAAAAAAATACAGTTCCAATAGGATCTCAGGTGTTACCAGTTACCAGATTAAAACCTCTTAAAGTACTGTGAATCTGGTCTAATCATTTTAATAATAAGGTCCCACTTTTTTAAAGATTGAACAGCAGATATTGATTTGAGAATATGATATATATATATATATAGAGAGAGAGAGAGAGAGAAAAGAAGAGTACAGGAACTGTTTTGGGACTGAGAATTCCATTGATGAATAAAGCACTCATTGTGGCTGCTCCAACACCAAGACCAAGTGCACGCATGCCTGAGACCAAAACACAAAAAATATTAACCCAAAAGGGAAAATTGTGATAATACCACTCAAAAACTTGGAAATTGAAAAATTGTCATTCCGAAATAAAAAATTGTGATAATGTCACTCTAAATTAAGAAGCAACCTTCATAGCTCTCCTGCGGGTAGATGATCCCGTCTTTGTTTCTGTCGAAGAAGGATGCATGTTGTTGCAGAGGCGTCAGACCACTGGTGCTCGAACTTGTGGTCCCTTTGGATAAAAAAAAATATAACAACTTGTTAAACAAAATACCCATTTTCATAAAATTTTGCAAAGTGAGAATGAATCCATACACCTCAAAAACATAGATAATTATTTTGTTTTCTCAAATTACATGTATGTTGTAAGGATGGAGAAATAATATTTTGAAAATTTAAATGACAAGATATATAAATTAAAAGCAATAGATTGAGCATTAGCAAAACATTCTACATACCGTTTCGTGAAGAAGGTGGTACATCAATGGCTCTTCTGAAAGGCAACACAGCGAAAGCACAGAGAATGCTTCAAAATAAAACAAGAAATTTAGAACATAGAGAGAAAAAAAAAAAATTAGAAAACAGAAAAGGAATTGAGAAGCCAACAACAATGTGGAGAGCTTGTGTGGATTCATGGCCATTTGATCACTTCTTTATTCGTAATCTGTGCTTTATTCGGTTTGTGCTCCGGTTGGGCCGCTATATTAGATTGTTTAGTGAATTCAGAAACCCTGTTTTTCATATGCAACCTAAGATTAGACTATAAATGATAGAACAAAGAACAAAGAATTGCTTCATTCTTTAATGAAAAAAGAAAGAAAAAGTTGCTCACTTGTAAGGAGAATTAAAGATTGGAAAACTTTTGCCTTGAAGCAGAGCATGAACACCCCTTTTGTAGTATAATTTTTTTTTGACAAATGGGTATTCTAAGTGGTTAATTTGGTTGGATTAATCTGTTTTTAAACATACTGAATTTGTTTTGATTGAAACAACTATGTCATTCTGTTTGTTGATTTGATTAAGTTAAAAAATCATCGGTCCATTAAGCAGTTCATTTGATTCAATTAGTTAAATTTTAATCATGCCAATTTTTTTTTATTAAAACAGTTAGTTTCTCCTATTTTCGGTATGGTTCAGAGGATCCGAATCCACTGGTCGCCAAATTGGCAAGCAGAATCATGTTTTTCCAAATCTAACCGTTGAATTTTTTTCATGCACGAATCTCAACACAAATGAATTGTTTGATTTAGAAAAGCAGGATCCTGCTTGCCAATTTGGCGAGCAGCGAAGTCGGTTCCTGGTTCAGAGCAATAACTTTGATAATCAATTTTTACAATCGAAATTAAACCAAATAAATCTAAGTGACCAAATAAGGAAATCATTAAGTTAATTTTCATATTACAAAATTACATAAAATAATACATCAATTACTTACTTGTAATTAAGTTTTCCATCCAAATCTGGTCCAATTTAGTTCATGTTTCTGCAAATTGAAACAAATTTAATTTGTTAGTATATGTATGTACAGTTTGAACTAAAGACACCGAACAAATTAACAACCTACTGGTCATTGCTCTTGGTTGTTTTATTTTGTTTGGAAATAGCTCAATTAATAACTATTTTCTAATTTTGGGATGTATGATAAAATAAAAAAAATTCCAATGACTATTAATTAATAAAGTTAATACAATTAAACAGCATTCTAGAGAGCCTATGTGATTCATTTTTGAACAAAAAACTGTCAATAATTTTATTTGTTTAGAATCATTGGTAGAGGCTACCAAAGTGGTCAATAAGTTTTTGGAACTTCGAAGAAAATTGCAGTAAGAAAGTACTTAATATTATGATAAAATGATAATAAAAAGAACAATACATAGATGCATGCTAATAAGAAAATTGAATATTAATAATACATAACAAGCTAACAATTAATATTGATGTATATATGTTCAGCATAACTAAGCTAAGCTATGTCCAGCAAATGTACCCAATCTGTTATGACAAAATTTAACTGATCTTGGTGTACATGATAACTCCTATTTAAGGTTGAGGATTTAGGGTTTAGGGTTACTGATCGATTAACTGACACTATTCTATCCTTTTTCTTCAGGAAATTTGGTTCTTCGGTAGGTATTTATACTCTAAAAATTTTATTTGTACCATACTAAAAAAAATAAAAAATAAATCAAAAACTCACTTTTTCTGAGAATTTCAAAAATTGCCACGTCCATCAAATTAAATAGAGGACTAAAAAGTGAAAGTCCCCCATTTAATTTGACGGACCCCAGACTGGATCCACCAAATTAAACTGTAACCTTCTATTTTTTTTTTTTCTTTTTCTTCTTACAGCTAACACAGAAAACAAAACTTCATAATTATCAGTGAATTCTATAGTCATCAATAATTGAAAGGAATACGGTGTTGAATCTCTAAGAAAAAAAATATAAAAAAAGAAGATGACTTTGTATATATTAAAAATAGCGTGGATCAGTAAAAACTAAAAAAAAAAAATCCGTCATTTAAGATAGTGGATAGGCGGAATTACCCTTCTGTGCCCAGACAAACAGCCGGCAGGTAGGACCTACTACAAACCGGAATCTGTTTATTTAAAAAAAACCTTCATATTTTATATACTTAATTTGAAGGACAAAAACCCTGTTCATGATTTCTAGGTTGGAAGCCTACCTAAGTAAAAAACAAAATCATGTGACAATGACCAGGATGCCCCTCATTGACTCTTGTACCTTTTACTGGCATCTTCTGCAAGCTGATGCAATATTTGTGCACCAATTTGACAAAGATAGATTGGTTGATGCTTCAGCTTGAGGGGGTGGTATTCAGTTATTGCATTGTAGTGCATAATTAAGAGGCTCTACAGTGAGATACTAGGAATGAGAGTCCGACTAGTATGACATCGGTATCATATGACACTAATTTTAAAATTGATTGGATAGACTTCAAACGACTAATCAAAACCTTTCAAACCGATTTACTTTATGAGTGATGTGTTTACATGCAATTTTTTTATATTTTCGAATTATTTTAGTATCAAATCAAGCGGTCAAAAATGTTGAAAAATGAATGCATTAAAATTAACTTAAAAACTCACACATTTGACCGCTTGACTTAATAATAAATAAATTTGAAAAATTATAAAAATTTTATGTAAACGCACAACTAATGAAGTAGATCAGTTTGAACGGTTTGGATTCACCGTTTGAAGTCGATTCGATAGGTTTTGGAGTTGATGTTATGTATGCTAAAATGACACTGATATTATACTAGCCAGACTCAGGAATCCAATTAAATTCTTGCTCAACTTACTCAGTGAATTTTTATTGTTTCAGTGTTTAGCTGAGGAGCATGCTATGTAACATTGTGGGAACCAGTATATATAATGAGCTCTATGCAGGGGAAGAAAAGTGAACTGTCATAATCAGAAAGAATGTTTGCATTTTAATTAAACTGCTTTTAACTGTTGATACCTAATTACTTCTAGCATAAGTTATAAGAATAATGAATGAGGATATGAAAGTCATGCAATATATAGATAAGTTAATTTTCGTCATGACAGTACTTAAATCCGACTCAATCATTTTAAAGAAATCTAGCTATTGCATTAATATTGAAGTTAAAATTAGCATGTTTATGCTTTTATTCAAAGTTAAAAATATTAATTTTCAATTTATAAAATTTTACGAAATCCTAAAAATTTTCTCAAAAATATGCTTATATTTCTATATTTTCTCAGAAAAATAAAATAAAAATATACTTAATATTCAAAATAATGACAAATTATTCCTCACTAAAATTTTTTATACCACCCTCCTAATTATCCTGGCTACGCCTCTATTTAAACTATTCACTAAACGAATGCTTTCAGCCTTTCATACACTAAATTAGTATGTTTATGCTTTTATTCAAAGTAAAAATATTTTTCTAATTTCTTACCAAGTTCGGAATTGTGTGATACTGTCCTAAAAAATTAAATCAGTAAGCAGGAACCAAGAACTTGGTATTCAAACAGTGAAGGGCTGTTGTACCGATTTTTTAATAGAAAAATAAAAATAAAATATCGATAATAAGCAACTTTCAAACAAAATTTGAAATCTAAGAAAATAGTGATGGTTTATAACGTCCAGTGGACCAGATAATTAAAATTAATTAACTCCTAATTAGTGAGAATCAAGATTCTAAATAGCGCATTATAGCGGTTTCGGACCATAAAAGCTATGGCGCTATTGACGCTATTGCGTGCTATATCGCGCTATAGCGGCGCTATATGGCAATAGTGTTGTTTTTTAGCTAACTATAATGCAATAAACGCTATTTAAACTTTTGGCGAGAACAGAAAAAAAAAAATTACGGGACGTTAATAACGTCCAGAGATCTGAAAGAGCTAATGGAGTCAAGTTGTTTGAGCGGGGCTTCAAAGCTTATCCAAGAACCCATGCTGCTGCCTCTGGATGTTATTATTCGTAACGTCTATGATTATTTTTTTTTCTTTTTTGTTGCATTAGTTAGGAGTTAATTAATGTAAATTGTCTGGACGTTATGGTTCAACATCCAGTGGACACTATAAACCATAACAAATTTTTTTAATTTCGAATTTCATCATAATCGTTCTCTATTGTTGATATTTTTAATTTTATTTTTCTATTAATAAAAAAAATGGGGTCTTGTATGATGCCACCAGTTCTGATAAATGAGACTGCCTACAACTTATGTGCACACAAAAAAATGATCTACCAGAACTGGAATCTGTTGAGCCAATAAAATTGTTGTTATTCTCTAGGTTGGTAACCTACCCCAGAAAAAACAAACATCTGTGACTGTTTCCAGCATGACTCGCTTGCTCTTCACTTTTTGTAGTTCAAGTAGATATTGTTAATCACATCTTGTGCTAATATTTTTTTTTTCCTTCTTTCATTTTTTTGCACAACTTGGACAGATTGTTTGGTTACAGAGTCCAAGTATTGGGCATAGTCTTTTACAATAAAAATTTTAATTCAGACTTCTATATGAATTTTGATTGAAGTTTTGATCTGAAATAGGATTTGTAAAGAAATTGTAATGGGTCGTTTTCATTATTTTTCCCCAATATTAATCACCATTGCACATTATTAAAATTTGACTGAAAAAAGAAAAAGAAATCCTAACAAAATTGCATTGTAGTGACTAGTGACTAGTGACTAGTGAGGTAGCTTATTTTGGATAAATGGACTGGGCCATCTCTCTACAATTGTAAAATATGAAATAAGCCCATATCTCAAAAACTGAAAACCACAAGGCCTGGAAGCCATTGCCGCTAGTTTCTGCTTTCCTTAAAAGAACGTTTCAACTTAAAAGAAAAGCACTCCTAGATATTTTTGCAAGAATAAATCTTTAGTAGATATTAATAAGATTCTTTACAACTTGAGTTGAAGCAATCAAATACATTTCTGGTAAGCTGCTTGTGGACTAAACGAGAGAGAATCCCCTCGTAATTTCAGCCAAGCGATATTTATTTTTTTCAAAGCATGACTTAGTTGCAGAATCTATATCATCCAGGTAACTATGGTGCAAGTGATAAATTCGGACTGTTCTTTTAACTTAGCACGAATCTCAAAGTAGATCCCTCCATAGTTTCAATAGGCACTATATTGAATTTGGCATGTCTGTAATTAATCTGGACCAATGACGTAACTAGGATTTTTTATCACAAAAAATTATTAAAAATATTTATTATTTTTTATTTAATTATTACTTTGTTAATAAAAAAAAGTTAAAATTGTCAGCACACTCTTTCTAAAAATGAATTTTTTTCTCTAAATAATTTGGTAAAAAAAAATATCAGGTTAAAAATTATTTTTTTTCACTATACTTTGTGATTAAGATAATTTTTGTGATAGTTTAAAAATAAATGGATTCATGTTAAAATCGTCAAATAATAAGGCACAATAGTCTGGATTAAATGTTAAGGCTCAAATAATTTCTAAATGCTCCTAGTACTGTGTGAACTAATAATTATTTCTATTTTTACACCAAGTCTGTTTAGAAAGAAGTATCAAATAATATTTCTTCTCCAAAGAGTCTCCGTTCACTTTCTTTCCAAATCAACAAAAATTATTTTTATTAAATTCAAAATTGACACAAAAAAAGACCAAATCAAGCCACAACTAGAAGAGAATTACGGCAGAGATAGGCAATGGACCGAAATAGGGGTAGGCAATGACATAATTTATACGAATTTATAGGTAATTTTCAAAATCCAGGGGTAGGCGGTTGCCTACTCCTGGTCCATGCTGGCTTCGCCTCTGATCTGGGTCGTCCGTTCTTTTAAATTGCACCACAAGTACGTGTGGATACAGACCCTTAGTTGCATGAGAGGCCTTATTTCTAAATAGTCCTAATTTCGAGTGAAGATTTTTTATTTTTTAAGTAAATGTTAGACATCAAGTCATCCAATTATTTAATATTTACAAGAAGAGATTCCGTGAAGATTTTGACAGAGCAATTTTTAATTCATTAAGTGCATAAATAATAGAATCAAAACAATGCAGCATATAACTCGTGTATGACATTAATAAATAATTGTTCTATCAGATCAGGTACGTGCAACAGTTGTATCCAGTCGTGTGTTAATCAGTTGTTAATTAAAGCAACTTGTAAGCAGATTAAAAAACCGAATTTTTTTTATTTAGCACTCCATTAAATCTTAATTAAACAAATACCAACATAATCAACTTATTTAATAAAATACCACCTACGCACTCTCAGTTTGCCCACCAAATTAAATTAGTGTATTGGAGTGCATAGCGACAAATGAATTATTCGGGTTCAGTTCGGTGAGGTCAAAAATTCGTGATTCGGAAATAATTCGGGAATGATTCGGTATTATTCAGATCAGAGATCTCAGTCTTGTAAGAGAACAAAACAAAAAATAACAAAAAAAAAATTCTGGAAAAAATTCGGAAAAAATTCGTAAAATTCGTGAATTATTCGTGAATTATTCGGGAAAAATTCGGGCAAAATTCGGTCAACCGAATAATTCGGCGTTTGGTTCGGCATCACCAAAAAAACAAATTATTCGCGAATTATGTTGGGGTGTACACCACTTGATGTGCATACTGAGAGTGCGCACTCATCTGAAGCAGATTGATTGATTTAATTTGAACCGTCCACTTTAAAATTACTGGATTCAAACTCAAAATTAATTTGAATTCAACGCTGGACCGTGTCTTTGGGCTATTAATTGGAAACCAGTTGGGACGTGTCCCTGTCGGATTGGCTAGATCGGGTCAAAAGTCAAACTTTAGTTCTCGTCATAACAATTGATTGATTTAGTTTGAACCGTCCAATTTAAAATTAAAGGATTAGATTTATACTAAAGTATTTTTCTT
This sequence comes from Carex cristatella, assembly GCA_024447775.1. Taxonomy (NCBI): domain Eukaryota; kingdom Viridiplantae; phylum Streptophyta; class Magnoliopsida; order Poales; family Cyperaceae; genus Carex; species Carex cristatella. The sequence goes on from JAJHPF010000012.1 coordinate 7,535,731, forward strand.
GAACAACGTCATCAAGTTTATCTGACTCGTGAAAAAAAATATCTTACTCTATCTGAAATAAATAATATGTTCATGTGCATCTTATTGATGATCAGAGTTCATACCGTTTTGAATATGTGCATGGTCAACTAAGCTTCAAATTGGCGTTTTAATTGTTCAATTAAGCTTCAGTTTTGTGTGCACTCTTAGTATGTACACCAGCCCAATTTAATGCGCGAACTGAGAGCGCGTGACTGATATTTTGTTAAATAAGTTGATATTTATTTAATTAGAATTTAATGAGTGCTAACTAAAAAAAATTCGGATTAAAAAACCCTTTGTTCTGTTGGTGTCCTCCTTTCTTACAACATGAAAGTGTGGAAGGCAGGAAAAAAATCATTTAACCTAGAGAAGGCTTTATATATCTTTATTTTATGTTTTTTATCATCATTCTATTTTTAAAAACTTTAATAACTCAAAATTTAAAATTTAAAAATCAAAATAAAACTGTTGGACGCTATCTACATTATTTTATCTACATTATTTTATCTATGTACGTATAAAAAATTATGACATTTCAACTTTATTTTAATTATCATCAAGAGCTTATAAAAACATACTAACATGAATAATTTCTAAACGTTGATTTTTCAAATGATTGATTCACATAAAAACAAAATTAAAATGTGATATTTTATTTATGGACACACAAAGAAAATAACATAGATCACATCTAATAGTTTTATTTTGATGTTTATGATTTATATTTTAAATTATTAACGTTTTTAAAAATGAAGGCATTTGAACTCTCTTTTTTAATCTAATTATGTGCAACAAAGATAATTTATTTCTACATGCAATAATATTTTTAAAAATAAAAGCATGGTGGAAGCACAAAAAATGAAGGCATTCGAACCCACCTCTTTAATCTAATTATGTGCAACAGAGAAAATTTATTTCTGCAAGGAATAATATTTATATAAATCGAACCTCCACCTTGATGTACATACAGTACACAACGCTCAGCTCTTATCTAGAAACTCTACAACTTGAAATGATCGACAAGAGCTTTACTGGCAAGCTGCTTACTGAAGAAAGTACCCATGAACTCTGACATAGTGAAATTTCGGTAATGAGCAGGTCTCTCGTCTGATATCAATTCAGGCAAAGGGCCATAAAAGTCAGAATCTCCCCTCTTTGCAGGGTTAAAGAAGACAGCTATCGAAACCCTTGACTTGTCTCGAGATCGTACAACAGCACGATGCTCCACGCTCTTAAACTCATCATTGCTGATTATCTGAAATGGAGAAAATTATATAAAAAATGCTATTATTGTAAAGCATATATAAATTCACTATAAAGTACTTTTAGGAGGCACATGCAAGCAACATACCTGAAGGAGATCTCCAACATTAATCACAAGTGCACCTGGAACAGGATTTATATCAACCCAATAGCACGTGCCGTCCTGTTCGGTATGCTTCACCTGCAGACCACCCGTGCTATCCTGCACCAGCACGGTGAGTGCCCCAGGATCTGTGTGTGTCACCAGTCCCATGGTAGCATCAGGCTCTGGGCATGGTGGGTAGTAGTGGCACACCATAACCTTACCGTCACCTATTGTTAATTGCTCCAGTCGATGTGGCCCCACCCCAAGCCCCTCTGACAGTAGTTCTAGCAAGGATCGACCGACCTGTGATTTGCGAGTCCGACCAATATTAATTGAAGGAGAGAAAAATCTTCTTTTTTTGTTTCACTCGTCACTTGATAATATTATTTTTCATTCCATCGAATTTTATTAATGAACAAAACAACTCAGAAGAAAAATAAATTAGGTCAGTGTACTGAGCATGCCTTGCTAGCAGAAGGCAAACAAAGTAACAACCACAAACTAAACTCCTGATTAAGCAAGGCATCTTGCTTTCAGTCTAAAACAGAATCATAATTGGTTTTAAGCTGATCAAGAACCTTTGTGACATGCTCATCCCATGCCAAAATCTCCTGCCGACAAACAGGTGGGATCCGCTCTGGTTCAGGCCGAGAAGGGCCCATCAAGACCTGAATCGTGTCGCGCCAGCTGGCAGCAGAGGACTTGTACAGATCGACATTGGATGAGTAGGAGACCCCACCAGTCATGGAACGGGAGTAATAGGGAGATCGATCAGAGGGGGGCAGCTCATTGAACAATCGAATGGCAGAGAGAGTTTTGTCAATTACACTGGCAGGTATCCCATGGTTAATCACCTGCACCATAGTGTTTACTAATTAGAATTATACTCCAATTATCACACTATATATAATTGCTATTAAATTAAAAGTAGCATACTCTTCTTCTTCTTTTTTTAATAAGATAAGAATTAATCCCCTAAGAGCATCTCCAACAGACAAATTGAATAGAAATCCACGTTAGCTGTAAAACACAATTTAGAAATTAAGTAAATCTTAATTTTTAAAGCCTGCAACCGTTAAACTAAAATTTTGGGAAGAGAGATAGGGAAAATAAAGGGGTTGTTTTTTTACAGCTAATAATTTTGTTCCGTTCTGCCAACAAGTAAAAAAAAATGTTTTCTTTATAAACAAATTTGCTTTATTAGCAATTGACCCACATCCTAAGAATTCAAATAAAATTTGTCACATAGGATTAGCAACTGCAAAACAATCACCAATGCAGATGCTCTAATTTAATTTTAGATAAACAACTATGGTATGAACTTTTAATTTCTGGTGCAATCATGGGAGCACACCCCCAAATTATTAGTACTGTTACTGTAAGTTAGGTCAATGCATTAAGGGACTAATAAAGTTACTATTCCAAATAAAAGGTTACTTCAATTTGCAAGGTTGTTAAATTAAAGGAACATGGTGACTAGTAAAATTCCTACTTAAAAATTATTATGTATGGATCTACAGGTCCAAATTACTTAGAATATCAAATATATTGCAAATTGTTCATCACTGATGGTGCAACACTTTCAAATGTACAGAAATTCCTGAAACAAAAATCAGAAATTGCAGTCACCTGAAAGAATCCCCACTCATGGGAAGCAGCTCTAATGGTATCAACGACGACGCTACGAGGCAGCGACAGATCGATTGTCGGAACTGACACGGAACCAGTCGGAGCGGGTGGCAACGGGTCCGGGTTGTGACGAAACATGGTAGGAATTTCGGTAACGCCAGCATCGACGAGGCCCTTGACGCCGGTCCTGGACTCGTCGAAGTGCTTCACCGCCGCCGCACGGTCCAAACCTCCGTCGAACGCTGTCGTCGTCGTCATTGCGTACGTGCGAAGAGAGAGGGAGTAGTGGTAGAAACGGGATTGCGTTTGGTCGAAGCTCCAGTGGTTGGTTGTGATGGGCCTGGTGGTTGGAGAAGGGATTGACTTCGTGAGACGATGGGTTTTGTTTAATGGAGGTAGCGTGAAGTAAGATGGATAGGAGCGGAGAGCTGCCATGGAGTGCGCATGGGATGACACTTGGAATTGAAAGTAATATCACTATTCTCTTATTATTTCAAATTTTAAATAGAAAATACAAAAAAAAAAAAAAAAAAAATCTAATTACATTATTTTATTATGGTGACACATCTTGACACAATATATTTATATGTTATTTTTGCAATTTTAAAATCCAAACAATTAATCTAAACTGTTTAACATGATCATAATATTAAAATGTGTTTCAAGGCCAAATTTTGCTTTTTTTTTAATTTTTTTAGTATTTATTAAGATGTGTACAAAATTGTTCTTTTGAGATGATTCTGGACTATTGAAAAATAACAATTTTCAAAAATTCTAATTAAGTACCAAAAAAGTTTCAAAAAAATATAAAATTTGATCTCCAAGGACATTTTAATATGGTGATAATGTTGAATGGTTCGGATTGACTTTTAGATATTGAAATCACAAAAATAATATATAAAAATATAGTATCAAGATGTGTCACCATAAAATAGTGTAATTAGTCCCTCCTCAAAAAAAAAAAAAAAAACACATTACTAAAAAGACGGGCTAAATTTCAACGAACTGTTAGAAATTAGAATATACAAATATCTAGAAAGTGTAAAATAAAACAATACAGTTTTGTGTAAAAATTAAGCTGTTGGTTAAGCCACGTAGCAGCATTGCTATGTTGAAATTAGAAACATTTTAGAAAATGAAATTTTTTTAAGAAAAAAAGAAGCTATAATTTTAAGAAAAGACATATGGTAACAGTGTTTTAGGAGAATGGGCCGGGTGGCCCAAAGCCCGTGTATACGCCCTCAAATTTATCAACCCTATTCGATATTTGTCTAATGGCTGTTCTTGTACAAAATGGACCTGGCCATTTTTCCGGTGAAAATGGATTGAATAGGACCAGTATCTATTCAAGCTAATCTGTTGATTTCTGGCTTAACATTTTTAGTCTTATTAACCTTTCGTCAGAATGGGACCCAATTAACTGGTGGGCCGTGGGTTTGGCTGCTTTCATATTTATTTATTCAAATTTGTTGTTCGTATTCTGAATTTCACTTAATAGATGGGTAATGGGTTGAAATATAATAAACGAATTGGCTTACTACAATTGGTGTTAGTGACACGTTACTATGGTCAGTTGAGAGTCTGAATCAGGTTTCACAAGCAATTTGAGCAAGTAGGCTAAGTGCCAAATTTTTTATTCATATAAAATATAGAGAGAGAGAGAGAGTCAGAGAGATGATGACATTAGCCTATCAGCAATGACATGTGCCAATAACGAATAATAATGCTAACAATATATTTGAGTTTCTTGTGGAGTTCTAACAGGGTTTAATAATAAGCTATTGGGTAGGAAGGGTTGTTCCAAGCCAAGCTGCTGTTCCCAATTGACCTGTTCATAGGAATCGCATCCTCTGCTGCACTTTTAATCCGATCCGTTAATTTTTGATCGGACGGACGAAATAAGATTTTTGCACGAATTTTAAAGCAAAATTAATACTGCCCCCTCCATCATCCGAGCACTCACTGGTTGAGATTAAATCTGGACCGTGAAATAAGATTTGGCGGGTCATTGGGAATGGGCATGGACACTTGAATTGAACTAAAAATTACTGTTCACGTGGGAAAAAAAATTCAGTTGATGCGGAAACAGTAGAGTGGCCGAACACGCCCTCAGTGTGGCTCAACATTGCAATTAATAGTACATTACCATCAATCAAGTAGCTAGAATTCTTAATTGGGTGTGTTTGGATGCCAAGAAATAGTAGGGTTAGTTGGGTTAGCGACTATTTCACGTTTTGGGTGAAAAAAATAATTATTCTCAACACTTGGATTAGCTTAGGTTAGCCGCTATTCCGCTAACTCATTGAAATGTTGGATCAGTGGCTATTCCAAATTGGAGTTAGCACGCTATTCTCACTAGTTTCATTCTCAATCAAAACGTACCCAATAGATTTTTATCGTAAGGAGAGGTAAAGCTTGACATATAATCAATTTCCAAAGGCACAATTGGTACAGTACATGAAAAATGTTTTTTTTAAAGGCAATATGGAATAAAATTTTAGTATGATACATTGTTTTATTCTAAATTATTCATCACTATTATTTATATTGATGCATAATTTTATAAGTTTTTTCGAATTAGGAGCATAAGTTTCCTCAATTTTTTTTATAAGTATAATTTTACATGCATATTTTTCTTATTTTGCACAATGGGACAATTGTACCTCTCTACAAGTATGTGACAACTATATTGGGGAGGCACTATATGTTAATAACACTAATGTGTATTCGGCATGTTTCTTATTGTAAAATTTTACAAAATATTAAATGAATTTAGCAAAATATAATTTCATTTAAAAAGAGAGATAACTTGATAGCAATAAATAATTATTATAGAAGTACATGTTTGTTTTGCCAGTCAATAGAAAACAAAATTTTAAAATTCATGTTAAAGCAAAATACACATGGAGAATCAGTTGCACTGTTGAAACTGTAAACATAAAAAAAAAAAAAAAAAAAAGCATGATTGAATAGTACAGATTCGATCCATATCAATTTAATTTATTGGAGAATAACTTAGCATCATGTACTGGACCTAAACCTGAGATTAATGATGATCGAAGCTGATGATTAACTTGGAGATGAAAATTTAGATCCGATCACCTACCAAATGAAATTTGTTCACATGGAATAACACTTGGAATTGATATTCCAATGTTCCCTTGTTATTTGAAAGTTTAAATAGAAGATACAAAAGAAGCACCACATTAAAAATGCAGATTAATTTTCAACGAATTGTCACAATATATAAAATTTTAGTAAATAAAAAAATAAAACAATATCGTTTTGTTAAAACTTAATTTAGCCAAGTAACAACATTACTATGTTGAAACTAGTAACTTTTAGAAAACTTTTAGGAAATAAAATTTTGTCTTGCAATAGAGAGAAGAGAATAGTTTTATCATTTCAATAAAATAGAGAGGAAAAGAAAGAGAGAGAGAGAAAAGGGATGGAGAAACTCTAGTTGTCATCATTCCTTTCCGCCCCCTCCTCCCATCAGCCCACCGGCAGTCATCTCTCATGCCTTTCTATTGTGCTAAAATTTTGAGAGTTTTTCACCTCCTCTCTCTCTCTATCTCTTATCTTTGTTTCTTTTTTCTCTTATAAGAGCTTTATCGTTTCGGCAACACAGAGGTAAAGAAACAAAAAAATGAGATAGAGAGAGAGGAATAGCCGTCACCACCCTCCACGTATAAAAATCTGGTTACGGCACGACACGTGGTCACGCGAGTCACATATAATTAAGACCGTTATGTCTTGATCAAATGATGAATTTTGAATAAACTAACCTAAATTATGAAAACATAGTTAAATGTGAGAAACATGACCAGTTATATTTGGACATGGCACGCTAGTCATGGTGTGACTCGCGTGCTATGACCGTTTGCGTGCTGTGACTATCCTTCAACATTTTAGTTACGGGACGTGTGATTGTTCACTTGGTCATGGTACAGTACGGCACAAGACCAAAGTTACGGCGTGTTAGTCATGGCACGGCACGTTTTTTCCACTCTATCGGTAAGAGTGTCTTGGGAGAGTGGGCCGAGGGGCCCAAAGGCCGTGTTTTACGCTCTCAAACTTTATCAGCGCTATTCGAATAATACATCGAGTTGTCTAATAGCTTTTCTTTGTACAAAACGGATTGAGTAGGCCCAGTATCAATACAAGCCCAATATACAATTCAACAGAGGTTTGCATGCACCAATCTGTTGGTATTTGTCTACTTGGCATTTATAGTTTTATCTATTCAAAATTTGTTGGGTTTGGCTGCTTTCATCTTTATTTATTCAAATTTTGTTGTTCGTAATCAAAATGTCACAGAATAAATGGGTTGCTATACAAATATTAAACGAATTGGCTTACTACAATTGGTAGTACGTACTGACACGTTACTTGGTCAGCTGAGAGTCTGAATCAGGTTTCACATGCAATATGGGCAAGGAGACTAAGTGCCAAATTGTTCTTCATATAATATATAGATGATGACATTAGCCTATCAGCAATGACATGTGCCAATAATGAATAACAATGTTAGCATTATATTTGAGTTTCTTGTGGAGTACGAACATGGTTTAAATAAGCTATTGGGTAGGAACTAGGCAGGCTGCTGTTCCCAATTGACCTGTTCATAGAGAAAACATAATTTATAACTAAAACGGCGCATGTTTTTCTTTTTATTTTATTTTCTCCTTGTATTATTGTTGGGTTGGAGTTGGTTGAATGAGTTTGGAAGGATGGCCATTAATTAGAAGTCAATTTGTGCGATTGAAATATATTAGGATTACAGGAAAAGAAACTTTCAATTTTTCGCAACAATAGAATTTAATAGTACATTACCATGAATTTGAAAGGATGACCATTAAGGGTCTGTTCGGCTGTCAGACGAGAACGGAAATGAGTTTGGGTTTAGATCCAATTTGAATAGCCGAAACACTATGCATCATAAGGAGAGGTGGAGCTTGACCACCATCTTTCAAATAATTGTCCTGTACACCTTTTTCATTTTCTAAATAATGAATGAGCTTGAATTAATGCAAATATAAAATATTTTGAGGACTAATATGCTTATTCGAAGGCAAGATGGAACAAAATCGGTATAGTACATAGTTTTATACTTTATTCTAAATAATGCATCACTATTAATTGTAGTAGTTTTTGCGTATTAGGAGCATAAGTTTGTTATATATATATATTTTTTTTTATAATTATAAAGTTACAAAAATACTAAGAACTGTATTTGTTCAAGTGACAAATGTAATTCTCAAGAGATCATATATTTGAAATCCAGTTGAATTTTTTTTATGAAAATTACAAGCATATCTATTATATCTATTATATATATAATCTCCGTAAGTTGTCTACGGTATATTCTATAGTAACCTATGACAAGCGGACCCCAAACGATAATAATTATTATATTCTACAGTTCTATTATAAGTGGGTTCCAAACAACAGTAACATTACACTTCCCTTTCTAGATTTTTCTTTCCAAACCTTTCCTCTTCCAGAGCTTTCCAGTTGTACTTATTTTTGGACATTGGGAAAATTGTCTCTACAAGTATGTGACAACTTTATTAGTAAGGCTCTATATATTAATAACGAGTCTGGCTAGTATCTGGGCGGATCTACACTATACTCATGGGTGCTAAGCTACCTCATGATTTTGAAAATTTTAATTACGTACGTTAAAATTTAATTATTTTTTTATTTTTTTGAAGTTTTTATATAGTTCAGCCTCCCTCATGAAATATTAGATGTGTGCTTGTAGTCTAGTGGTTAAGACTCTATTTTACGCTTGAGAGGTTATGGGTTCAAATCCCACTAGCTACAAATTAAAAAATTTGTATTTTAAGTTTTAGCCCCCTCTAACTAAATTTTCTAGTTCCACCCCTGGCTAGTATGATATCAGTGTCATTTCGGCCTATATAACACCAACTCCAAAATCTATCGAATCAGCTTCAAACGGTGAATCCAAACCGATATACTTCATTAGTTGTGCATTTACATACAAAATTTATAATTTTTCGAATTTATTTAGTATCAAGTTAAGTGCTCAAATGTAGGAGTTTTTAAGTTAATTTTAATACATTCATATTTCAATATTTTTTACCACTTGATTTGATACTAAAATAACTCGAAAAAAATATAAATTTTACATGTAAACACATCACTCGTACAATAAATCAGTTTGAACAAAGTATATTTGTAATTTGAAGTTTATTCAATCAGTTTTGGAGTTAGTGTCATATGACACTGATGTCATACTAGCCAGACTCGTTAATAACACTTGTATGTATTCGGCATGTTTCTTATCATTAAATTTTAGAAAATATTTTATGAATTTAACAAAATATAAATTTCATTTAAAGAGAGAGATCACTTGATAACAATAGATAATGAGTGAGATCACTTGATAAAGAGAGAGACCACTATGCATATCATGATTTAGTCCGTAATACGGTTTAATATTTCTTTTTTTTAAATCTTAATGGTCAATCCGAACTGTTCAATATGATTTCCATATGAATATGTACTTGCAGACCGAATTTTATATTTTTTAGAATTTTTTTACTATTTTTTAAGATAGATAGAAAATCATTGTTTTTGGATGGCCTAGAATTTTCAGATTAAGTGATTTTCTACCTACCTTAAAAAATAGTAAAAAAAATTCAAAATATATAATTCTGTCTACTAGTACATATTCATATGGAAATCATGTTTAACGGTTCAAATCGACCATTAAGATTTTGAAAAAGAAAATATTGAACTGTATTACGGATCAACTCGTGATATGCATAGTACCATATACTCACTCATAGATAATTTATAAAGGTACAAGTTAGTTTTCGTAGTCAATAGTAAACAAATTTTGAAAATTCATATTAAAGCAACATACATACACATACACATGGAGAATCAGTTACAATGTTGAAACTTGAAACATAAAAAGAATAAAATAATTAAAAAGGCTTGATTGAAGAGTACAGATTCGATCCATATCAAATTAATGTATTGGAGAACAACTTAACAACATGTTCTAGATGCAGGATGCCCCTTCAACAACCTTAACCATGTTGGATCTGACTTTGCTGCTCTCCAAGTAAGAGAGTATAATTCTATTATTTCAAATCTAACCGTTTATCTGTGTTGAGATTCGTGCATAAAAAAATTCAATGGCTAGATTTAAAATAACAGGATATTGATTTTCTATTTGAAGAGCAGCGGAGTCGGATCCAACCATCGTAAATTTTGTTTCTCTTTATGTATTTCTTTTTAATTTACTACCCAATTTTTTTTTCCATTGTATTAAGAAAAGTGGTATTAAAGTATCATCTCACGATGCAAGATTATTCCTTCACAAATAAGCAAAAAATATTTTTTATATGTAAAAAATGACGTCAAGCACAGTTAGTTAACAGATAGTTTTCTATGTGAAAGTAGGTATATTCAAAACTTGGTGCATTTCACATATGATGACTCAGAGACTTCATTTTCCTTCTTCCTCAAAATGCAATTATTTTATAAATATAATTATTTTACATCAAAGCATTATTTCTTGTATCTAGGGTCAAAGTTGTATTAATAATTTAGTACCACTCTCAACAGATAGAATTTATTAATAAGCATGATTGCATGTCACAAGCAAGTTTTTGACATTTTTGTCCAGGTACATATTTTATGTTTTCTTATCTTTAGAAAAAAAAAATATATATTATGATAAGGTGTTATTCATGCCTGAGATTTCGCCACAATTTTTAAATCCTGCCACAAACTTTCTCTTGTCATTTCTGTGAAATTATTAGCAACTAAGCACCCCTTGGATTTTTGTAGGGTCAAGCATGCCAAGCACACTATAGTTTATTCCTTTCTTCTAAAAAAATAGGAATAAAAAAAAAAAAGCTTATTCCTATTTTTTTTTCTCTTTCAATGAATGGGATGGTACACTATACCTGCGGTTGGTGTTGCAACTAACGGAATAACTCAAGTACCAAGTTAATTATGTGGCTTAGAGCCTGGATTCTGAAACAAAATTAATTTGCACCAAACTTTAGAGACACATATACAAACAAAAAGAAGATGATGCAAATTTCCAAATTAATATACCCGAAATTTTTATTTATACCATATTAAAAAAAACCATTAACCACTTTTAGTAGAGAATTAAAAATCTACCACGTCCGCCAATTCAATTGGCGGACCCTGTCTGGAGGTCCCCCAATTAAATCGGCAGATCCCATTTTTAAAAAAAAATTAATAGAATTCAATTGGTGGATTAGGGGAAGAAAAAAAATCCGCTAATTGAATTGGCTATTTTTTTCTGTTAAAAAAAAAAAAAAGATCCGCCGATTTAATTGACGGACGTGATAAATTTGAAATTCCACATAAAAAGTGGTTAATTAGTTTTTATTAATATGGTATAAATAAAAATTTTGGTTAATATACATCAAAGTATAAAACATACCAGGCACATACAAACAAAAAGAAGAGCGTGCAAATTTCCAAATTATTATATACACCAAACTTAAGAAGCACATACAAACAAAAAGAAACGGCTGCAAACTTGATGATTATGATGTTTTATGGGGACGGAATAGCAAAATTTGAATATGAGAACCAAAATTATGTTCTGAGATAAAAATTAATACAACTTTCATATATAGTTTTTAGCGTGAACGGTTAAGTATAAATTATCATCTTTTCAAGGTAATTTCATTGTGGATTTATTGACTTTAAAAGTAGAAATTTTAAAATTTGACAATTGAAATATAATATTTTATGCATTACATGTAACACGTAAGAAGTTGATAAATGTTAAAGCAAATATTATTATTTCATTAAGTAACTCTAAATTTAAAACAGTTCATATTTTACAGATTAGTAATATAAAATATAAATATTGCCACACGGTGATAATCACAAATTCAAATAGAAGAAAGAGAACAAAATTAAATCTATTGATTGATGAGAACTAGTTTTTAATTCAGTGATAAAAAATAATGGTATTCTACACAACATATTTGAAATCCAAATATTTTTCTTTTTTGTGAATATTACATAGCTAGTTAACTTGACTTCAACGGCTCAACAACCTCTTCTTTAAAAAAGAAATATGTTGGTTAATGTTGTCAACAAAGAAACAAATATATTAACCCCTTTTTATATCAATTGCGTTTTGAGAATTCAAATAAATAAATATATTGAACACAAATTTGAACCAATCTTCATAAGACTAAAAATTATGTCATGCTTGACCTATAAGCTCATGACAGATGTTAATGAATATTGATTCTTTATGAAGAGAGAATTTTAATTCTAGCAAGAGACGACAATAGAAAAAAATATATATATAGGAGTTGACGACCCTAATATATATATATATTTTTTGAAAATCTTCGCAGAAACTGCGAAGTTGTGAGGGGGAATAGAACTCTCAAACTTTGGGTAACCAATAATCCTAGGACTTTCTTCCTAGTCAACTGTGCTACCTCCCCTTTCTCAATATTTTAAAAAAAGCAATCTTGTACTAATACATTTTATTTGACCAAATATAACTTTATTAAGGGTTTTATAACAAAAGAACTTGAAATTTCAAAATAAATAGTACCAAAATAAATTTCTCAATCCACAATTAATGCCATATAAATTTCTGATATACTTATTATCTGATACACATGCTACAATTGTATTCATTAATTGCTTTTTTTAAATTCATAATTAAATTGTTATTCAGAATATTATGAACAACCTATTCATTCTGCTTGTTACCCTAATTAATTTAAAAGATAATTCAAGGTACTGGTTGAGTCAATTCTTCAAGGACAATAAAAAAAAAAAAATACATTCTTTTCCCTTTATTTATAAATTTTGAGACAAACTGTGATATAAATAAAATGTTCTTGTGGGGTCCCTTTTAAAAGATTATATTTTATGTTCTTAGTTTTATTTCTCTTTCAATAATCATTAATGGAGTGAAATAAAACCTTGCTAGTCATCTACCAAGTTTCTCAAAAAAAAAAAGTTATAAAGGGACATAAAATTTAATTAAATGGAAGTAAGAATAAATAACGCCCACGATGATATTTTTGTTTAGAATTTTAGAGAGAATGACATTTTGTTTCATTATTTAAAAAAAAATAGGATCAAATGGTAATTTTCTCAAAAAGAACAAAAAGGTCAATTTATTGTTGAGAATGATATGGACATAAATTCCGACCCCATTATTTACTGTGCTCTGTGCAAACAATGCCCACATATATTTCCATTTTTGGGCCGAAATTTTTATTTATGCCATATTAAAAAAAAAAAAAAACCATTTCACCACTTTTTTTTTTTTTTTAGAATTTCATATATACCACGTCCATCAATTCAATTGGCGGATTTAAAAACAGAGGTCCGCTAATTGAATTGACGGACCCTGTCTGAGGGATCCGCCAATTGAACCGGCGGACTTCTTTTTTTTTCCCCTCCTTCCCCTTTGTTGGATAATTTTTTTATTTATTTTATATATAACATGTCCACCAATTCAATTGGCAGATCCAAAAACAGAAGTCCGTCAATTGAATCGGCAAACCCTCCCTCTTTTTTCCTCTGTTAGATGAATTTTTGTTAAAAAAAAAAGGTCTGCCAATTAAATTGGCGGACCTCCTTTTTTATCAACCAATTCAATTGGGAAACATGGTAAAACTTAAATTATATGAAAAAAGTGGTTAATTGGTTTTTTTTTTTTTTGAATATGGTACAAATAAAAATTTCGGAATTTTGGGTTCGAAGCTTAGTCATTATTCACGTAAAAATTATTTTTAATCCAAAATCCAACTAAAGTTAATGGTACGCTTAAATTTGGAGCAGCACCAGCAGTGAAAAAAGTCGAATATACTTTGCTTAAGCTTTTGAATCTGAAAAGAGTCCTTTAGATTTTCAGAATTTGAATATTCAGATTTTCTTTTCAGCACCGAAATATTTGGTTCCATCTTTCTCTATCTACTTTCGTTCCATCCAAATATCACAAGAATTTTGCAACGAAAAATTCTCTGTTAAATACATCAAAATCGAAAGTGCACAAATACAGAAAAATAATGGAACAATTCGGTCAATTGAAGAATGGAAAAAAAAAATACAACAATTGTTAACAGATAAGATTACAGCTGAATTATTCCAATGTTAACTAACACATATCTACATCCTGTTTTCTACTCGGACAATATTCCTTCTTGAGCAGGCTGAGGAGCTTCAAATTTCTCACAACTACAAACTTGCTCAAGATGAAATTAACTTCTCTTATTTTCCCTTCTAATTTGGACAAACCTTTTAGGTAGTTCCTGTTCCTTTTCTTTCTGGTTTTCCCAATTGCTTTCAACAATCATTCCGAAAGATCAGATGCTGCAACAAGACTTGCAACTAAACACTTTGAATCCACCCGATCGACCTTCCAATTCTCGACGGAAAAAATTCCACAATCACATGAAGAGTTACAGCAAGTCAGTTAAACCACACTCTAAACTGTCAAGATTCAACAAAATCGACCGAACAGATCACCTATGCCATAGCTGTTTCTTGCATACACCGCATACTGAGCTGTGACACAAGTCTGTCGAGTGCGTCTGTCATCCACTTGTGCTGACAACCTTCCCTTGCCTCGGCCACCGACACCCACTTCCTGTTCCTCACGTTCATCTCGGGCCACATAGGCAGCTCATTCGTGACATTGAGCGCATACATCACTCCCTCGTAAACAATATTGTACCGTTTGCTGATGTAATTCCAACAGCCAAGTCTCGCTTGTAGGATTCCACGGACACCCGCTTCTTCGATTGCTTCACGGGCAACCGCTTGGTCTATTGTTTCATCCTCTTCCCAACCTCCCTGTTGATTAACAATAACAATTCTAATTAGATAAATTTGATAACAAATCAATAAAAGTCAATCATGAAGGAAATTTCATATTTATTTTTAGTAAAATGTGGAGAATTTTTACCTTAGGGAACATCATGCCATGCCCCTTTTGTGAGCTGATAACAAGCACCTCAATGGCTTCATCAATGCTGGTACCAATTGGCTCTCCTTCTTTGAGCTTGTAAGGGATACACCTGTTAGTTACCAAATAAAATCCAATCAATATATGCTCAAATTGATCCCAAATTCCACAAATTGGGAATGAATTTTAACAGTTATAAGTAGGTATTGAGTACTAACCCGACAACAAGCCGACCGCCCGACTTGGTTTTCCTCTGGAGCTCTCTCCCTTGGCGAGATACCATGCAAACCATTTTCTCTTTCTCTTTCTCTAACTTTCAACGACAATCTCTTTAAAAACAAGAAACAATCGCTTCCTCTTCCACCGTACTTCCTGACTAAAAGGGTTCGGATAAGCACGAAAATGTCAAAGAAAAGACAAACAGCGCAGCTAGGCTCCAAAATTAGAAATCAAAGAAAAGAAGAACTCTGCGAATTTGTTACTTCTTTCTGTTTTGAGAATTGGTCTACTGTAAGTTGTAACTAATTAATGGGGGCTCTGAGTTCTGAGAGCTTGTAATGAATGAATGGGGGCAGTTATATAGAGTTTGAGAAACGAGAGATGCATAAACAAACGAGCGATCGAGGCGTTAAGAGATAATAAAGCGCGTTGGGAAGCGGAGCCGACCTTTCTCAGTGCTTTCTTTTGGGGAATGTTAACGGCGCTTTAACCGCGGTGACGGCGACACCTAGGCGCGTTATTTTTCTTTCTTTTTTATTTTTATTTTTTCTTTTCTTCTCTATCTCTAGTGATTGATTGATTGCCGATCTCGGTGGGGCTGTTGTCGAAATTCATTATTTAATTAATGATTTCGTTTTGTCAGGTTATGTGGTTTATCAGTATCCTATTCCTAACTCATTCAATACGACTTCGGAGTGTGTGTACATTTGTATAATGTGCCAGAAGTCGGCTTGTTTCGTCGGGAGCACTAGCGCATGCAATGTTCAATGGATAAGGTTAAACTTACCGGGAGAAAAGAGATCAGGCAGGGAGGGAGCAGGTGGGTCCCGCTCTGTTTACTGCTTATATCGACCGGGGGAGGTTGGTGTGTCTTTATCCGGTATTTGTTTCGGACTTGAGAGGAGGTACGATGGGTATCGGATCTACTTTGGTTTGACGGTTTTAATATGTTTTAAAATATTCGTGTGCAGTTTT
The DNA here is from genome assembly GCA_024447775.1 of Carex cristatella. Classification (NCBI taxonomy): domain Eukaryota; kingdom Viridiplantae; phylum Streptophyta; class Magnoliopsida; order Poales; family Cyperaceae; genus Carex; species Carex cristatella. The sequence continues at coordinate 7,551,897 of JAJHPF010000012.1, forward strand.
TTAAACTTCGAGCACATCTGTTTTAATTTCCATACACAGAGATTTTAAGATGAATCGGATGATTATGGAGTTCGTTGAACCTCAAAGTAGGTCCGATGGACATCGGACCCATTCCGTTCTCTTAATGAACAGTACTTCTAAAATCCCTGCAATTTGAATCCAGGCCATCAAACTGTTTTGAAATGCGTGTAAGAAAAAATCAGTTGTTTCGAGATGCGTTTTAAAAAAAATCAACAACTGAATTCAGACTGCAGAAATTTCAGAATTACTGTTCATTAGTTTTGTAATTGCAGCAAATTTATTTTCCATAAAACTAGTATAAACAAAAAAATCGACATTCATATTGATATGAGCAAAAAAAAAATGCGACGATATTTTGTACTTGTTACGCTATAAAATAACAATTAAGTATAAAATTATATATGATAATATTTAATTCCTACATATAATTATATGTATAATTGAATTAGATGTTTTCTAACTAATCAGGTTCTTTGTGAACTTAATTTTAAAATTTATTGAATTTATTTCAAACCACAACGAATTTAAATTGCTAAAATAAAATTTATAACTTGTCGAATTAATTTAGTACAGTCAAATAATAAAAAAAACAAATGTATTAAAATCAACTTATAAATCTTTTTTTTTACTATTTGACTTCATATCAAATTAAGTCCAAAAACTTATAAATTTAGCATTTAATACATCACTTTTAGAGTAGATCAATTTGAACTGTTTTGATTCATTAGTTAAAACTATTTTGATAGATTTTGAAATTAAACATACCAGAAAAGTTGATGGTTGGTGAGCTTAAAGAGCACCCTATATTTTAGAATTTACCTCCTCAAATGTGTCACGTAACGTAATGTAATGTGACATCTCAAAAATAATAAATTTAAACTGGTGAAACTAATTAAATTTTAAGTCAAACTCCTCCAAAAGTTTATTTTGAACCGGTACAATTTCTACCAGATAAAATCTTAAAATTTCTGGAAATAAATCTGTTGTTATTCCAAAGAGATAAATAGACCCTGTTATTCCTATCCCAACCAGTCAGGTTTGTGTTCGGCGCGGTTATTGTTCATGTGGAAAAAAAAAAATCAGTTCACTGAAATTTGTTTCCCAATGCGAACAGTACAAATCAATTCAAATTCCATTCATATTCTCGACTGACCGAACACGTTCTCAAATTTTATGTACCAATCTCGACAAAAACCAACAACTGAGATCGGCATAACAGGTTACTGTTATCTCTTTGGAATAACAGCAGATTTATTTGCAAAATTTCTAGATTAAAATGAGATGAAAAGTTCCAAAGGCGGTACTATTTGTACCAGTACTATCGGTGACCGGTGGGATTTGGAAAGATGGTAAACATTGGATGCTACCGTGTATTGACAGCTAGAAACAACAACAAAAACACCAATACCGCACTACCGATTACCATCTACTGCAACACGGGAGGGAGCTGACTGATGGAACCAATTTTGGTGCAGATTTGATTTCCGCATCACATCCAATCCGTCCCGTCTCAATCTGTTAACTGTTTAAGAAAAGGATCGGATGATAAATTAATTCTCTGCTGTTCTCCACGACTCCACCTCAACCTCACTGTAATTGTGAATCACGACTCACGAGAGAGATTAGGGCTGAGTTCAGCAAGGGAACAGAACACTGAACACAAGGAATTAATTAATTTCAGAAAGTCGCATGATTGAAGTAATTGGGATCATCTTCCGGTAACAGTGCTTTGACAATCTCACCTCCAAAATAATGTATAATTGTTCATTTTATTCGAATATCTTATTGCAATTAATAAGAGAGTAGATCTAGGGGTGTCAATGTGTACTATACGAGTCGGATGGAGACATTTTCATACTCGTATCTATTATGATAGTGTCAAAAAAAAACTTTACTATTTATCTGTCTTTTTGAATACGATACGGATCAAATAAACATATAAAAAAGTGCAATTGATATTTCAATTTGTGCTTTCGATAAAATATTTTTCAAAATAACAAAAATAATAATGATGAATACAACTAATTTGTATAATAAAAATTTAATAAAATACAAAACTTTATTGTATGATATGTCATCTTCATACAAATATATATCTATATATATAAATTTATTTTTAAAAATTATCTTATACGAAAACGGATAAGATAACTAAAAAAATCGTTATCCTTATCCATCTCCGATAAGCTAACGTAAAAAAAATCTTATCCTTACGACCATTGACACTCCTAAATAGATTGCACTGATAGGGGAGGACCGAGAGTATACCAGTAGATGGGGGCCAGCTGCCTCCCTGGATTTTGAGTTTTAGTAGAGATCTATCAGTTCCGACTGACTTTTCCCATCCCTAGAATTTTTTTTGCTCCTCTCTGAATGATTAATTGGTAATTCAGTTCAAATTTAGATAAAATTAAAATAATTTTTTTGAATTATGATTGGTAATTAGAATTACAAGTCAGAACATTATAAATTACAAGTAAGATCATTATAAAGTATAAGTTAAAACATTATTTTTTATCGAATATTTAATTAGCTAATGGGCTTAAATCCGGTTAGCTATTTAAATCCAATTCAATCATTTTTTGCCCCTACTGAGGAAAACTCTAGATTCGCTCCTGTGCATTGAGTTAATGCTGCAGAAGATCACCATTCTTGAATAGAAAAAATTGATTATTAGCCCATCTGTACACAAGATCCGCAATTGCCAAACCCATTTATGTACAAATGGACAATGGAAGCGTCTGGATTGCATGAGAACAAACAAACAAACAAACAAAAAGTGTCAAGTTAGAGCCGCTTGGTTCTAACTTGTGTGATTTATCTTTTACGAAAATAGATAAAAGTGTCTAAGTTATTATCTTTTACAAAAATAGGTAAGGTAATGGAAAAAATATCTACCTTACCGTATCCAATAAGCTAATGAAAAACAAAATCTGACCTTTATCTGTGTTTTCAAATACAATATGGGTCGGATAAACGGACAAGAGGATGCCATTGACAATAATAACAAGACTTGCGATATATTAGCGTTTTATTCGTTTTTTTTTTACATATCCGAAACAAACTCCGAATAAAATGCGTAAAAACTATAATACGTTTTATTCGCAAATAAAACACGTATAAAATGCGAATCAGCGAATTATTTGCGATAAAAATACTCAAAAAAAGAAAAAAAAAATATATGTTTTTTAGGAGTTTTTTTGTAATTTTTTTTTGCTTCCTTGTTGTACCGAATTATTTTTGAATTATATCCGAATTATGAATTTTTGATCCCGCCAAATCAAACTAGGACTTTTGATTTGTCACTGACAACCCTAATCTTAGATCGCACTGAGTTAATGCCGCAGAAGATCTCAACTCTTGAACAGAAAAAAAAAAATGATTAATAGCCCAACTGTGCACAAGATCCGCGATTGCCAAACCCATGTATGTACAAATGGACAAATGGAAGCGTTTGGATTGCACGAAAACAAACAAAAGTGTCAAGTTAGAGCCGTTTGGTTCCAGTTTTCCGTTTTATTTTGGAGAAAAAAATAAATCAAAACGTGTTAGGAATTTGGATTGTCCACATATATCATTTCCATTTATTTCTGTCTGAGCGCGACAAAGAAGAAAAAAAATGGATTTTTGAAATAATAGCTTTCAGGGTAGGCATATCTGGACACTACACATTTATATTAATATATTATTATAAAATATTATTGCATGGGCAATTTTAATTCACTTTAATTGTTTTTTCTAACTATTTTATTTGCTCATAATATAATTAATATAGTGATATAATTTCAAGTTTGAAAACCGTGATGTGAAATGGATTTGCTTCCTGTTGATTTAACTCTTTTTTTAATATATAATTTAAAGTTTGATTTTAATCACACAACTTTCAAAACAACATATTGAATTAAAGTTTCAAGCAGACAAGATATGTATTTAATTTTTTTACTATAAATTTAAAGAGTTTTGATATTATGATACACTAATTTTAATATGTAAAATGATTCAACTCAAATATATCGTTTAATTTTTATAATTTTTTCTCTTAATATTGGTACTCATAATCTATATGTGTATGTAATTAGAATTGTTATAAAGTTTTTAATTGATGTTTTCTAATTGATTTATATTTTGTTAATTGAATAGATAAATCAATTTTCTGACCAACTGGAAGAAAACTTTGAAAACCAAGTTTTTAATGATGCAAATGAAAATAATCAGCTTCTTAATTTCAAGTTTGAAAACTAGCGATGATTTGCTTCTTGTTGTTTGTGAATTCTATGTTGTTAAAGGTTATGCGTTAACAACCGCGGCTCACAGTCAAATAAATTTTGATTTTGCATTGCTATAGAGATGGGTGTATATCAAGTTACCTGATGAATTCCTTATAAACTACGAAAAAGAAGCACCAGTGGCCATTTTATTAGTTATCCTTTTGAAATTAAAGGAAAAAACTAGAGGATGGATTCTGAATGGTGGATATAAAACTGTCACACAACTATAATATTGTACCCAAAAAAAGATAAATTGTTAATTGACAAAACAAATTTTTTAGAGTAGATTGTTAATAAAATTTGTGAAGTTGGATAAAAAAAATGTTATATATATAATGTTGATAGATTTTCATAAAATAATTATATCTTTTAATGTTGTAATTCTTTTAAAAAAAATCAAAGATGTGACAAAAATAAACAATGATTATTTTTTTTGGAAGGTTCTAAATAACGATTCGCGTCGTCGTGGAGAGACTAATTAACAAAATAGCTATCACGAACGGAAGCTATCGTACATAGCATTTTTTTTTTTAAAAAAAATATATTCTATATTTCTACTAATTAACAACATTATCAGCATTGGAGAATTGTGTAACAATCAAATGATAACTAATATAAGTCTACTTTTTTCAATCATGTAAATAAGAAAAAATAATAATTTACAAGTTAATATTATTTAATAGTTCATACCTCGTATTACATATTACAATAGACAAAGAGCAAATAATTTTATAATGATACAAAGTCAGTACCTAATTGAATATTTTACAGATTACAATAGACAAAGAGTAATTAATTTTATAATGAAACGAAGTCAGTACCTAATTGAATATTTTACAGATTACAATAAATCAGCTTTCAATTGAAATGAAGGACAATAATTTTACAAGTAAATACTAGACGAAATGCAAGCAAAAGAAAGAATTAATAATTCAATATTTTCTGATATAAAAGGAGAGACTAAATCACAAATAGGAACAGAAGCACAGAGTTCAATTTAACATACCTAGCATAGTAGACCATGTAGTATCACAAATAGAAACAAAAGCACAGAAGGTCATGATAATTTCAAAAAATAAATAAAAAGAATCTCATGTAGCATACCGGTCAGCAATAGCGCATAGCACGTGGTTGTAAGCTATTACAGCTATAGCAATCGTAACTAAACAAGGTATTACAACTATAGCGATCGAAGTGGTCCAAAAAAGATATAACGTAGCTATATCTAACTATTTAGAATATTTTTTTTTTTGTGATTCTAGCTTTTAAGGAAAGAAATTATATAATAATATGAGAGAGAAACATATTTTAAACAAATAACATACTTTATAAAAAATAACCTTTATTAAAAAAAAATTGTGATAATATATGAGAGAGAATCAGTTTTAAAAGAAATACTTAATGAACAGTAAAATTATCTATGTAGTAAAATAGTTAGATAACGATGTGTGAATAAAAGAAAAAAATAGTTTTTATTTTTCCATTTTTGTTTTTCCTACTTGCTCCATCTTTTCTCTTCTATCATCTCAAACCAAATCTCTGTTTGTATAATTAAAATAATTTAATTATATATAATAAAAAATATTTTTTTTTAAAATATAGTGTAGTCTTTTTACAAAATATTAAATTTGTGCTTACAGTCTAGTAGTTAGAATTTTTTTAATGCGATTGTTGATATTTGAATTCAAATTTTGCAATAATACATTTTTAAATTGAGGGATTCACTTACAAAATTTTATAGTTACATCTTATAAATTGATTTTTCAAAATTCAAACACTCGATCCAAATTGTTCAACTTCTATACTAAAATATGCTTGGAGATCAAATTTTACATTTTTTTTTTAATTTTTTACTCTTTATTATGTATTTTAAAATTTAATTAAAACAACAGTTTTGTAAAATACATAATAAATAGTAAAAAAATAAAAAAAAATTGATGTCCAAGCCCATTTTAATATAGAGATCATGCTGAGTGATTTGATCTCGCTGAGTGATTTGGATAGATTGTTTGAACTTTAAAAATTAATATTATGAGATATGGGGGGGGGGGGGGTTCAAATGTACATTTTTTGTGCTCCAATATGCTTCATATCCTTTAGCTCTGTTTTCAAAGTCCGAATAGTCGATCTAAACCGCTCAACATGATCTTCATATTAAAATATACTTGCAGACCAAATTTTATATTTTATTTTATATAGGTACAAAATCACTGTTTTATGGAGATTCTGAACCATTCGATAAAGTGATATTGTACCTATGAGAAAAATAGAAAAAAAATTCTAAAAAATATAAAATTTGGTCTCCAAGCATATTTTATTATGAAGTTCATGTTGAGCGGTTCAGATCAACTGTTCGGACTTTGAAAACAGAGATAAAGAATGTAAAGCATATCGGAGCACAAAATAATGGTGCCTTTGAACTCTCCTCATAAGATATTATAATTATATATATATATATATTCACGCTGTGATTGCTCATGTTTGATCATTTATATATACTTAACTATTTTTTTTCATAACCTCCAAGTATATTTTAGTATATTAATCATGTTGAACGATTTGGATTGACTATTTGGATTTTGAAAATGGTAGGTGTCAAAATGTGTCAAAAAAAAAGATGTAACTTGATCCCTCTTCATATATATATATAGATATATATATTGTTATGTACTTATGAATTTTCTTTAAAAATGTAAATTGCTTGCTTTTGTACAATCTTGCATCCAGAGTGTCCCCACCTTAATTATTTCAAATTGCACATTTGCAAAGGCCTTTTGATCGATGTTCCACTGAATTTTCAATAGGAACCTTCCATTTTCTGACTATTTGATTGATGATTGATGCTTGTGAGTACATTATGATATATAAAATAAGGACTGGATCAAAGAAAAATAAGACTCAACTTGGGACTGCTAGATGTTCAACCTTATTGAGAGATCAGAACAAGTAAATTTTCTAGACAGACTAATGAAGGTCTTATGATGTAACGTAAACAGACTAATGAAGGTCTTATGATGTAACGTAACGTGCCGTGTTGTTACTAGTCACATCATAACTTGAATTACGTGTTGTGTTATAATCAATTTAGAATGACAATATATATTCACGCTGTGGTTGGTCATGTTTGATCATTTGTATATACATAACTATTTTTTTTTCATAATTTCAGTTAGTTTATTCAAGATTCATCATTAATTCGATCAAGATCAAGCAATTCTAATTATGTGTAACCCGCATGATCATGTGATGTGCTGATCCCAGATCTTCTGTATGATGTGTCGTTCCATGTCAAGTTTCCTAAGGACGGTCATGCATGGCATAGGATACGCGAGTCACGACACATAACCAGCACACGTGACGTGACGTATTCGATCACTACGTGACTTTTTATACATCCCTAATTGCAATAAAATGAGGCAATTTTAAATGTCAGTATTCGGTAAGAATATTGATTATTTGATAAAATGCTATTCTAAATTTCAAATTTTATTTTTGCAATTCCTTTTGTCATACTTTTTTGCTTAACTTTATTTTTTTTAATAAAAATTATTGGTTGAACCAATTGACTTTAAAAAAGAGAGAAGATAGTACAGTTTAATTTATATTTATTTAAAAATGTGCGTAGAAAAATTGATACTTCATCAGGCCGCATTAATTAAAATAATCCTTTCATGGAAATGTAGGGCCCTATCTGGTTGAGACAAATGTGCAACTCTTCTTGTAACTAACGTAACTAAAATGTCACAAAATTAAATAGTTAAATTATCATAAAAAAAAAATTAGATAAACATTAAGATTCTAGAAGGATGAGTACAATCTAATTAAGGGATAAATTAAGAAAAATGGGAAACAATTTAAGATAACTTTAGGAATTGAAAATCTCAATTTGTCCATCTAAATTTTTTTTAATAGAGAGAATTAATTAGTTTTTGATCTGATGACAAAGATAATATTTTTCATTTTAAAATTACATGTTAGAACTAAAATTCATTTATAGATATTTTATAGTTAGGTAATTGCTTTAATTTTTCCAGTTTTTACTAAAAAATTCCAACAGAGAAAATAAGTCAAAATAAGCTTCCCGGATTGAAAAATTGCGCATGTTGAGAAATTACATGCAACAGCGCGTGGAGACTTACTATTTATTTTTTTTCCTTTGCCTGAGTTTTTTTAACGTTGGAACTTGTCTTTCCAATTAATTAAAACAAAATACGAATCAAATAATTAGAGTCTAGTAAGTTCTTATTCAAAGAAGGCTAGTAAGTCCTTATTCAAAGTAAAAAATAAATGTAATTGTAATGTTGACTGTTGAGTGAGTTTTCATTAATTGTATAAAATATTTTTTATATTTTTATTTGTTGGATATATTCAATAAAAAATAAAAAAATGTGGGTACAGGTTGAAGTAGTGTTTATTTCCGACAAACGGTCTACATCAAATTTTCATATATACATCTCTAGATCAATATCCTACCGCACTACTGGAAAAAATACCGATACAATGCACATTATTATCAGACGTAGAGGCGACAAAGTATCAATTATTTATGCACATTAGTATCGGATGCAGAGACGACACAGATTCAGGCGATACAAATGCCCAAACTAATATGTATCGATTAAACAACCGATACTGAAAGTTATTATCGTAACCGATACAGGTACCACTATTTATATCGACCTTTACAATTAGGCAATACAAATAATGACTATTTGTATCGGTTAATATTAAAGAACCGATACAGATAGTAGTATATGCATCGGTTCTTTAATGTTAATTAACCGATACAAATAGTTGGAGGCCGACCAAAAAAAAATTAATTTAAAATGAAATCAGTATCGGTTCTTTACATTGAACCGATACAAATAGTACTATTTGTATCGGTTTTCTTAATTTGGCCGACACTGTTGGCTATTTGCATCGTCTTTTTGCAAATAACCGATACTGATTTGTTATTTCATATTAAATTTTGTTTTGGCCAACTCCTATATATTTTGCTGGCCTATATAAAAATTATAGACATCCTAAATTATATTATACACATCCTAATTAAATTGTACACATCCTAAATTGTTTTTAAAATATCATGTTCATGCAAACTTAATAGGCCGATACAGATGTGCCTATTTTGTATCGGATCTTTATTTAATTTGACCCGATATAGATATGCATTAGTATCGCATATAACAAAAGGCCGCTACTAATTGGCCGATACTGATGTGCGTTTTTTCACTAGTGATTGTTCTAACTTTACGGTTTGGGATTTATTCTCAGCTGGTTTAAAATTCAGGCTATCGCAGGAGATAGTATTAATTATTGGGCTTTGAGATTCGTGCCGTGTTAAAAAGAATGGTCCAGATTCACTAATTGTAAAAGATTCGTTTTTCAGGTACCTCGAGGTAGTCGAGGATGTGAATTCTCTTTGTTTACCCATGAAAGTATCAAAACCTCTCAATTTGAAATATATAGATATAATTTTATTTTATCTAAAACTGTGTACTTGTGGAACCGAACCCATATGCAGTTCATGCGATCACCTACTTTTAGGCCAAAACAAACTATTTGAATATCTTTTTTTTCTGGCGGCATTAGGCACCTGCCTCAGAAGATT